>MU122094.1:162376-215272 GCA_014904905.1 Wilcoxina mikolae CBS 423.85
ATTGTGATGTGGCTGAAAACACGTATACGCCATCCCCCCTCCCGTTGGAATACACCCCTGCTCCGCATAAAAATATGTTTCTGGCGTCATCATCTCACATGTATATTTCCCGGCAAGTAATTCATCAACCACAGCATCACCGAGAACTCGTTGATCCCGTGCTGATCCACTAACATGCTGTAGTAATTGTAGTTGCATGTTTGACTTTTGTGTTTTCCCAGTTAGTTAGCAAAGGCCTCCCCCGGGGGGCTGCGCGTACTCATTATAAAACGTCTCCCATCCACATCCATCCACCATTCCCCAAACCCGGCTGTATCTATCCCGCAGTTGTTCATCCATTCCTGTAAATATGCGGTCAGCGATCACCGGCGGTGGCAGGTGGCAATACATACGTAACATTGATCCCACTTGGCCCACTCGTTTGTCTCTTCGCCTTATCCGCTTTCGGTCCCTGCGCCGACACCCACAATGCAAACTTACTCCCCGCCGAGAAGAAGATGGATTTTCCGTTGTGGGATATGATGTCGTCCGGGTGAGGGCCGTGCGGGTCGATGTTGGCCGCTACGGCGCAGGGGTAGGCGTGTTCATAGAAGGAGGGGATTGCGCGTGGGGAGTATGGGTGTTGCAATGCTGCTGGGTGCGCGGAGCTCAGGATTGAAAGGATGAGAGGAGGAAGAGGAGGAGAAGGAGAAGGAAATGCATCGTGGCTGAGGGGAGAGACGGAAGAGGGTGGGTTATGGGGGGTTAAGTATATGACACTTTGAGCGACATAGCTGGGAGAGGGTGGGAGTGTCAGTGCGGTATAGTGTGAGTATAGTATTCGTCGGGTATAACATACCTAGTATATCTGGGCAAGGGATGTCGATTATTACGCACACACTTAAGCTTCCCCCCGGGCCATTAAAGCCAGAAGAGAGTATGCATGAGGCGGTATTTGGTGGCACCCCTCCATACGATTCCACAAAACTGGAATATAGCTGTGGTCATTTTGGTGTTCCCCGACATGATTAATTCCACAACCCGCAGCCGAGAAAAGCATACTCAGCGACGAACACAACGATTGGGAGAAGGTGTTGTAAATCAAAAACCTGACTTATTGGCTGGGACTAGGGGGAGAAGAGGTTCTGAGGATGCGGGATGTTTGGAGCTGGGAGAGAGCAGAATATACTACGGGCTGTTAGGGGAGATATAAACAACAAGGAAGGAGCTCATGACTAAAAGAGCCAGCATGGTATTAAACGGCTGACATAATGTCTAAATATATCAGTTGAATGCGACTCATAGTGGTCATTGGAGATTTCAGTTGAAAAGGTGTTACTTTATGGGAGGAACCGTATGCGTGCATATTGTAGTGCACAGACGATCGTACGAAAGAGAGCGAGAACCTTGAGACTATTTACACTGTGTGTGGAAGCAGCATGCAGTCACAAGTGCAAGTACACCTTTGTATGCAACAAGAGCTGTTACTTTGAGAGATGAATAGATGCTTGATTGTGATGATATCTATGTCGGAATCTATGGTCTATATACTGCTTGACATACAGTCTAGAACTCTCGTGATCTATGCACTAATGCATATCCTCGTACATCTCATACAAGCCATAATCTCATACAAGCCATAATCTCATACAAGCCACGACCCTAATGCATATATGTAACAAGAGCAGGTAACTTGATACCGAGTGATACCGAGTGCATCTATCGCCAAGATTGTTTAACTACTGAGAACCGTTCCTCACGGAAGGAGGAGCGAGGATCAACACGTGATGAACCATAGTTGGAGATACAGGAAATGAAGATGTAAACAAATGCACAATTATTGTCTTGGAATGCACCAAACTTGTCAGAGGTGTTCACATACTATCACTCGCTGTCAAATTGTTTTATTAGAAACTGTTTGATCCTAGTATTCATCACCGAGAAATACAGTATTTGTGTAATGTCAAGTTACCACTGCGTGAGGCTTAGGCGTCCTGTGTTGAGTCATTAAATGAGTTGTGCATGCACTGCCCAGAACACTAGCACAGCGAATACATAACGAACCAATGTAAATAAGATATAAATGTTAAAATTCAAATACCACAGCTACTTCCCAACCCATACACCTAACACCCTCGCATTATTCACGGTCACTTTTTTTTTGCTTTTCTTGCGGAAGTCGGATCCGGAGGGTGATCACAATGACACGAAGAGACGTAAAAACTGTCACAATGTAAGCGTCAAATAGGGGTAAAGAGGGTCAGATTGTCATACATTTCCCATTCTCCAGTTCGCCTTGCTCCTGGGATCATTTGGAACGTATAACCAGTGTCTTAACATCGCTTCTAGAAGCCCAAGTATAATATATAAAACCTCTCCAGCCGTACAACTTATATACTTTCTTGGGAGGCCTCTGAACCGCGGGAGTACGCTGGCGGGGTGCCGCTGTAGTGTTCGTATTGGGCATGTACTGCACCAATGACACTCAGATGTCTGCACTGGTAATTGTTCCTGATCATTTATATTATCCTCAGAAACGAATCTAGCCTCGTTGCCAGGGTGTAATGGCTGTGGGATATTGTGACCCCATATAGGCGCAAACTGCAAATTGTCGTCGACAGCATGTGGCAACATTCCGTTTGTGTCAGCAGCATTAAACGCCGGCAAGTGAGTGGGCTGAATTGTAATTAACGTGTGGTACTCATGTGTCGAGGAAGCACATACTCACCAGTGCGACCAAAGGTTCTGCTGCCCAGGCTTCCTCGGTGAAATAATGGTCGTACTCATATGGTATGGGGACATGGGGGGGTTCAAATGGACCACGGTCGTAAAAGTAGTGTTCAGCCCTATAAGGCGGATAGAATTGGGAATCCGAAATTATGGGAACATCCCGGGGATAGTATTCAGGAATGGGCGGGATCAGTGGTATTGACGGGGGGTCGGAAAATAAAGTGAATTGGCCACCCCTCGACGAAGGAATTGCATCGACATTCTCAGGCGCACCTCCGTTGGACGCCAGCAGTTGATTTGGTTGGAATTCCACATTAGTTACAGATGAGCCAGACCTATTTATGACTTGTTCCCGTCCCGAAGGTAAAACATCTAGTTGTGCGGCGGGAGAGATCGCCGGTTCCAGAACATTTGATGCCTGTGCAACACTAGACTGTTCAATAACAGCTGCTACAGTTCGACCTGGGCTTGCTGTGGCAGCACGGTATTCGGCAACAGCTGAGTCGGCTCCTACCGAAATTAGTTATGGGTGACGATCACTGCAACTCAAATATATACCGTTTGAGCCCATTGCATCCTGTCTTCCTTCGGAATGTTGCTTCTTTCTGGTATCTGCAATGTTTGAGGCTACCTCGGTGTTAGCACTACCTTGACGTGGTATATCTATATGATCATTGGATATCACCCTCTCCACCTTGATACTCAGTAAATAGCTGTTCCACCGTATCTGTGAGTCTTTCGCTTAAAAATGTCGCAAAACCTCTAGCATCTGGCCGGCGTTGTCTGGGGCTTTCGGGTTCGTTGGACTCCGCTTCACTGCTGGAATTTCCACCAGCTTCATTGTCTCCAGACTCATAAGAAACCGTCTCCGAGTTATCGATATCTAATCCACCGTCAGTTTTGGGAAATGCTGAATAGGCAGGGCATCGTAATATAGGAGGACTTACATGGGCTCGGAACATCCTTCTTGTTGCATTCGAATAAAAGAATATACACCTGCTTCCAGGATTTGCGGCTTTTCATGCTCTTACTCTTCCGTATAACACTCGGTTCCACCCTTTCAATCCTTTCTCTTGGGATTTTGGGACAGTCTGTCTTTTCTAAATGTGATAGGAGTTGACCCGGCTCCCCTGTCCTATGTCCGCATCGCGGACACTGACATGGCCGCAGATGCTTTCTTAAGACATGCTCTCTGAAATAACAATGAGCTCAGCAGGTATCAGCCGGTAACATGTACACTCACTTTACTCTATGAAGGTCTTTTGGACAGCTCCAGCCGCTGCAGTCTTTGTGGATCCGGGGGTCATTTTTGTAGTTAGGACAAGCGAATCGTTTCTCCTTTCCTGGAGTGACTGGTTCTAGGGATTCGGGGTCTTTAGCTGGGCGTTTTCCATTTCCGTTTTGCCGAGAAGGAGTTTCTTCCTCGCGGTCTTCGTTTCTGTCCCCGCAACTTTCACTGGTGTTCTCAGGCATCAAATTGATGAATGTTCCGCCGCCGGAGGTCCTTCGCCGACGTCCTGGAATGCATGACTTCGTCCCAGCCTCTGTATCGCTGATGGCCAGATCGAGACCCAGTTCATGTGGACCGTGCTTTGGAGTTGCGTCCGCGCCAGTCGCTTGGTCGTTAGGTTTATCCCCGCTCCCACAAGCGAACCGATTACGTGAGGCGCAAGGGTACCCGCCTATCAGTCTGGTTTTTTGAAACTGTTCGAATTCTTTCCTGGCTGGTAGCGGAGTACAATTAGCGTAAAGCTTTAAGGGTGTAAAGTCACTGTCACACGTCACAATTATGTGGAGTAAGATAGTAGATTGGAATACCAGGATCATAACTTCGGTCGCCAGTATTGTTCTGGCTGCGGTTCGTAAGAAGTTCACGAACACTCCGAATGTCATTGGTGGGAAAGGGTCTCAGTGTTGTTGGTGCTTTGGTGGGAGGCTTAGGGGAATGGTCAGCCTCCGGAGATGGCACAGCGCTTGCTGGTCTGCTCATGTCTGTGTTCGTGCTTTGGTTGCGAATAGTGTTGAGGATTCGGGAGCAGCTTCTAGTTATTATAAACGCCCTGATGTTGCGCACCTCGATCACGCAGGACCCATTGAACAATATCCTGCGCATCCCACACGCGCAAGTTGCATGAACTCACCTCCGCAAATGAGGTTTGGAGAGTACTACCCCTATTCGCCGCATCAATACAGACTAGGCTGGCCTTCTGCAGAGTTATTTTCGAAGGTTTTGGTTGGCCAGACCGTGTTTCACACTCCCGTTGAGCTGAACCATGCATGCATGTGGATTGCGCACACGTCTCACGCAGTTCAGGTAGCACAGGGTTATGGCGTCAAGGGTAGCTG
Source organism: Wilcoxina mikolae CBS 423.85 (assembly GCA_014904905.1). NCBI lineage: Eukaryota > Fungi > Ascomycota > Pezizomycetes > Pezizales > Pyronemataceae > Wilcoxina > Wilcoxina mikolae. The sequence goes on from MU122094.1 coordinate 167,432, forward strand.
AACACATCACATAGCTGGACTGCTCAATTTTCTGCGTAGAAGAACTGCTCAAAGTTGAATGAAAGGTAACCGCCAAGTTTTGACCGATTTTTCATGGTGAGGCTCTGCGGCTCGGCCCGCCCGACCGAAGACCGCCTCGGAGATCACAACGACAAAAAAATACCCTTGTAAAAAAGCGCAGGTGGAAAATCCGTATTCAGTGTGTATTGACGCACCGCCAGAGCCGAATTTCACTTGAAGGTGTATGCTCCGTACTGATCTTGTGGAGAAACGGTCTCGGAACGTGCCCACGGCGTGTATTTGGAATACTTCGGTTCTGGCAGTGTGTTTTCAACCCTTCGTTTTTCACTACGGTAGATAAGGTTCCCATGAATGTTGGCTGAATCGAATCCACACGTACCTGCGTAGAGTGTCAGCCTCTAGCAAGAACATTTTGCCAACTCAATCGTGTACCATTCACTCCACAAATTTCCTGCCACTATACAAATAAGCGGACAGTCATCGACCGAGGGTATGGTAGGTTGAAGGCGTAGACTACGTAGTACGTTCCAGGTTGGGTTGAGCCAAGTCGCCGATCCGATCTAATCATTGTCTAATCTGATACAATATCATCTAATCTAATCTTGCCAAACTCTGCTCGGGTGAACTTAACTCTGGCCATGAACTTAAACCCTCGGGGATCTATAGGTTCATACATCTTTTCACGAAGAGCTTCGTCGTGTAAAGTGACTATACGTTCTATTTGATAATACATTGGTATATATATATCGTGAACCTTAAAATGACGACGGAGTTGTAACTACAAAGACAGTCACCTCGTATCACTCGTAGCGGAGACGCTTCTGCGTGTTACATGTATACTTAGAAGGTCAGCCTCTGTAGGGCATGCGGGCATGCGGGTATGCGCACGCCCAGGTCCGAGGTACGATACTTAGCCGTATCTATTGTACGCACCTGCTCTCAGGAGTACTGTATATATATGGCCTTGAAGGCCTCGTAAAGATATACAATTAAGCATCTATTCGTACATGCAAAGTAACACTGCGTGTTGTGCTGGCAAGCACTTGTGACTACTAGCTGCTTCACACACAGAGTGTACATATGCTCGAGATTCTCTGTATCTTTCGTCCGTACACGTAAAGTAACACTGCGTAACGGGAAGAATGAACTCGGACGTGCGGTAGGGTACGACACTAGTAAGACGAGACCTCGTCTGAACTTTACTAGTACTGGGCGGGATTGAGCAACGTATGCATATATGGCAGTAAGGGGGAGACAACACTCCCGGCTGTGGAGTAACATTATTTGACATTTGACGACTGTCGTGATAAAATGTGTAATTGAGAAGTGATGATTGTAGGATTGATGGAATCATCTCCTCATCCATCACCGTATGTCAATTATGATTCGGCTGAGACGATCCGGGGATATTAAATCTTCTTGATGACGAGCTGAGGTTTATAGATGTTGGACTTTTCCGGAACCTTGCACAGCCAAAACACCTCCAAGGCGTGGACATTTGAAATATGGAAATACACTCTATTGCCCAAATTACATCCAATCGTTGCGAATACAAACTATGCTTGTTTCCTCCATATCTATAGCGTCCTACCGCAGTTCAACACATTGATAGAATATTCCATATTCCCCAATATACCCCTCCATGCAATTACGCCGGTAATATGCCCCCCATCTCGATCTCGGTACCGGCGCTCTCGGGTAAATCATCATGAGCTATAGGATCTGGTTCATTAAGTCGTCTATGTGCTTCCCGTCGTTTCTCTTCCCCTCGGTGTACCGGTTTCTTCATATTTTTTCTCAGCAACGTGTGTCCAAAGAAATAGATCACTTGCTCGCAAGCATAGCTGATCAACTCCTTTTCCGAGCCACTGAAGACTCGGTCAAGTTCCTCGAGGGTTCGGTTCTTTGTTTCGGGGACAAAGCTGGTGGCGTAAATAGCTTTTCGTCTACTTGGGGGAACAAGTGGGACTTACAATAATATCAAAAAGAAGCCAATGATATTCCAGGCCATGTACCATAAAAGAGCTCCTTCAACCTGCCATTTTTTCTCCATTTTAGGCCAGCTAAACGAAAGAATGAAATTAAACGCCCAAGTGATTGCAACAGCAACGCTCATTGCCCGTTCACGGATATATAAGGCGTGACACTCAGCCGAGTAAGTAAAAGGAACGGGTCCTTCCCCAAAAGAGTAGAATGCAGTGAATAAATACTTCGAAAGGGAGTTAGCACGTGCGTTTCTTGTCAGGAATTTCCGAATATCTTACCATTCCCGACAAAACCAATCCCACTTTGGCATCGGTATCGTGCACTCGAAATGCCTGGCTTGTCCATAACATTGCGACGGCCATCCAAGGAAACGTTGCGAGCAAAAGATAGCGTCTCCCTTTGCTATCTATCCAGTAAAATGCGGGCAGGGCAAATACAACATTGATGGCTCCCACGCCAATGCTGGCTGCCAAAGCTTTCTGGTAATCTGTCCGCGTACATCATCTGTCAGCGACCGTCTATGAGTGCCAAATACAAGGTCATTATCAATGGCTACCATTTGTTGCTTGAAGAATTATTTCCGAGCTGTACTGGGGACTGTCAGCAAATTATTAAGGATCGGATTGAATGAGACTAACATATATCAAAATGTTTATGCCGCACTGCTGCTGCAAAAACATAACAAGACCCGATGCCAACATTGCTCGGTAATTACGCCGTTGACTGAAAAGTTCGACAAAATGGTCAACTCTCTGATCAGCTTCGAGCCGGCGTTCGACAACAATCAAGCAATGAATGTAAAACAAGTCGCGGGCAGCTTGGATAGGAGTCTGGCGAAGCTTGATGAGTGATTGAAATGCATCCTTATATCTGTCTTTCTTTATATACCACCTGTAATTCACAGTTAGATCAATACCCATAATATCCGACTTTTTGAACCGACCAGGACTTACCGCGGGGACTCTGGACACCACTGCAAAAGAAAAATCACTAATAATGGGAGAATCATTGGGCTCCCAACCATCAACCGCCAATTCAAATCAGGATATCGATGTACGCCGGCGTTATAGAACATTATTCCGCATATCAACCCCAAAAGGATCCCTGCAGCAGTACAGCTACAGAACGTCAGCAAAACACTGAGGGCGAAGTTCTGCGTAACGGGCTCCATACACTTGCCAAAGCATTACTATTGTGCCTCTGATGGGTGCGGGCACACATTCGGCGGCATAGATCGGTATCACTGCGCTTTTCACACCAATGCCAATTCCTGGGCTGTTAGACTAAAACATACCATAGATAATCCTCAAATATGCGTTAAGAATAAGAGACATACCAAGAAGTAATCTAAATCCAAGAAGCATACCCCAGCTCGTAGAACAGGCTTGAAGTAGACAAGATGCACTCGAGATGGCGGATGTGATAATGATTGCCCCTTTCCGGCCCCATCGAGCGTTGAAAACCGGTGTAAGCCTGCAATTTACAGATGTAAGCAGCGGTACAAGCTTTCAACAAGGGATTAGCTCCACCAGTATGTAAAGACAGCACAAGCTGCATAAGGTGCAGCATTGACAAGGCCATAAAGAAGCTTGTTCTGATCGCCGTCGAGGTGTAAGGCCGTTTTGTAGAAAATGTTGGCTAGATGCAATTCAGAGTCAATTATCTAATGCAAGTATCGTTGAATGTGCTAATCGGAGTTTGAAGTATTTTAAAATGGGGTTATTATGTCGGTGGTTGAATACTTCAAGCTCCGACCACTCGGAAGGAGAGGAGCTAGGGTTAGGGTTATAATTAAGTTAGGTACATACCACCGTTCACAGCTGTCCTGTCACTTCGTCAAAGGGTGGTAACTAAAATTTATGATGTGCACTTACTCGTTCCAACCCTGGGTTGCAGCACCTAATCCACAGGTAACGATCAAGGTCCTCATCTTAAATGGAAGCTGCTTCCATGCCCGCCGCAAGCTTGCGACTCCTTCCCTTTGAAGAGCTTCGCGATCTTCCGTCGTTAACGTCCATCCATGAGGAATACCCGGTTTTCGTGCAAGTACAGCCCCTTTCGAGAATGCTTCGTAATACTTTTCACCGAGGTTATGGTCTTCCGCGAACGTTCGACCTAAATGTCGTAGTCTCTCATAACTGAGTTTGGCAAGGGGGTTCGCAAGAGCCCCTGTTTGATAGTCTTCCTGGGATCTCCTAAGCTCTTCGTCAAGAGTGTTAGACATTTGCGATTAATCAATGGGAGATTGTTGTAGTTAGTTCTGATGCGATAGCGTCCGAGGTTGCCAACTGGAGATGAATAAATGGCCTTAGCGCACTGTGCTTGCGAACCGATGAGTTATATAGTATTTGAGATATTGAACCGGCTAGCAGTGGCAAATATGAGCCTCATATCAGAAATGACGAGTATAGTAGTAAACACTGTACCAACCCGTTAGGCTGATACACAGTTGCGGAGTATTCGCCGCCTGAATATGCACAGAGAATTTGCTTTTAAAAGTACGCAGGTGCTCGCACTGAAGAAGGCTGCCAATCAAGATAACACAGCACAGCACAGCCAGAAAGAGGGACGCGCATAACTAACAAGCCTAACAATGTTGGTTTGAAGAATATCATTTGTTGTAGAAACTAATAAGGTGTCAACTGAAGTGGCGGGAAAGCTATGTTGTGGATGAGCTGTGCAAGAAAGAAATCATCACCCACACTGTTCAGCTGAGGCTAAAATCCTTTGGTGGCGTAACCAGTATACTTTGGAGATGCAAAACGGAGAAAACCGGCGCCTAGATGTGCCTGATATCTAAGGTTTCAGCTGTGAATAATATGTCGGCAATTAAAACCAAATTCGAACATGAATTATATGAGATGCCAAAAAAAATTCAAAGTTGCGTGTGACTTTGTGCTAGAGGTTACTTCGTGACTCTGTGCTAGAGGTTACTTCGGTCACAATCCATTCTTCTAACAAAGGTCTGCACTTTTCAAGAATTTACCGTCAGTCAAGAAAAGGCGAGTTCAGTTTAGTACATTCGAACATTCACCCAGGATTTGGTTGCAATTGCGTTGAATTTTAGCCGTCAGGTATCTCCTAGTACACGGTATCTCGCATTTTCGGACATGGTTACTCACTCGGATACCGATTTGTGAATGCACATCAGATCTTTTTCAGCCTCAGGTTGTACAGAAGTGGGGTGACTAGAGACGGAAAGCCCACATAGATGTTTCATGCACAGCAGTTTTACGTATGCGCATGCAGCCCATTCGGACACTACCCCTCTATCGGCGAAAATTGACGACACCTGTACTCGAGCAGAATCCCTTGACATGTATATATACAAAGATATTTCGTCAACTTTAAGTTTTTTAGCAAGCGGCTCTTTTGAAATAAGCCTTACGTTCTGTATATACGAGCTGAATTAAAGAATCATATATTTACAATCATTCTTACGCAGTTTGCTCTAAGTAATGGGTATATTGCCCGGGAGTTATTGCTGAAGCGGCGGTCACTCAGGGCGAACGGAGGTTGGGTCGCCGTTCTGATGAAACTTAGGACGTAACACAGTGACATCTGGATTATTGGTGCGCCTGGTTGCAGTGTAGCGATGGGATACCCTTGACCAGTTATTGGATGGGAATTTTGTCATCTGCCCTTCGAAACGTGATCGTTTGCAGGGATTGTGCATGAAACGTCATTAATTGGCACATTATGAATAGTTCGTTATCATAGTATTGCACAGACTGATTGCAACAATCGATCTTAATTCCCAATGCTACCCCTCAAGGTTTTAGTTCTGGCTCCACCCCGCTATAGGAATCTTCGGCTGGTCATTACTCTTTGCACCTTAGCGATATTTTTTCACCAGTTTTGACGAAAGCCGGTTAGCCATGCTTGTACCTTTTGGATGTTGGTGATCACTCTTTTGCTCATGGTTTCGAGTGATGTTAATGGGTGGCTGGTTGATAGTTGCTATTGGCGATTTCGTTGCGGTCGCGCAAATGGCATATGGCATATATACCAAACTTATCGTAAGGTGGCACTTTTTCGTTGACCATTTATCTATCTTCGGTAGATTTTGACCACCATGTTCATAGAGGCCTGCTATCAACGCACCCAAAGAGTACAAGGAACTTGTCAACGACCTGGGGACCCTTTATGCCGTCCTTCGCTTAAGCCACGATGATTTCGGAGCCGAATTGGAGAAGGCAGACATTCAGAAGAGAGATACCCTGAAGGGAATCATCGAAGATATCTATCGGGTTCTTGGAGATTTGAAGAAACTTCAGGAAAAGATCCACCCTCAAAAGACGACGAAAAGCTTCAAAACATTATGGAAGGGATTTGCTTGGGCTGCGGAACGGCCGACACTGGTGGAACTGCGAACAAAAATAAATGAAAAAATCATTATCTTACATTATTATAGAACTGGTATCGGGTTGTGAGTGCTGTCCCGCGAGCAAATATAGGCGGTTATACTAACGATGGAATGCAACGCCAGCTCCACGGTGATAACGCGGTGCCAACGAATTGAAGATCTCCTCAAGGATATGCTCCCGAACCAAACAGATCAACCTCAGAAAGCAAATACTGCCGGACAATCGCCAGTTTCCCAGGACGTCAAGTCCCTGACTCATCCGACACCTCCGCCAACTCCGACCGGTGAAGACGGCAGCCAACCGAATGTCACATCTACAACCGACAACACCTTGGAAAATATATTGGAGGAGAGAAGAAAGGTTGTCGCAACTATTCTGAAAGCTCTGAATCACAATCGACCGTTGTGTTTTTTGGGGAGGATAGCAAAAGTCCCTCCGGTTCCATTCAACAAGCATCCAGAGCTGCCATCGCTGTTTCAAGAGTCAGTGGAGCAATACGACGAGATCGTGAGCCATTTTCAATGGAAATCACCGCACTGTCCGCGGTTTTGGCTTCGAAAAGCTGCTTGGTGGATTCTCAAGGTATCTCTCTCAAGTGGCCGCGGATTGACTGTCGCTAACTTCCAAAGTCACGCAAAATCAGGAGCCTATACCAAGATGGATCATCAGCAGATCAAGCATGGTTGAAGACATGGCTGCCTCAAGCTCATTTGGATCTTTGGAAAGCCAGCTGGCTGGTTTATGGAATTGTGATAAAGAATAAGGAAGTCCCTGTATCGGAAGATCGGATGTTACTTGAAGATCTTCTGAAAGTAAATCTCAGTCATCCTTGTTAGCACTTTTTATTGACATGATTGGTCTAGGATATCAAGAAAGATTTTGCATTCCTGCATAGTCTTTCTGACGCGGAACGCCAATTATACGACTTTTCCTCTGATCTAACTGCACAAGTTACCTATAATTATAGCTTACAGGAAGGCTTGGCAGAATTTGAGCTTAACTACGGCGACCCCATGGATGTCGATCCTACGTTAAGAGCGGATAGATGGTACACTCTCCGAAACTACGGTACACCAGGTATTCAGGAACGTGTTCTCTTCCGGACTTTCGTCCGAGCAACCATCAGCAGTGAATGCAGTACAGATGATGACTACGACGACCCATGGTACATGCTTGTACTTTGGATGATGGAAGGGGAGGGTGAGCCGCAGATTGCACTGTGCAATCACAATAGTTGCATGAATTTAATTCAAAACTGTGAGTGTTCTGTAACTGGTATACATATTTGAAACTGAGGTTCTCTAGTTACAGAGGACGACTTACAACCTGCTTTCGACGGCGATGAAAACTCACTGTGGAGAAACATCTCATTCCCTGGGTATCCAGTCAAAATTCGATTCCTTAACCAAAAGGATCGTAAAAAACTCTGGGAAGTTCGAAAGCTATATTTCCAAAATGTATGGGACAGCCAGAGACTTCGTGACGGGGAGGAAGAAATCTTTCGAAGGTATCCCAACGAACCCCATTCGTGTGCCACATTACATAATTACTCATTCGTTACAAAGCACTGTGCAGGTGAAAGATCATCACTATCAGCATCTAGATTCTTTAACAAACCCACAGCTACCGATTACGTGCGAACTGAGAATATATGAAACAGCTGGCGACCAAGGTTGGAACAGCACCAGGCGAGCGCTTCTAGCCGGCACCGGCAACACCAGTGATAGAACAGGCTTAAAGCTCTGGTGCATCAGCTACTGTAGGCCTACTTCTCCGCATGGGACTCAAGACCGATACTAACTACCAAAGTTATGCCACTAAGCCGTGTCCGCCTCATGGTTGATGGACGGTATATGACAATAAGGTGGTCCGATTGCTGGTACCGAGAGGCAACCAAACCTGAGAAGAAATCCATCGAAAAGAAGGAAGCAGGGTCGGAGAATTTTCCACCGCGTGAACTATATGTGCGTTATATGGCCATAACTGTTATAACACAACTGACAGAAGACATCACTAGAGGTATAACCCTTCGAAGCCCAATATACGTCTCGATATCACCCTTGAAACTCCTGAGGAAGCCCAGAATCTGCGATCAACCATATTAGGGCTTTCATTCAAACTGAAGGAGCGCCGACTCCGCTATGGCGATTTACATTGCCAGCCAACACCCTCTATTACTGGTGATGAGAAAACGATTACATCTCAGGCAACAAGTTCAACTGCCGACATTCCCGAGCGGCGCATATACTTTCTTCATGGGAGAACACCAGAGGGCGAGGTCAAAGCGTCACTTTACCATGGACTTTTCTTGGTCAGGAAGCAGAAATCATGGGAATATGCCGATCTTCATCTCTGTAAGCTATAAGCCTAACAAATGAGTTCCGGTCTAACAGGAAACATCTCCCAGTGCCTCGGATAATTGATGTCTCATCTCGTGTCGAAGAAACAGACGGAACCCTTTCGCTTATATTTTATAATATGCGCCTCATCGATTACATCCCAAACGAAGCCGCAGACGCTAGCGAGAGAGATCAGCCGCGTTGCAAGGAAAGACGCCGTGAAGATGAATTAGTTGTCGGCTTCCCCGATGTATTGGCGGCCAAAGACATTTTGGAGTACATATGCGAATCCCGGGACCAGGCTTGGGAACTCCAATCATGGTAAGACAGGTATTTCCTTTGAAGAGCTTGCATTCATTTCTCACTGCTACAGGTCCATCTGCGAAATACAATACCAACTGCCTAGCTTGAAACGTTGGATTGTAGGAGACTCCTGTAAAGAAAACGAGGCGGAAGTCTCAGTCTGGAAAGAACATCTTGCATCAACTCATTCCTCCTCTACAGACGTCGCAGGCCCTCACCAAGCAAACTACCAAATGGTTATTCGCTGGAATAATTCCTCAATGGAGACCAAGTGGTTTACGGGCTCTGTTTCAGCAGTGGGATTTTGGGCTCCTCCGGAGAACGTCATCAGTGGCAGCTTTTTGGACACGGGTAGTATGAGAGCCTTCCACCAATCAGGCACGCCACGGGTTAAAAGTTTGCTACTCAAACCAAAGCACGCAATTTATGCTAGTAGGTTATCTCGAGAGTCGCGACTACGTATTGGAGCCTGGACGCTAACGCCTCAAGATCATGTCCATCTACCACCAGTTCGTACTGGCATCGATACCGCACCAACATACAGAAGTCGGTAAATACTGTTTTAATGCCCGGTCACATATTTGAGTATCTTCACCTCTATACCTAGTAGTAAGGATACTACTTCTTATCCTACATTATCATTAATATGTCTTGGCATCTGTTTGAGGGATAATTTTCCAATTTAATCTCTCCTTAATGTAGTGTTCCAGTAACGTTCAGCCTGGTCATTCAATGTATGTACATATGGACACTTGAGCGTGTCAGTCTTGCTGAATGGAAATCGCAATCCTGATCACAAAAGCAATGTGTCTGTTGCTTTCTTTGGTGTACCCATCTGGCAAAGCTTTTCTCTGTATGCAGTTCTGTAAGATGCACTCGTATACCAGACGTTCTTTTTTCGTTACGCGTGTTTCTCCAAGCGAGCTTGAGATTGAGGCGGAAATATCTGGGCACGAGGATAGCATATGCATATGGACAGAGGGGTAACTGTAAGATACCGAGTATCAATACGATGGCATGCATATCACGTGGTTCCACCCTTGCCCAACGAACGTATGACCGTTTACGACATGACCCCCATAGAGTCCTGATATCTGCGGACTTTGCTCCGACTGGAACACATTTAGCCAATTCCCATGGATACAGGAGGTGACTGAATACGGAGTTTTACTGGTGCCCGTTGACGAGTGCAACGTAGCGCAATTATTCCTTTTGTCAGCCCCATAAATCGCACCGATGGTGTCATGAAGAGTGTGGGTGCATTTGCCAAGCATGCAACCAGTTGCCTGTCTGATTTTATGCATTGAGTATATGTGGTCTTTGAGGCGGTGCGTGCGACGACAAAATTCGCGCTCGAGAACACTTGCCATTAATCAACAGGATATATATAGATTTACCCCCAGCTTCGCTGATTTGCGATTCGGCAGTTGTAAATTTATCTCGCAATAACTGCACAGACTCTACCGTCGACTTGTCTTGGGACACGTTTTTTTTTTCGATACAGCCTTTTTCTCGAACCAATCAAGGCGACTTGACAGACACTATACCCTAATTCGCTATACGAGTTCCAAATCTTGCGGTACCGCTTCTTGGTAATTTTTGACTCCAAAGAACGAGAGAGTGAGAGCCATATCAACGTGACGAGTCAGCGAAGAGTGGTGTGAGATAAACGCTTGTTTCATTCCTTAAAGTGATTGTTCAGAAATACGTTCGTCATCCTCGAGCATCGAAATAATACATTGTCTCATCAGAGAATCCCTCACGTCCTATGGCACGTGATCAATTACCGCTGTTGTTTGAGTTATAAATTGCGGTACAGTTTATAGGAGCCGCAGATAGTAACATTCCAGAACGACCATGACCCGGTCAGTTGTTTTCAGCACTTGCACCCTTCAACTTCGTCATTATCCGGCTGTCTGTGCATGATTAGTTAGATAAATGACACTTCCCGAGGCGTCGATAAGCGAAAAGCTTACCTTAACCTCAGTATATCTCCAACATTTATCCTTAAGCACTTTTCCTATTTTCACCTCCTCGGCTCTAATCCAGCTTGAAACTATTAGGAATTTCGCCATGGAGTGTTTCTCACATATTATCAAGAGGAGGGTTCAAGATTACACAGGTTTCTTGTACTATAGCACAGAGTGATAGCCTATGAACCAAGGATTAAATTTCTCCGGACTGAGGCAAATATAACGCATTCCGCTTGTTCGTGCACAATCGAAACTTCTTTACATAGCCTTCAACATTCCTCTGCGCATGGTCTCGGGAATCTCTGAACTTATTTGCGCGGAAAAGCAAGCAGTCGGATGGATAATTTAGTGCCCTGCACAACATAGATCCCACGACCATTATCAAGCCAGTTGCGATCGTTTCCACTAGCTTTGTTCCTTTAGCCCAAGGTTTCATTTGTGCTACACTCATGATATCCTCGGGACTGTTAGCCAGCATCGTTCGAATCAATCCGAAGATGTGCACCAAGCTTAGAACCACGTATGTTCAGGGAAACTTTAGAATGAATTCGCGATAGTTAGAATCCGAAATCCCTAAGAACAGTTGCTGCGCAGGAACGTTTCATCCCGAGAAATTAATACATTATCTCACGAAATGGCAGCTGGGATTACTCAGGTGCCCAGATTTCTGCTCGGAAGCTCGCACGGCTAAACCCTCCCGCTGCTCAGCTTGAACAGAACGAGGCGAACAGTTTTTCGAAACCAAATCTTGGAAACGAAAACAACTGGCTACAGGGTGATTGCCAGGACATAAAAGAGTCGTAAATTTTTGATAACAAAGGTTGAATGGTCAGTTCGAACGAACAAACGTCGTATGATTGTATTTCTGGATCCATAGATCTCTGGTGGGAACATTCTTGCATGCCGTAAGTAGAAAAGCATTGGGACACCATCCGCTGCCAGTGCGAATTGGGGGGTTTTTGAGGACGGCAGTGATGATCGGGCCCGGGAATTGAGTTGATGTTGACATAAACTCAGGTTTTTATAGCGTAAGCTTATCACCACCGCGGGTTTCTCTCTGGTTATTAATTATCATCAAGTACTGGCATTTTCGTACTGCGAGTAAGGCAGCGACAGGAAACAAACTAGGATAGGGGTGATGTACTTCTCGACACACGTCGCAGTTTATAGGATGAAAAATATTGGAACCAGAGGCTTATAATCGCTATTAAGCCTATATCGGAGCAAAGATAAATTGTTTATGCGAAGATGGGGGAACCCTCGAACGAAATGATATCTCCCCTCGTAGATTTGTGGAGAACCTGAATGCGTCAGTTCCACGAATGCCAAGGCCTAGATGATTTTTTATCTTTTATCACAACTCCGTAACTAATTCCTGGGGGCATATTGCTTCGATAGGGATTTAGATACACTCCGAAACAAAAATCATGCGAATTGGTCTACAACTCATGGAGTTATCTTCGTTTGAAGCTTCCTGGTGATTTCATAGGGTGGTTTGGCATCCTCGCCTAGCTTTCTCCATCCTCAGCATCTGGTAACTTCTCATTACCAGTCTCTCGATATTTGCATTCGGATGAGATATTATTGTACGACGACTGTACCTGTTAGATTCCATCCGGGAGATTCGGAAATGGTTAGAGTTTAAAAGATGAAGATGAAAGGAATTATCCAATTCGATCTTACTTAGAGCTTGGCTAGCGATGGGCACGGATCGATTCCGATCGCGATAAGATACTGGTAAACGGATAATGAAGTCAGGGCATTAGGCAGACGAAACTACGTCATGTATCGATGCATCCCCGTTTGATAGCTGGATGTTTTGAGCACTCGATGAGAACTCTCGGACTATAGGAGAGTAAAATAAAAAGGAATGGGATGCTCTCCTATGTGATCTCGCTTGCCAGACTGTTCGCTTTGTTTGCGCGCCCGCAAGCTTGTTCAGTGAAAATGTCAGCATTTCCCATATGATATTCGCCGTGGGCTCTTGTTAAACATCACCTAGTGTAAATAAAATTGAAATTGAACCTATCAAACTGTTGCAGAAATTAATCATAGAATGTTTTAAAGAAACTAGGACTAGATATATCGATCTATATTAGGCCGATCTGGAAAGTATGTCCACATCTTTCAACCGCCGCCTGGCACTGCTTGCTCTGATCCACTATTACCAGGAGATATCACGGTTTTCTTTTTTTCCTTCAATTCCTTGCCGCATGCTTATCGTCGTTAGATCATTTCGTAATCATGTACAAATGATAGCGAAACACTTACTAGCTGAAAACCAAGCCAGTTGCCACACGGAAGCCCCAACAGTACAGAGTGCCAGGATCTGTCCGAAACTCCTCAACTCTTGATCAGACTTGTCAATTTTAAGGTGTGTTGCAGCCGCGTAAATCATAACCGTAAAGTAAACCATGACAATCCAGACGCCAAATGTCACCGCCACAAGCAACAACATAAGCAAGCAACTCTTTAGGTTGTTGTTTTTAGGTGCAAGCCACCTTGAGAGTGCGAGGTCCTCCAAAGGTTTTTGATGGATATCCCAGGACTGTGAACTAGTCTTGGATAGCTTTATACTCCCTCTCCAGTATTGAACAATGAAATAGACCAGCGCAAGCAACCAAAGTATTGCGCTGAACATGATTTGAATGTCAGGACGCAATGTTGGTTTTCCGGGGAACAAGGTTGGCCAGTGGGATGTCAGACATTGCTTTTCGAACGGTTTATGGTCATGCTTTATGTCCATGATAGTAAACGCTACCGATAAGCCTGCCTGGGCAGCGCAAAGAATGATGTACGGTAAGGTGAGAGATTTAGCAAACAAAAGTCCACTGGCTATGAGCTGTAATGTTGCCAACTGTTGACTTGCCGCAATGAGAAACCTCTGATCGAAGGATAAAGTCTCGAAAATGACTAGACCTGCAAGGAGGTTGGCGAAGCAAGTGGCGAAGTGTATCCCTGCAACCGTGTATAAAGCCTGAAAAATATTCAACCCGAGCTACTTCAGATCGTTACATGGATGATGGTACAAACATTTTTAACTGCCGTATAGATGATACCATATTTCCTTTGCGGCCTCTCGGTTGCTTCGGTGTGGGTTCCTTGGTCTGCGATCGCAAGTTTCTCTCCCGTGATCTCGGGTACTTCGGTGTCGGATCTTTGAATTGCAGGCTCGGACTCTGCGTATTTTCCGAGGATAATGATAATGATCAACATAACCATGATGAAAACCGAATATATAACCATTGCCGCTACTACCTATTTTTCCACGGAGGAAAAATTAGCACTAACATCTAGCGGCGTTACGTTTAGGAGCGACCACATACTCCGATTCCTGTGACGTCTGGATTAACTTTGACAATTCTAGCATATGTTTCGTTTGTTCCATTCTCAGACGGATGGAGCCCCATTGATGACTGGACTTCGGGGTAGATGTAGAGAGAGAAGTGTAAAGAGATTGCGAGAATTCAGAACGGGGCAGCATTATGAGCTTTCCTCGTGCACGTGCCAACTACAAGCTTGCGAGCAGATGTTTAGACACAGTAAGAATAAGAGAATATCTATCCAGCGCACTGGTGAAATGTGCTGGAAAGATCGGCAAGCCGCAAAGTATGATAAAAGGATTATGGTTGGAGGTGTTCCAACCCGTCCGCGGATGGGGTAGCCCAATCCGTGGAAGGGCACCCCATCTGCGGAATGGGTGGATTTTAGCGTGATCCGCCATTGGGGCATCTGTTCAAGGAATCCACCAACAGGGTGTGCTAACTTCGGTTGTCACCACCACCAACACCATGATATCACCATTCCCTCGAGTCATCATCACCATCGTCGACGCCCACCATCATCTAAAAAATATTTTGCTACATTATATCATAACCATGTACCACCACCCGCCGCCGCCTCAACCTGGATGCGGAAGCGAAATTTTCTGCTCGTTTTTTTCTTTTGCACCAGGTGTTCAGCTTGGGTATGATAGGCAGTGGTGGTCGTGGTGGTGGTGGTGACAACCGAAGTTACCACACATGCACAAAGTACCATCTGTTGACGGATTCCTTGAACGGGTGCCCCAATGGCGGATCACACTAAAATCCACCCATTCAGCAGATGGGGCGCCCCATTCCCGGACGGGGTGATTCCCCCATCGGGGTGGAACAGTGGTGGTTGGTAGAAAAGAGATGATGACGCCCAATTAATCAATCAATACAATGTTTGCAGAATCCTTTG
Source organism: Wilcoxina mikolae CBS 423.85 (assembly GCA_014904905.1). Taxonomy (NCBI): domain Eukaryota; kingdom Fungi; phylum Ascomycota; class Pezizomycetes; order Pezizales; family Pyronemataceae; genus Wilcoxina; species Wilcoxina mikolae. Next base: position 182,645 of record MU122094.1, read on the forward strand.
TTTGTTTGCAGACCAATCCTGCACTGTTTACCAACGCGGGCGATAGAGAGCCACAATTGAAACAAAGCTCCTGCTGTTCCGTTCCAATGCCCAGCTCTAATATGTGCGCGTTGTACGCGGGATGTTTCGGTAGTCTGACATTCGGGATTGAGTTCCACTGGTTTTGATAGCTGCCGCTCGCCAACACAGAGTGGCGGATGACACGCATATCCGACACCAACCTATCCCCAGCGCGATAAGCCCGGCACTGTTTGCATTCGCTTATTGCCACATAATCTGGCGATATACAGTTTTATCTGTAGAGCCATATGCTGCCTCCATGGCGACGTTGAAGTTTGTGAAGACCCTCGAGCGAATGAAAGTAACGGATCGGCGACGCGGCGGCGACACAAATAAACTGCATACCGCCAGAATATACGGTAGAAATATCCACCCTATAATTCAGCGGTCATAGTTGGTGGCTAGGAAAAATCTCATGTCGAGGTACCGTTGGTTGAACTGATAAGGTTGCGGGCTTGTTGTAAATTGCGACATGGTACTCCATTTGCTGAGCACATGAATATGTCTCACTTTGTGCTGCAGCTCCCACAACCAGCGAACGAGGAGAACCAAAACCAAAGAAATTTGCACGCCTTTTGGCGTTTGCGGGTCAATCAAACATTTTCTTTCATTGGCAGTTTATTAGCCTTTTGAAATTAGCAGCCTTTTATCCTTACCTCCAAACCCCAGGTGCTCGTATACCAACCCTTTTTTTTTGCTTTCGAGGAGGGAAATTCTCGAGCTCGTTTTCTGAGAGCGAGAGCATAAGCCCCCAAAGTTAGCCTGCAAAGGTTGCCTGTGCCTGGCGTGTATAATTGAAGGGTTAGGGGTTTAGCCTCGCTTGCATTCGTAACTATTCTTACTAAGCCCTGGGCGCACGGAGCCATATACGGGTGTATCGTCTTTATACTATTATCACTTTTCAGTCATCAGTTACACTTCACTCACGAGATTTCGAGGTTTACACCTTTTTGATACGTCGAAAATCCCGAAAATCATAATGCCACCAAAGAGAAACCTAAGCCTGAGATCACGTACCTCGAGTCAGCCTGCTACCAGTGGCTTGTGTGATAGTGTGCCTTGACACTCGATACATATATGACCTCTCGTACCTTTGACTCCGAGTCATTTCATGTACCATTAGGTCGTCCCTTATGACAGTTGGAGAACTCATTTCGACACCAACTCGCTTCTGATCACCACCCAAATATACCTGCACTCGAGATCAAAATTACTAGTCTATGACGATTGCAATGAGCTATCATTCTTTTTCAGGTGTCGACTGTTAATAGTGTGCGGCACGAGACGAGATATCCCGGGACGATTTTCACTAGGTCCCGGGACACCGTGAGTGACGACTCATGACCGGATTTTCGGCCAATAGTGCTGACCGAGGTCATTCCGCCGTGTTGTGTTTGCATCGGGACCCCATTTCTTCTGAAGGTTCAGAAGTTTGCGGCATTGAAGCTGCCAGAGCTGGAGAATTAGCCGATGAGGAGACTAGCCAGTGGTTAAGCAAGATCGACAGCACTGTGAACTTTGCAAATTTGCCCAGACCGTATTCCCATGCACAAAATATGTAGACGAGATATCCCGGGCCTACCGCCGGGACTTCCCTTCAAGTCCCGGGACGGCGAGATATAATCAATGGCGGGACGAGATGTTCCGGGATCTGCTGGAATCTCGTCTCGTCTCGTCCCGTGCCGAACACTAACTGTTAAAGAGGTTGATATTGAAAACAAAAGTTTCCAACTACCAAGGATGCTGCTTGGTAGGAAATTATGATCTTTAGATACAAAAATGAGTTCTCTAAACATACTCTCCAGTTTCCATAAACCCATTGAGATTCATATTGTTCCATCCAGACGTCCTATATCACCGTACATACAACATCATTCAAAATCATCTTACCGACGACAACAAATGTACCAAAACTACTGACCGACAAGAGTAGCGTTGAGAAAAGGTTGGAAATCTGAAACCGAAATCCTTTCTCCCTACTAATGATCTTAATTAAACCCATAGCCGGCCCTAAATACTGGCCCATAGCTAACCAGACTAGAATCCACGTTCGCTGGCTTTTAGTGCTTTGGCGCTTCTCGAAGTTGGTTATGACTTTCATCATGATGTATGGAATTGCGAGTAATACAGGAAAAGGATGATAGCGATTCCACAAGGCAGTGGTAAAACTTCCTAAGAAAGTCAATGATAGCCCAAATTGTGCTAGTAAAAACAACTGATTACTCACTCGGCTCGAGGAACGGTAACCCCCACTGTCTAAATTTTCATCGACAACTCCCACTTTTGCACCTAGTTTTACTTTCAGTTCTGCTACGTTGCTTGTCACCGGTGTGCCATCCATGGCCTCGATTCCAGGTTCAGCAATGTTGCTGCTAGTGCTGCGAGTGCTGTTAGATATAGATGAAGATCATAGCTTTTCAAACTCACCGATTGGTGCCTTCGATCGATTCTTCCCCATATGCAACAACGAACATCGATGGATAGTGTGGTTGACATAACGCTGCTAGTAAATTTACTAAAGACATCATGGTATATGGTACAACCGTCAGTGCGTATGCGGCATATCCATATTTGTCAAGCTGATTTCCACGGGCTGCGTAGAGCTCAAAAGCACCATACACTGTTTGAAAAATTGATGCAAGAATTTTGATTATGTTATAGTTGCTTGCAAGCTCCAACTCTAGAGGCTCCGATTCGTCAGAGGTAGATTCGATCGCCGGTTGGACGATAAGATCGAAAGGCACGAGGATTAAATTCGGTTCTCTCATGCGAGATATAATGTCTTTGAATAGACGTGTTCGGGTTGCCGGATCGTATAGACGTTTTGCTGTTGACCAGTTGAACAAACTCGGCTAACCTTAAGTATAATCGTGAGTATTTTGAATACGTCCCGTCCCCACAATCGTCAAGCCCCAACGAGAGCTCACAGATATAAATAGTGCAAACCGTGTGATGTCGGTGTTTCTAAATAATCATGGGGTGGAGAGGGATGCGCAGAGGATTAATTTTAAGAATTGGATTGTGGGTACGACTACGTGTAAGGATATGGCACCACATGGAAATGAGTATGTGGATAATGAGGATGCTTTACTACGAGCCCGTTTACGTGTTTTGATATTGTACTATGAATGTTTAATCGGTGGTTGGAATGAAGATGGTGTTTATAACAGAACTGATGTGACAAGGTGTACGCAATGTAACAGCCGCGGCTTATTCTGGCTTATGGTGTGGTGATGATTGTGAGTTGAGAAACAAATCCATCCAGCAACACAGCACAGTTAGCTATTAATCCATCATACAATACTTGCCGACCACATGTAGCACTATTATTGAACTAGTCACATAGAATATCTGTCAATGGATACATAGAGTACACTAAGTTTTCAACGCTCATGCACCTATGAAGCCGGATCCCTTCGCCGACGTTTACGCGATTACTGACAGCGCCGACCGGATCACGGTAATGTTCCGAGGTCGATTTTGGATTGAGCTTACCGGGGAAGGCTGGCTTGCACGATTGGGGGTTGGATTCTCATAACTATCGTCCACCCCTGCAGTTTCGCATCCGCTGAAAAGTGTTTTGCTGAAGGGTTGAAAAAGTCGTGTATCACTCGCTTAGTTTTGGGTTTGGGATACACCAAAAGATTTACAGATTTTCTGTTGTGTTCTTGGTAGTAATTAGATCTTTTGATGAGGGTTGTGACGGCTTTGATAATAGTAAAACCCATTCACCCGAGGTTGCATTAGCTTGAAAACGACAGCTATGTACCGATGATCATTCTTAGCACCGCTATCTTCCTGGGAACGATGTAGCATTTCTTCCACCCAATATAGTTATAGTAATCCCGACTAGATACGAGCCTTGTTGTTTCAGTAAGTTTTGTGGCAGGGGATATGATATTCCAAGGTATAGTGTTGTCGTAGGTGCTGGTACTGCTAACTATATGTGGAGGAAATGAAGTTGTTGATGTGATGGTATTTGGTGGTTCCAGCGGCGGTGGCGCATATGGAGCGCTAACTACTGGTGATGCGGAAGTGATGGTTATGTGTGGGCTGGGGCAAGGTGGAAGCTACCGTTGTTAGTGTAGGTGTTGATTTCTCTTGTTTTAGAGGGTGTGGAAACATTTAGTTATCAGTATTTCTTGAAGTGTTTGGAATAAAACCACCTGTAGTGTTGCTGGCGTACTCGAGTATGTAGCCTCGGAAGAGAGAAAGATCACGGATGTCTCATCACCCATCACTCGGAGGTATTTAGAGCTTCCCCGGGTTTCTTGTATTCTTATTCATTCATTTGTTGAATTATCCATAGACAATACCACCAAATCGATTCCTTGGTGATTCAAGATGTCTATTTTGAAAGGGTTTTAGAATATAATCCCAGGTGTTGGTTGGGAAACTGGGAGTCTTTACCAAGATGTAAATTGCCCGTATCGCTACGTACGAAAGTTTGGAATGAACCTACGTATTTTGTACAATTCCTTATGGTTTCTCTCGTCTGTTAATCATGCCACGCCCTCAACAAAAGACCTAACAGATGGGGTGATGTGTTTGCAACAGCATAGCTGGTGATTATTTGTCTTAACTCACAAGGCAAAAGCGCGCAATGAAGGCGTGCGTCCAGTTTAATACATGGGTAAAATCAATTCACCTATCAAAATCATGGTTTCGCTTTCTACGCGGCCATTCTTGCCCACCCTTCGATGTTTCATATTCATACATGCATAACACTACAAAATCTCCAACCTTTCTCAACCCACTTTTCTAAACATACAAGTCTTAGCTTTGGTTAAGTAAATCCATTTATCTTCCTTATCAGATTGAAACTGGGGCCCTATGCACGGTGGGCTCTGTGACGGGGACAGGTATAACACGTGCAGCGGGAGCGCGGGCAGGAGCAACACGTGTAGGCGCACCGTAAGCTCGGGGCGGTGCAGCGCGTGTAGGCGCAGCGCGGGCAGGAGTAGTACGGGGAACACTAATTAAAGGATCTTCAATGAGCGGCAGCCAAGTATTACACATAATACGGAAATCAGCGTCCGCGCGGGCATGAGAAACACTGGTATATGAAGTGCTGAAGTGGAAAGTGCGGGCAGAGATAACTGATGATTCTTCAAACAACGGCCAAACTTCGCACATATCATAGAAGTCAGAGTGCACGCAGGTACCAGAAACACTGGTATATGGATCGTGGGTATTGAAACGGCGGGTATGGGATGCGCGGGTATGGGATGTGCGGGTAAGGGGAGCGCGGGTAGGCGCAGCGCGGGTAGGCGCAGCGCGGGTAATGGTGACAGGAGGAGTACGGAAAATAATTGAAGGTTCTTCAAGGAGCGGCAGCCAATGATTGTGCACTCTATTCATGGCGCGGCAATATGAATCGATATTCGATTCTATAAGAACCCAATTACTCCCAGGGATCCCCAATAGATTAATATCCATTCCAATATTTTTCAAGGAGTAAGCCACCACATATACTGCCTTATGTCTTATCACGAAAGTTGGATCCGCCCATGTTTCCTGCGTCTGCTTGCCACCCTCCGCCGGCTCAGTCTTGAACCACATCCAACGTAAAAATCTCACCATCTCTTTCATCTCCGCCTGTTCCAATGGTTCAGAACCAAACTGCCATTGTGACACACCAATCACTTTCTCCCATGGCCTGGCCATAATCAAACGTGCGATTTCCTTTTGGAGACCGGTAACTTGCGCTATCGATTTCCAAACTTCAAGATCAAATTGTAATCTTGTTCCCAGAGCAGAACATTGACTCATGATTGTGTGATTCGACGTAGAAGCAAGCACCTGCGAAGCCATATGAAACTGGTTGATCCCTGAAGGAACGTATTCAACAATAATAGCTGCGAGTACAGCCATCGACCAAACGAAGTTGTACGCCATAGTATCCTCAGTACGTATTTTATTTACCAGGGATATCAGTTGAGGGCCGTTCAAAGGTGAATGGCTAGATCCACCGGCAGCAGTTATTTGAGAGTCAGGCGGTATTTGCCACCTTATATGCATATCGTTCTTAAAAACAATATTCTGACAAAACTCTGGGATGTAATAGTAGCTGTAGTAGCAGAGCACCAAATCACCCCCCGAAGGGGTCTGATATATTCTTGTGGTCCGATGGGATGTAGGAGTGAGATATGCTGTGATGCGCCAAATTTCGTTGATTTTCAAAGTGCGTAGTGCATTCTTCGCCTGAGACTGCAGGCTAGCAAGAAGTTCCTATTCATAACTGTCAGACATGTCACACATAGAGAGCATTTATAACATGAATGTTTACCTGCAAGCTTTCGTTCAATGTTTGTAAATCAAATATTGTGGCGGAGACAGCATTGCCTCTCTTCTGCAAAGACTTCCTCTTTTTTGGGCTATTAGCTTTAAAAAATTCAGTTAATAGTGCCTTGTATTCTGCATCCCGTTGACGCAATTCCTCTTGCAATTGATATATTCCCTTTTGTAGGTGCTCTATTTGCTGTGTATGTATTTTGTACGCTTCCCGGTTTTCGGTGATGGCAAGCTGCACCTCGCCCAAAATTTCCGTGCGTGTTACGTCATGCTCTTCGCGTAGTCTGATGTCTGTATGTTTGTGCATCGCTCTTACGGTAGTCTCCGTCTGTTCCTGTGCCTTCAAGAGTTCTTCCACGTGCACGACTAGAAAATGCTCAAACACATCCCGGCTATTGATGACAGCGTCGATAACAGCCTTGGTATTTTCGTCAAGGAGGTCGAAGCGATCCGATTGTTGTAGCGACAGTAGATCAATCCGCCCTCTGGAGCATGAACTACATTAGCACCGGCCGAGCATATGCATATGATGCACAGAGGCAACATGAAACCTCACCTGAGATCTACCACAATATGTAGGTTCATTTCATCGCGGAAGCTCGACAGTTTCTTCTGGATATCATCAATCTCCTCCTTACTCCATACGGCCCTTAGTGCCTTCCCACACTCCTCCATTTTCCCTTCTTTCCATTCACTTTCAGCTTTTCCAATGCATCGAGTAGTTCCTTCGCTACATCCTGACAGGCTGCGGAAAGTTTTTCGAGCGCCGGGTCACCGCACGCCCGAAGTCCCGCGGATAGTTTTGCAAGGTCATTCGTCACAAGCTCCGTATCAATATTCTCGGAGAGTGCTCCATCGGCGGATCGATAGATTTGTTGTGTTTTCGAAAGTATCTTGCTGGTGAAATCAACAAACTGGACGATATTTCCGACGAGACCGATAGCGGCGAGTGGTTCCATCATGATCGGGGAACAATCGTAGGATGTGTTTTTGAAACGCTTAATTTGTAAAGTCAGGGAGTTAGCGTGCTTATCAGGTGTCCGTTGAGGGACACTGCCTCGCGATCGATGTGTGTGAGAAATGTTTTTGCTGCAGAATCCATGGCAATGCATTGAGGCGGAGGTGCGTAACCAATCACAGAACATCATGACCACGCAAGGTTGTTCTCTAGAACAACTGCTGACCACCGTTAAGCTTGCGCGATAAAGAACCTAGCGTTGGATTGACTTCGTGCGTGTACCTATGAAAAATCCGCTTCTAAAGTTCACAGCCGCAGCGTATTCAATGACGTCAAGTTCGTGGTACAGATAGGTTCGGCTTAAGCTCCTCCCTGAGTGAAGCTGGAGGGGCTGGGATCGAGCTTAGGTTTCGCCTTGAGGGAACCAACTTGAGGTAATCTTAAATTTATAACCACCACATGTGTTGACTGTCATGTCGGGACTTAAAATACACCGGTTTATCAAACATAATATTATAGAGTAAAGTGATCAAGTGAATCCGAGGTGCATTCCAGTCTCCCCAATCCACTCGAATATTAGGTTCTCTGCTTCCTTTAGTAATCATGTGGTTCCAACGGTGTTTTTGCCGCATTGCCAGAGGTCAACTTTTTCAATATGTATCAGCACTCGGTCGGTTCATGATCTAATGCTTGACAAAGTTTGTTCCCCGAATTCCGGTCATTCTGTTGTATTATGGCTAGTTATGTGGTCTTCGCGAGTTTTCTTCTAGATGAGACCAGCATTCAGTGCTCTATACAATGTAAATAGTCCATCAGGATGTAGTCATGATACATCACTCGGAACGTAATTTCATTCACGTTCTGATTTTTACCGCCTCCGTTGTAGATTCAATCTCATCCAACCATCGCTATCTTACAAAACCTCTCCCTTCCTCACTATTCTGCACGCAGTACTTTCGCGTCCATCTCTTCGCCGTCCTTGTCGTAATTACCCCGCCTCACTATAGGAACCAGTACTCTATCTTCCGAATACAGATGGAACTTTACCTCTACACTTACGGCTATGCCCTTCTGAATAACCCTCCATCTCCAGATACTCCACATATCCCACTCGCCGGCCCTGCCATCCATGACGGGAAGTTGTCCATTTGGTTATAACGACCGTAACTTCCGAGTAAGACCAATCCAATTCTCCATCCCACAAACCCCAAAGAAAAGAATGACGTTTTTCCAATATCATTCCCATCCCCACACCTAGCCGATACAAAACCTCCGTCGACCTCCCCGTTCCAAATTCAGCTCATCCGTAAACACCACTCCCCGCCTACACCAAGTAGTTCCTTCATCCTCAGTGACCAGAAGTAGCCACGTCCACATATCTTCATTTCCCCCACCATCCAACGTCCTCAGATCCCTCCCAATCGTCGCAAAAACCACCCTGCCCTCCCTCGCGGCAACCTCCAAACACTCCCGGATTCCATCCCGCTCTTTCTCCGCTCCTCCAGCATCCTCCTCACCGCTGGGCTCTATCGTTCCCGCATACACCAGAGGAAACACAACGCCGTCCGACCCGACAAGTGTAACAGCAACATTCGGATAATCCATCAAATCCGCCAACGTCATTCCCTCGTGCATAGCTAGCCACTCCCTACAACTACTGATTTCAGACACCTTGATATATGACATCGTCATACTCAACCCTCTGTTCCCATCAATACACATGTCGAGGTCCTTGTGAGCAACAAAGTTCTTAATTTCCGTCTCCGGATACCCGAACCCTCCCTGCACCCACGACAGACCCACCCCTGGGCTGCAACGGTCAAATTGAGGATTCCACAGCGTAAGCAGCGCACTCAGATCACCATTGGCAACACGTAGGTATCCAAAGATCGCCGCGATAGTTCCCAGGGAGAGGGAGTAATCAACCGGCATCGAGTACCGTATGGCCTCCGGAAATAGTCCGAGTATGCCATAGATCTGGTCGTGGAATTTTGTTGCATTCCGGTAGCGAAGGAGGCGGAGACAATATTGTGGCGTTATCGGCGTACCGATAGCTGATAGGGGGCGGGAAAGCGGGAGTGCGTTGATCACCGCCTCAAACCCGCCCATTTCGTACTTCTGCAATGTTTCGGGTTCTAGGAGTAAGCTGACGTGGATACGAATATCCCCAGCCCGGCCTACAACTTCCCGTGATAGCAAGGTCTCCTGAAGCGTCCACACGCGCTCGTCGTGGAAGCCAACTACCCAGCTTCCTAGTAGGTTTTCCGTCGAATCCAAATTGCGGCCAACAAGACTATACGCTCCCGCTTGTGCCTGCGTCACCATTGGCGCTGAATCCGGTGAGAGCCGCCGACGAATCGTCTCCGCCACTACCACACAGCACGTAGCCTGACTATAGTAATCCCTCATCTTCGGCACCTGGTCAGCGATGTCCTCCGGATCGCTCTGGTCAACACAGATGCTGTCGAGCCATACATGGGAGATGCCGCGGAGGTGTGCTTCTCTCGCAACCAGGTGGAAGACTTCTTCTAGATATTCCGGCACAATCCCGGCTGGTCGGTTCGGGGGGCAGATAAACCGGCTATTAAGCTCCTCCGAACAGATTTGGGCAACGTCTGGATACCGAGTTGATAGGAGCTCAGCCCACTCATCGAAGTAGGGAGACTGCGTGACCCAGGATTCCATTGATTGACTGCTGGGTTTTTGGTTCTCGGCCGGATCTAGATCCCAAGGGGCTTTGCGTCTGACCCAGCCATAGGTCGGTGTTGGTGGGAGCCGTTCGGGGGTCCAAACGTAGGAGGCGATGATGAAGGGTTTTGGAAGGGTAAAGGATTCTAGAACGCCGGTGTAGATGTTTGCGAGGCGTTTTGGTAGCGGCGCTGGGGGGGGAACATGGTCCCCGCTATGGATCGCGTGGAGTTTTGATGCTGCAGTTTGAAACGCTGTGGATGAGGCGGACGATGACGGAGAGGTGGCGATGGGCTGGGATTGGTTTTTGAGTTTCATAGTTGCAGAGAGGTGTTTCCAGATCTGAAATTTTTACATATATTGGAAAGGCGGGGTACATACGATATCACGTGTGAATCTGTCGGTTCGAATATTGCCGACATTCACAAGCAGTCTCGTGCCGAGTATACGTCACGCTGTGCCGCCTAATACTCCCCTTCCCACTTTTCCTAGTATTCTCGCGATACAGCCTAACGACTCCCCTATCCAAACTCAGCTCCCACCATTTCACGCTACTCTCAACCTTTTCTCGCCTTCGTTTGCGCTAACCCAAACACTGCCAATGGCCCAGCATCCTCCAAAAGGGTTTGTCGTCCTCTGGACAACAGGATTCAACAGTAACGACTACATGCCATCCGCCAATCGCCAAAGGTTGGCAATATTAATCCCCCGCGCCGATGTTGCTACTCTAAGCGTGGGTGTACCGCATGTAATTGTGATCTATGAATTACTAACTGTTACCAGAAACTGAAGGGCACACTCGCGCGGCGTACCCAGATCGGTGTCGGCGAAAACCTGGGCCGCATCATATCAAACTGCATCGCGTACGGTGGTCATTATGCATTCATTGATCAAGCGGACTGGGAATTGCTGTGCACTATGGAAACATTCGACCATATCTACCCGACTGAGAAGCTTGATAATACTGCCCTCTACGATATTCGAGTGTCGAAAGGGCCTTGGAAGGCTGATATAATGTGAACATGATTAGTGATCAGAGGGTGATGGAGAATGTTGTTGAGATAGCATTTCGTTTCATACGATCGCTAGATAAATATTCAAAGGAAGGCGGGGGTATTGTTTCAGTTGGTTGGTAGTCTTCCCTGCACTGTGAATCATAAACCATTAGATGACTGTACTTGCGGCAATCAACTCCGCACATTGTACGAATCCAACCTCCGTCTCCTTTCCCGCCATTCACGTCGGTAAACTCTAATCTGATTTTCTCTTATCTTGTCTTCGGTTACGCTAAATCTCTTTTCCGCTCTCCGCCGTCCAGCTACTCTAACTTTGGGTCCTTTGTTTCTCATTTCGACTTGAATTGAGATGTCTTCAGTAATGATCAATCTACACCCTTATTCAAGAATTGTCGTATTCTGAACTGTCATATCCGGCGTATCAACTCCCAACTATATAGAGCTCCCGCGGCCATATCTACCCTAATCTCAATGGCTATAACCGTATAAGATTCAGAATTCAACGATGTCCCCATTCCACGCCTGGGGGGAAGTCATCAGCAATTCCTATGTGGCGGAGCTCGAGGACAAGAACAATGCCGACGCAGGGCCGGCTACCGGAATTGAAGTTCCATGATTCAAACTCTAATACCGAAGAGAGACATAAAACGTGGGTGCTGTCGCCATACAGCCTGAGGGTTTTCGAGAACGAATACCGACGTCGATTGTGGATGGAAGAATGTATCTTTCCTCATCAGAAAATTGTTTACTGCTTTCAGTCGCCAAGTGGTCATTAAGGGCTTAGCGCCAGATAAACTAGCCGCTTACAGACAGTCGATCACCCAATAAAGAAATAATGCATTTAACTATCACTCGGTTTTTAACCTTTCCACGCACGAAATTGCCTCGCTTTCACAAGAAATATATTCAAGACTTAAGTAGAGTCGTTTAGAGAGAGTTGATGATCTCTGTCTATTTTTGCAACTGATACTATGCTTGCCCGAGGACCTATTCTCCCCGCGAGTATGAACCGTACGTGTAACATATGGGACGTTCCTTATCTTTCAGCTTTAGTTTTGCCCCACATACCGGAAAATCGCATGACAGACGGTTCGTATTCGTCCTATCAACATCTATAAATCGATTCCGCCTGGGACGCCTTATGTAGCCTTTAGAGAAATAAGAAGCTCGTTGTGGGCGCGCCCCACAAGTTCAAGTTGGTAGCTAGTTTTGGGACAGATATCCGAACGAATGACAATATTTCTGCTGGCTGTGTAATTTTTAAATGCTTCCCCGCCCTGGGTTAGATGTGAACTTAAGGTTTCACTCATGCGAAGGAAGGCAAGGAACCCAACTGTGTCATCTTCATGCAGGTCCCATGGGTTGGGGCGGTTTTTTGAGCCTCTTGGTTGCAAAGAGGTGTTTCCAGACCAGAAATTAAATGGGAGGGGTGTGGATTTCGTGGCTTTGTACAGAGTTATAGGAAATCGCTGTCCTGCGATACGACCGTTTATCCTGGAAAGGTGGGGCACGGTTCCACGTAGGTATCTATCGGCTGTGCCACGTTCCCACATAATGTGATGTTCTCACCCCACTTTTCGAATTTCCCCGCCATCTCCCACGAAACGACTCCTATTAACCAACGCTACGCTTTGACCTTTCTCGTCTTCGGTTGCGCCAACCCAGATATTCGCGATATCGGAAAATGACCAAGCATCCTCCGACGGGAATCGTCGTCCTCTGGACGGGAAGATTCCACGGCGACAACTATGAACAACCCAAAACCAACGAAACGTTAGCAGTTTTAATCCCACGTTCCGAGGTTGCTACTTTACAAGCAAGTGCACCCCACCTACACATGCTCTGGATCGGGTTACTAACTAGTACCAGGACGCGAAGATGACGTTCGGGAAGCGTATAAAATGGTTCCATGATGCCGAGGTCACCACGAGGCACTCAAAGCCAACGCTTTGCAGAATCAAAACGAACTGTGTCGCGTACGGCGATCATCTCTCGGACATTGACGAGAAGGATTGGGGGATGCTATGCGGGATGGATGCGTTTGACCATATTTATGTGGAAGCCACTACTTTACTACTTCCACTCAATTACGACATTCGGGTCTCTTTAGGTCCTTGGAAGGTGGACAAGACGTGAGCATGGTCGCTAGTAATAATGGACAACATTGTTAGGAGATGGCATTTCGTTTCAATTAGCTGTATATGATTATACGATCATTAGATAGATATTTAAGGAAAGCGAGGTATTGTTTCAATCCCTGCAGTAGGTCACCAGACATGTACTCAGCAACAATCCCAAGCTAGTAATGCATTTAATACTTTACACACTTTATCACTCATTCCCAATTCCACCTAGAACGCCCTACATGTAGTTTACAAAAAAAAGAAAACCCTACTTTTCATTAGTCGTGCCGAACGGTTAGTAGCCCCGTCGTATGAGGCTGAGTTGCATAAATTAAGTCAAAAATGGCTGCGCCTCAGCAATCGCATGTTGAATTGTTTCATCTAGCGAGCTGCTCCAACATGAACGACTGCCTGTGATTGTCGAGTCTGATAGCAGTCAAAAGATAATGGCAGAAGGATACTGGGTGTCCTCGACCAATCTCTGTTGGTTTGTGTCTGGGCATGATTCAACTGCAGTTTGCTCCCAGACTTATATTGCTGTCGGGAATGGGTCAGGGTCATCTGGGGCTTGGTTGCTCTACCACCGCAGTACCAACTGTGTGTCCCACTCGTGCATAAGTATGTAATCGTAGGGTACTCAACATCAGCCGTTCCTTATCTATAACCTTAGCTCGCTTACAGTACTGCAGTTTAAAGTTGGTGTCCCCCCGTTTACATGTTGCCCGGAATTATTCAAGTGACTTACACGCCTCCGAGCCATGCTCATCCTCTACTCATACCATCAGTTCTCCCTCTTAGGCCTGTTTCTCCTCTCCGCCTCGGTCTTTGCCAAAACCGAACCCCTCAGCTTCCCATGGACAAACTACACGGCATTTGCGCTGGATACCGGCATCTCCGGCAACCGAGGAATTCCGGTGTATTTAGCTGGGTATCCGATGATGCTCAGGGAAACCAACCTTTTCAATAACACGCGTGTGCGTAACACGAAGGATTGTAGCGGCGACAGCGAAATATTGGTTGCTGGGTGCGAGGGTTCATCGGGTAGTTCCTTTCAACTCCCGGCAGAGTCTAAGGGGAATGCCAACTTCGTTTCCGTCTTCGATATGCGCCTCTCGGAGACTACCACCATTCCCACTGCGAATCCCACCAACATTACTAAAACCAATGAATTTCCCATTGCCAAATGGAGTAACTGGGGCAGCACCGACAGAAGCGCCCTCGGCATGGGGTCTTCCAGTATTTTTCTCCAGAAGTTGGCTGACAAGCGGACTTTGCCGAGATGGGTATGGGGTTTATTATTCGGGTCGCCATCGAAGCTCAAGGATACAGCCTTTGTTATCGACAAATGCGACCAGTCCCGTGCAGTCAGATTCCAGGATAATCGTTCCGCCGCTGGAGCAGCTGTGACCGCACAGTCTCCGTGTATGCTGCAGATGATAATGGAAAAAGTCATTCTTACTTTTTCAAACGGAACGCAACATTCGCTTTTACCCGACCCGGCACGAGTCCCCACTTATCTACGTCTACAGTCAAAAGAGGGCAAGTCCATCTGCAACGTGGAGGTGATGAAGCGCTTCAATATTCTTACCAAATACGAGCCACCTAACGAAACGAGCTTCGCTCCTCAAGTTGATCCCCAGGACACAAATCACCGGATAGAAAACATCACGGCAGTACTGAACATTAACAATCACGAGTTCCACGAGACAGTCATCCCAAGCTACGGATTTTCCCAACAGAGCGAACAAGAAAGCTTGGAGGGGCGTTATGAGATAAGGGGTACGTTTAATATTCGGGTTATTGTGGAACCGGCCAAATGGGACTATAGGGATACTGCAAATAGGGGAGGAGTCTTCATGAGGTATCATTACGAGCGCAAGCTCTTCAGTTTAACACTCGCAAAACATGACGAAGATGACCACACGATGTTAACTGCACGGGATTCCACATCTCAGGTGGAGGTAACGATTACTGCAAAGGGTTCTGTCTCGGGATGGGTTGTTGGAATCATCATTATCGGGCTTTTATTAGCCCTGGGTGCCGCTGCTATGTACTGTTGGCTGAAATGGTGGAACAGAAAGATGATGTCGAATTCAGGTCGGCCTTCGCCTGGTTGTGATGAAGTGCGGGAGATGCCTAGACAAAGGAGTGGTCAAAGCCAATATGAACTAGAGGCAATCGCCCAGCCGAGGAGTGAGTTGCCAGAGAGAAATTTAGTCAGATAGCTGCAGCTGCGGATGTGTTCATTTTAGAATGATCTAGCTATACACAAGTGCTTGAATTAGACTCAGTGCAACCTGATATTTGCATACTGATACGCAGTCCCATAGAGATCCACAGAACCTTCGAACGCGTGTCATTCAAAGTTATAGTTCAAGCACTGACACTCCAGTCGACTGCGGGTTCCTTTAGTACGGCACGACGTTGTCTGAATCATCGAAGCCTCAACCATCCCTGTACAATCTTGATCACTTGGTATAACGCAATCCAGAAACTGTATCGCATAGGTTGATCATCTCGCGCAGGTTGCAACGTTGAGAAGATGTACTTGGAGATTCTGTGCGCGATGGAGGCACTTGACCATATGTACGTGGAATTCTGAGGAGCCTGAGTGCAACATTCGAGACTTGAAAGGCTTGTAATATCAGAAAATTGTCTACTACTTTTGGCTAGTCCTCAAGGGCTTAGTGCCCAGGAATTTATTTTAGCGACCTACTTTGCAGAATATAACCTAATTAGGAAATATTACATTTACCACCACTCAGTTTACAACCTTTCTATATACGCACGAATTTGGTCTCGTTTCCACAAAAAAATCTATCATGATCTAAGCAACATTTCAAGGACATACAGATGCAGAGAGTCGATTACAGAGATTTGATAATTCGGTTTATTTTTGTAACCGTGATTCTGAGACGACTTGTGCATGTGCTTGCGCATGGCAGAGGACTTCTCCCCGCGAGTTCCGTGCAAAACATCACTAGCAATGGACATTCCTTATCTTTTGGCTCTATTTTCTGCCCCACATTCCGGAAATTCACATGACATATCGTTTGTATTCATCCTATCAAAGTTTGTATATGAACTCTGCCTGGGGCGCCTTATATGTATGTTTTAAAGAAATAAGAAACCGGTTCTGGGCGCGTCCCACAAGTCCAGGTTGGTAGGCCTGTATTTGCATGAATTAGAAGACTGAACTGCATCACATCCCTGCGCCTTCATATGAACAGCATGTTGACTGGTTTCATTTGCCGAGCCACTTCCACGTGCTGAATAGCCAGTCAATGTCGAGAACGATAGCCGTTCCAGCCCTAGGGTGAATACCGAGTGTTGACCCAGATATCGGAATGAATGGCAATGTCTCTGCTGGCTGTGTAATTTTTAGAAGCTTTCCCACCATAGGTTATATGTGAACTTAAGGTTATCACAGATGCAAGGGAGGTAAGGAACCAACTGTGTCACCTTCATTCAGGCCCTGAAACATTTCTTCAAGGTTCTTCAGCCGCCTCTGAGCTGTTATGTTTGCCTCAGATCCAGCGTATATACTGAAAACATAAGGTCACAGGCTGGTTACCATGACAATCAACCGATTTCTGCGAAAATATACACAGACCGGTTCTGGCACAAAAACTTTACATGTGGATTGACTACCACCGCTTTTTCGAAAAAACCGTACAGCGAACCGTTCAGGTACGGATAACTAGGTATATCCCGGGTCTACGGGCCTACGATCCACTGTTGGGGGTGGCATATGCGGGAATATCCAGTAGTGTCGAGGCTGAGCTTGTGATACAAAGCACACATATTACCAAAAGCTATATGTACGAGGTGCCCCTATGGCCACGCTGGCGTGGATCATCCCGATAAATGCAAACATCCGACGATGTTGACCATCCCTCCATACCATCAGTTCTTTGTCTTTGTTCTGCTCCTCTTGGTTACCGATGTTGAAGCAACCCTTGTCCCGATTAGCTTCCCATGGACCAATTACACCGCGCTAAACATCGTTTCCGGGAACCGCGGATTGTTCGTGAATATCGCCAACGAACCGATGACGCTACGGTTAGATACGATGTCGAACGATCTACATCTGCACAACAAGGGTGACTGCGATAATGTCAATGGGACAAATCTTGTTCGATGCATGGGCCTGATGGGAACCATCTTTGACCCTCAGACGGCAGACAGTTCATTACATGTCTTCCCAAAGGACCAATGGGCAGGTAACGGATCGTATGGCCTTGATAGTAGCCACGAAATCACCGCCGTCGCAACAGCAAACTTTACCGGCATCACCGCCTTCCGAGATTTTCCCATTGTCGTATGGAGTAATCGGGGGAGCATCAACCGAAGCGCATTGGGAATGGGATCATCAAGCGTTTTCCTCCAAAACCTTAGAGACAGGGCGATCGTTCCGAGTACGGTGTGGAGTTTGTTCTTCGGATCAAGATCGCAGTATAAGCCGGCGGACGGAGTGTTGCATGTGGGCGGCGTGGACGAGTCACAGTTCATAAAACCGTGGAATAATTTTACTTCCTCACAGGCATACATCAAGTCGCCGTGTGCTCTACAGGTTCTGATGGAGGATGTGATTCTTACGTATGAGAACGGTACACGCCACTCGCTCTTTTCAGACCCAGCCTCTCTTGTTGCAGCATGTATTCAACCCGAGCAGAGTCACTTCACGTTCAGTACGGAAATGATGAAACGATTCAACATGCTTACCGAATACGTGACTCCAAACGAAAAGAACTACACGGGGCAGGTGTATCCGAAAGACAAGAGGCCCCTAATGGGAAATCTCACGGTTATTCTCCGCAACAATAACTACGAATCCTATGAGACCGTCATCCCGAATTACGAATTTGTCTCGGACGAGAGAGGTCAAGACAGCGTAGAGGGGCGATATGTGGTCACAAACGATTCGAATATCCAGGTTGCAGTGGGCCCGAGCAACTGGAATGACATGGACGGAAATGTCGTCCCTATCTTGGGAGGAGTATTCTTGAGCCAGAATTACTTGCTAGTTGAGAGCAAGACCTTTAGTTTAGCCCGAGCGAATCTTCAGAAATCGGATCCGAAGATAGTGACTGTGTTGGATTCTGACCCCGATAGGAGAGACAAAATTACACCTGGCGCTCTGGCTGGTAGTGTGGTTGGCGCTATTATTTTCGGGCTTGTGCTGTGTCTTGCTGCAAATTTTTTGAGGAAATGGTGGAGTTCAAGACCAAGACCTGAAGGGTCAGGTCCTTATGAGATAGGAGGTGACTAGTGATAGGCTTGGACCGAGCCGACTGGAGACAAAAGCTAGAGCCTTAGAGCTGGAGTAGGCTCGAGTTTGGAGTGTAAAAGTGCGAGTCAGCTCGAGCTTTCGTCTGGACTGGAAAGCCTTTACAAATGCATGTTTTACTCCTTGGTAATCTGCAGACTGTAGAATTCCGAAACCTCTCAAGTATACACTGGGAAATTGGTCGATGATACCTGCCAGCCCAAAGAACAAGAATAGATACCCCCGAAAACATCGCCCACTGTAGAATGAATAGTCTGAATTTGTATTGGAGCTTGTTACATACAGCCGGAGCTGTCTATTCAGCAGACTTAGGGACTGGACCTTGTAGTCACAGTGTATCACTCATGTCCAGGTGAAGTTTCCTTGTTACGTATATACTTAGAAGGTCAGCCTCTGTAGGGCATGCGGGCATGCGGGCATGTGCATGCCGAGGTCCGAGGTACGATACTCAGCCGTATCTATTGTACGTACCTGCTCTCAGTAGTACTGTATATATATGTCCTTGAAGGCCTCGTAGATACATACAACAGAATCAAGAAGCATCTATTCGTACATACAAAGTAACATTCCTTAAACCTCTATATCCGTATGGGACGTGCCCAACTTCCCGTAACAGAGCTCCCATGCTCGCTTTTCACGAGAGGGAGCTTGCGACCGAGCTGCAGGAGGCTGGGCACGAAAAATATGGGACCCAAGATATGAGTTGTAATTTTGACTTTATTAAAGCACAGACGACTTTGTTTGAGACCTCTACCCGTACCCAAAAAACTTAATCAAATGCAGTAGGCACTTAAGTACCTAATCCCGCAAGTCACTCGCTATCACCGGGCATCTGATACTCTGCGAGATATATACCACCACTCCACCACTCCCGGTTAGGCAGAAAAACTCGGGGGCTTTCCGCAATGAACTATTAACCAAGAGTTCCTCTCAGAAAACGATATATTCTTGTTTATGGTTGACTTCACATTCCATATTCTTGTATTCACACCCTATCAAACAAAAGAAACTCATGAAAAGCGAATAAGACCATAAATCTCGCGAAATCACTGCCTCTGAGGAACTGGCTTCCTTGGAATTAGAAACCCTTTTTCGGCAATCTCCACAGTGTTGCTAACATCTACCACCGGAATGACTGAAGGCTCCTCCATCTGTTCAGCCTCTGACAGCAATCTCAATTTTTCATTATTCTCCCAGGGCTTCAGGAGGACTTCGGTTTTGTTTTTCCATATGAATGGTACCCAAGAGTCGCCGAAACTGAAAATGGTGACAAACACAACATAGGCGAATATGACAATGATCCAAGCACCGCTCAAGGTCGTATGTTCCGCGGAATGAAATTTGACAATGTTGCACATCTTGCTCGGATCTGGCAAGCTGGCGTTCGGAGCGTTCCTAAATCTCTTGACCTGGAGGAGATCCCGGGCAGGAGTCTTAACAATTCGAAGGCCATACAGTTGAATCCGTGCCAATGCTATACGAAACCAACCTTCCAGCTCAACTTTCCACTGCTCGTCCGCAAGACGCATTTGAAGATCGACTGCTAGGTATCTTGAAGCTTGGAGTGATGACATGCTGCGGCCCGCGATCGTTTGATATAGAGCAGAGTCGGCGAGAGCATGGCTGACGAGAATAACTGCGCTAGATCCGTCGTCATCAACATGACCTCCGATTAAATCGCTAATGATGTCACCGAACAACGTTGCCTGAGTAAGGCTCGTCCAGTCAGTGCAGTAGTTCGTTACTTTACTACACAACATCGCCATGTCTTGACAGGCGACGGCATTGATCGGGCGACTCATCTGATAGGCACCGAAATTGAAGCCTAAAATACCCCTGGGGACTTTCGTTTGAATATAAAACAACGGATCTGAGTAGTTTCTAAGAAACAATACCCCAGGGGCGCGTAATGTAACCACCGAGAGTGTGTACAAAGGAGTTTGCGTCTGGAGAATAGGCAAGGGTGGATAAAGAGATGCATCGAACGTAAAATGAGAAATGACTTCGTATCCAGTTGAATTATATTGAAATGCGTAAGATGCGTTCACTCCTGATATCTGGAAAAACGAGCAAACCTCGTAAGCTTCGGGGTCGACTCCAGTCATGCCTCTATTCAAAAGCTCGGTTTCGGTATTCTCTTTGCTGTATAGGAAAGGCTGCATGGTGATCGGCGAACAAACAGTACGTCGGCGGAAAAAAAGCCGTTCCGAAAATTTGGAATTCAACCCAAGTTGCGCGAAATAGACGTTTCCGGTGTCCATTACGAAGGCCGACTGATCTCGGGTCTGAATCAAACAAATATCGTCATGGAAGGGGCATCGTGTCATTTCCGTAAAATACTCCAAAGACCGTTGAGTCAAGGTTCGGCAATCCAAAACCCCAGGCCCCTCGGATATCTGGCCATAGCATCCTCGGACATAGCTCTCGGCATCAAGAGTCCCATTCAGTATCAGCTCTGCGGCTACTACTTGATACCTTGTCAATTCTTCAACTGACGCGTTTTCGCCCGGCGTGTTTGGTATCCATTCACCAGTCTGGTGTGTCGGTTGATCGTACTATGTCTCCGGTGTTGATCAGAGCTTCTGCATTCTAGGTGGGCTGCAGGATCATTTTTGTATACGGACATGCATATTGTTTGTCTTCCGAGGAGTCTGCTGATTGTTGTGGGTCCGGGTTTTCAGCTGGCCGTTTGCCTTTTCCTCTTCCCCGGGAGTGTGATTCTCCCGCATCGTCTTTGTCGTCATCGCCGCTCGGAGTCTGGGAAGAACGTCCACCGCTCTCCGTGGTCGACACATTAACGAATGCTCACCAGCGGTTGTTTTTCGTCGTCGTCCGGGATTGCATGACTTTGCACCAGCATCCGCAACACCGATGTCCGCATGTCCGAAGGTTCCATCGTTTAGAATAGGCAGATCATTGTGCTCGGACTCACTAGCCCTGTCTTCCTCCATAAACTCATCGGTCCCGTGCTGCTTTTCCTGACAATCCCTGAATGCGAGCTCAACCAAAGAATTCCTGTTGTAATATTCAATTAGCACTTGCTATAAACCTTGTCAAATGTGTTTTTTGTTACCATTTGGCATCATTGATATCGCAGATGTGGGACGGTGTAACAGCTCGACTTCCGCGAAGAACCTGCTCCTCATAAAGCGCACTGCGCTCGTTCGGATTATCAATGGGATTATTGCACATGGCTGCTGCTTCGTGGCGCTTTGGGCCATGATCAGAACCAGTTTCACTATGGTCACAGGAAGAGGAATTTTCGTTGATTTGTCCGGTTGCGCTGGCGTTCTTGCTGACCGTACCTTGTGCGAGCCAGCCCTCCATGACCGGCGACGATGTCTTTTCAGTGCGCAGCCCTGTATTTTAAGTTAGCGGGGTCAGTATGTAAATAATTCAGCAGATAGGGATACCCATAGGGGCAGGCTTTTTATATCGGTTGCGCTCACTTCCGGAACCATTTTGATTATAGTTATGAAGAAACTCGCAGAGCTTTCGGATATCGTTTTCGGGAAAGGCTTTCTCCGTATCTACGATGGCTTCAACATCTGCCGCTGTGGCTCTTGCCGGAGTTGTGTTTTTTGCGCTGATCATGTCTGTCTGTGGTTGTTTTGGTCGTTGAATTTGTGTGGTTGTGGTTGTTGGATGTGATGGGATGTGATGGACTTGCTATTGCGAATATTGAACAGCAGGTTCTGGTCAACTAAAAGCTGCGTTATTGCACACATCGCATGCACATCTCCCGGATCACAGTTCTACAGCTTGGGCATCCCTCACGCACAAGTTACACAAACTGATCGCAGCCCACGCAGGGATTATGTGCGAAACATTATGAGTGGCTGCAGCTTGCTTTTCTGATATTGCCAAGCATTGGCGGCAAAGTTTTGTGCGCAGAAGCAGTGCGCAATGACGTTGGCTGGAAGAAGCAAAGCCGATGGAACAGAATCAGCAAACCTCGCCGAGCTACAGTACATAATCCTATCTTTCATGCGCGTACCGCGCACCCGGGGGCGGTCTAGGACAGTGTACGCGGCTTGGAGTTGTTGGACAAAACCATAGCTTTCCATGCGCAGGATACAGCACTAGTTTTCACTACTCGCATCACAGTTTCTCCGAATATCAAAAATTATGACTGAAACGAAGATGTTAGCTACGCCGCGCCAAACCTCGAGTAATTTTGGGTGATTCCTGATGACAGTTTGTGACACTGATCATCTCATCACCACATTCGGGCCACATTTCTGCTGCAACGAGCAAAAGAAAACCACTGCTGTCAGGGGGTCTGGCGGTATAGCCCCATCAGATTTGAATGAAGTAGAGGTAGAGAGAACACACCAACGACCGGATCTGCTTGCAGCCCCGACTCAAACTGCATAGCACGGCAACCGCTTAGATACACTAACCGCTACTCATTCACAAGAAATCAAACTTTAGACCATACATTTACCTGGACGAAGCATTAAGTGTATTTGTATATCGCCATCAGTTAATCAGTTCCGACACTCCTAGTCGAGTGATAACTTGTGAATTCATTGAGAGAAATGGCATTACTTACAATCGAATAAAGATTTTCAACGTCGTTATCGTTATATTTGTTATCTGAGCTCATGATCCGGCTGACCGCTGACTTTGGCGTCAATGTATGAGGGAAATATATTATGTACCACAACAATTTACCATGAATAACGACCAAGACCATTGGGTTTTATCCAAGCAGATTTATATACGCGCTGTTACGTTCGCGGAGGTTAATTAACAGGTAGTTGGTGCATTGAGTGGGGCTTAGGGTTTGGGGTAGGTAGTACCTCTAGTCTATAGTTAGCGCGACAATGTCCACCGTTAACACATGTTCATCCATATCATGATAAATCTCTCCTGAATACACATAACAGGCGAAGGAGAGCTCATCTTGCACCTTTTATTACCTACCCTCCTTACTTCGGTCGTCCATGTTCTACCAGTTTTCCGTGGGGATTAGCGACCTTTTCGGGCCTTTCCCACAAACCTGGATGTTTGACAGCAGGAATGCGTATTCTAGAGATGACTTTAATTAATGCTCTATCAGACCGAGTATGACATGTGTATCCAAAGTCATGATCTTCGCGTGGTGGTTCGATTTTGTTTTGCCAGTGGACGAATGCAATACAAATAACCTCTTCTGTGACATAACCCCACAAAATGAGGTCAGAGGCCACCGGGAACTACACAGCAGTGATCTCATTTACTACTCTTATGAGTAGCACCATAGCATGCTGAACCGGAACGTACTTTACCGCAAACCAGGAACTTGGGGTGGGCGACATGAAATATCACCCGTCCAGGCCATGGAAGCTGGAAGTTGACCAACGCCTTGCTGCGGTCTGCATACTCGCACACCAGTGTATAATAACGCGTCGATGCCCGCTCCAGTAAACCTTGTTTCGCGATATCTCTAGTTCCTCTCGCACATCCACAGATCTGCCATGATCTTAAGTATTCACCATCAATAGCCATGGGAATGTGGGCGGAAGTTTATGAATCTATTGGCCTTGCAGCCGGATACAGTCTCCCTCGCTTCAAGAAAAGTCATATCCCAATTCTTCTCATCAAGAGTTTACAGGCACTTCTAGCGCCATGTATCTCAGCTCGCATGACTTGGTACATATTTACATTTGTTAGAAGTCTAGAATCTCAGCCCTATAAAATTGATTTAGGGAATTCATACATGGCAGCCAGTTCGTCACATCAATTAGCGTATTATGTCATACCGCAGAACGTTGTCCCTACAAGCTCGCAGGTGAGTTTTTAGGGTGAATTAGCGTAACTGCTGGAACCTGAAAATCTGTAGATAGGTATATTAGCGGGTAACTACTTAGCGGATGATCTACAGTGGGGTGTGCATTAGACGTTCATATTTGGGGATTATTTAGGAGTGGTGGAAACCAAGATCTTTTCCGGGATTCGGTTTGACCCTGAAAACTGTGGTCGCAATGCACATGCCCACGTTGTAACATACTTATCCACTAGTTATCGTAAAATGGGATATATGGTGGAAGGATTCGATTGGACGATCCATTTGTCGATTCCTCAAACCAAACGTTCGATAACCTGCCTCGAGTGCGTTTGAAAAATGGTAATCATCAGTCCAGCCTTCATCCCATCGCCTTCCATAATTATATATCGACGATTACTTACTATGGCTCGTGCAGCTGTCCTCACAAATCCCCATCCCGACTACGCCAAGCTTTCAGCCCTAACGCACGGCACTGAGTAATGTTCCTTTTTTGTCCCCGTTTACCGCAGCGGCACGAGCTTCCCCAATCCCCGCAGTCCACGGCGCACCCTCCAGATGTCAGCGCCTGGAGCTAACCTCATCGGAATGCCATTATTGGTTCCAGAGGTTCGACTTTCACACTGAATTCGTTCCATTGGTTCGACGCATCCACACCTTAATTAGGTATCATATCGCATAGACTGAAAAGTCGTGTCTGAATCTAACGTCAGCATGCAATCGCCATTGCAATCCTGATACTTACTTAACCTCAACCCCTTTCTTCCGTCCGTTGCACTTACTTCCCTTCCTTCCTGTCCCCTTCCCGGCTGCTCTACAATATGGATTTCATCGCCCTATTACTCTTCATCTCCCTTCCTGTCACCTCCGGCGTACCGTGGGACGGCCCCACCCGCACACCCCTACCCACGGTTTGCCCAACCCCCGCCAACCCCACACCCGCAGCTTTCCACGAGCTCCTCCGCCGCGCCGATGCAACACCAGCACTCTGTGGCCAAGCCGGAACCAGCGCGCTCGCGTGTCCATCGCAAACGTGCGCGCTAATTCTCGACCACAAAGTCCTTGCGTGCTGCGATGACGATAGAGACCATTGCACGTATTTTACAGATTGTCTGGGGTACTATGAAAGCTCCGCGTTGTGCGGGGTCAGTATGAGTAGTGGCGCGAGTGGGAGTGTGAGTTGTATGACTATGGAGAGTACATTGACTTGGTATGTCCCCTCACCCCGCTATGATACGGATGGGGTGTAACGACAATAGCACGGACTCTTCCCTCCCGTACTGCCGCCGGTGGACCCACACCTCCGGGTACTCCCGTTATGAATGCGCCACGTTCCCCACTGTCCTCTCGCTCGAGACACCTATCTTCACAGCTTCGGTCGGCACACCTTCCTCCGCGTCTGCCTCCGCATCCGCAACGCCGTGCCCGAAGCAGGTCTCTACCGGTGGGATTGTGGGCGGGGTGATTGGGGGAATGGCGGTGCTGGTGGCGGGGGTGATAGGGGGAATGGCATTGTTACGGCGGGGCAGGGGAGGAGGGGATACGCATTCTGTGGGGTCGCAGGGGCAGTTGTTGGCTCAACAGGCGCAGATGCAGTCACCGGCAAAGGTTGGGGAGTATTCGGGTCCCCAGGGGGGACCGAGTGCACCGCCGTATGGGGTTTATCCGCAGGGGCAGCAGCCGGCTATTGAGTTGAGTTGAGGAGATGCGGGTTGGGCGAGTTGAGTTGAGATAATGCGGGTTGGGCGGGAGATGCCGGAGTTCAGGTGGTGGCAATGGAGAATTGGGGGATGGGGGGGAAAGGAATGTATTTTTATGCGCTTGTTTGATGCTGAGGTTCTCGTTTTTGGGTGGAGGTGGGTTCGGGTGTTACAACTTCTGAAAGCCATGGTCATGGTAAATGATAGATATATGCCAGGCAAACACTGATCGTTTCTACTGGGCAAATTAGCGGCTGCGCGTACCAATGGGAGGTCGAGAGCATAGTGTAGCATCCGGTTCCTTCTCCCTGTTCATGTTGTATACAAAGGTGCACTTGCACTTTGTGACTGCTTGCTGCTCCCCCACACACAGTGTAGATAGTCTCGAGATTCTCGTTAGTACACTACAATATACACGCACCCAGTTCCTCCCATAAACATTTAGACTACTCGTACGAGAAAACATCCGGCTTATAGCAGTAGTCAGTGGCGTCGGAGGCAGTATCTTATCATCTGAGGTAAGGGGAGCGCTATTTTGAGATGAACGTTTCTATCTATTTGGGATTCCCTTGGTTCGTTCGATGGTTTTGTAATTAGTTCAAGTTTGCAGTAACTCGATATGAACCTTTCTCCGTGAGATTGAGCGTTAAACACATTTCGGAGAAATCCGAAATGATCGCTGTTAAAGTAGATCTACGACAAGGATATATAACTCCGAGGGTGACGGGCGTCAATGTTTCTATATGTTCTCGAATGTTCCTCGCCTTACCGAATACACCTGCTAATGGATGCGTTGGCACTAGTGGGAGATGATGAAAATAGTTTAGCAAAGTTTGAAGAGTGGATGAGTCATTGGATATCTGAGGATAAAGCATGAGATTGAGGTCTCGTTCATATCATGATATCATGACGGAGGTTGCCGAGTTGACAGGAAATGGGGTCGCTTAACACGGCTGAGGATGCGTTCATAGGAGCTCACTCATCCCGGCAATGCCAGCCTGCGGTAGTCTACATGAGCTTCCTTCAGATCATAACTGCAGGTGATTTCTGGACTTGGAGTAGCCATGCAGGATTAACCAATCAAATATCTTCCGCCACAAAAGTCCCCATGCTTTTGTGACTCTAGACCCGGTATCGAGTATGTAACTTATCCTCTTCCCTCGGGCAACTCCAAAACACAGCCCAAGTTTCCTAAGTGGAAGGGCTGATCGAACCTATCCTAA
The DNA here is from genome assembly GCA_014904905.1 of Wilcoxina mikolae CBS 423.85. Lineage (NCBI taxonomy): Eukaryota > Fungi > Ascomycota > Pezizomycetes > Pezizales > Pyronemataceae > Wilcoxina > Wilcoxina mikolae. Next base: position 209,767 of record MU122094.1, read on the forward strand.
ACACTCGCCTGCATCATAAACTGGCAGTATATAGTATGTTCGTTTATATCGACATCTGCAGTTGGAATTAAGTCTAAGCCTCCACATAATTGCCTTTTCCTGAGGCGGATATCTTGGAAGCGAAGAATTCCGTTCCGTGTGTCACCCCTTGATCCCCACACAAAACGCTTCCCCTGAATGTTAGTGGTTCGGGGAATTCAGCTTTGGCGCTAGGCAAGACGGGATGCGTTGAGTTAGGGCCCGTTGACCTGGTTACATAAAGTTATCTACAGCTTCCAGAAGGTTTCCGTAGGGATTCGTATCCAGAAATGTTAAATTCCATGATATAGGACCACGAGTCGTGGGGTAGATTCTTCCTCGGAGATATTCAAGATCGTATTTCAACTGATACTTACGCCAAGCCAAGAAAAAAGGAATCTTTGACAGCCTTGTGCGACAGGTGTGCGTACATGCAAGACCCCAAGGATAGTATTTAGCGAATCCAGGGGATGTAGTGAGGCTGTAATCCCTTGTTGAATCGTCAAAAAGCGCGAATTCCCCGGATTTCTGGAACCCCCTAGTTTTACCATGAGTCCTCGAATACCTCAACCAAAAACTTCCATGGCAGCGCGGGTTACGTTTTTCTTGTTGCTGGCGGTATGGTTACTTGGAGAGAGAACAGTCTCGGCGGTGACCTTCGATCCTCCAGATACGATAATCGCCCCGGGAACGCTGGATAAGCAATACTACAGCCTAATGAGCCAATACTGTTGGCTTCTGGCCCACACATCGGTTCTCATCGACCAAACCATTATCATCACCGATGGGATGGCAAAGTTCAAGCTGGCAAACGGTAGCAAGGTACCTGACTTCAACGGGGAAACCTTAGCACTTGATCTTTCCAAAGATTTCAATATCGACAGTCCTCCGTTGACACTGCTAGCGAAGCGGGGGCCGAATGTTCCGCCGGTAAATCGAGCGGGTATCTGGACGAATGGACAGGATTTGTGGGTGCAGGGTGGACACTTCTACGGGAAGGGGCCATATTACAATACGTCGAGCTATTATGTCAAGGATAATGACATCCCCGGGTATGCAATCTGGAAGCTGTCGCAGACGTCGGGAAAGTGGGCGGCAGAGTGGGTGCCGGAAACATACAAGCTTGAAGACCGTAGCTTCGTGGAGAGAACCGTCTCGGGGGCTGCTACATGTACGAAGGAAAAATGCTATTGGTTTGGGTGGGTTTTATCTTCTGCATTACCCATTGCAGAATGTCTAATATATTTGCAGTGGATATGTCAGCTCCAGAACCTCCCCTCCTTCCCCAGGGTCACCAGAATACTGGAGCGCCGGTCGCCGGGGAATGCTGATCTTCGACTTGGCAACTAAATCGCTGCGGAATGAGACAATAGATGGTTACGGTAACAACAACGAAGGATTCCAATTTGGAACCCTTCACCACATCAAGCCCAATAACGGGAAAGGCATATTACTTTCTCTCATGGCTGAAAAGGCTCCGGTGTATCCTGCGAATCTGACATCCGACGATCCGTATGACTCGGAAGGAGTAACAACCCCCGGCGCGCTGAAGGGGTGCAGCTGCTAACATGGTTCATGTAGATTTCGTTGGGGGAGGTGATGCTTTACGATATCGAAAAAAGTAAATGGTATAAGCAACGCGCGGTTTCCTTTGATGGAGAAGCGCCTCCTTCCCGTACGCGGTTCTGTGGTGTTGTGGTGCACGATAAGGAAAGTCAGAGCTGGGAGTGAGTGTTCCATTTCCACTATCTGCGCCAACTGGATAACTAATAGGCTACACACTTAGCCTCTGGCTCTACGGTGGACAGGCAATCAACGATACTAATACCGGCGTCGACGATATATGTCAGTGTCCCGTTCAATGCACGAAAATTGGTCCGAAAATTGACAGAATCACTAGACGTCTTGACTATGCCAGCATTCATGTCCGTATTCAACCTACTGTCCTGCTTGCGCGCGTTCCGGTGGTTGTTCTAATCGGTAATAGATGGGTTCGTGTCAGCACACCCCCAATTTCGGAGACGAACGGTTATCTGCGTTCCGCGACATGTCACACCGTAGGCAAGCAGATGCTAATCATTGGAGGACTTGCGCCCGGGCGTGGGGTGGAAGCGAATATCACTTGTAATCCACGAATGGTCAACATTATAGACATGAACAATCCATCTCAGGTAGGGCTTCTTGGACAATATTTCCGGAGGTATTGCTAACTTTTGGGAAGTGGCTCAAGAAATTCTCCAAGAACCCAGAACCGTACCGGCAACCTGAGCTTGTCCGAAACTCAGCTAACGCTTTTAAAAAGCCTAAGGATGGATGGGCTGACCCCCGGATTGAGGTGATCTTTAAACCCGACCCGCCGCCCATCTGGCGGATAGCCGTCAGCAGTGTTGTAGGGTGTCTTGTGGTTATTGTCGCTGGAGTAGGGGGCTATTGCTGGTACCGACGACGCAGGGCAGCCAGGGCAGCCAGGGCAGCAAACGACGTGGCCCAAAATCCATCGGCAGAACTTCCAGAGCTACCTGGAGACACAAACCCGGTTCTTGAAAAATAGTGGTATTGGGCTGTTGGATGGCGATTTTGTTTGTGGTTTTTTTTGGTGCGCATGGTTAGCCTGAGGATTAATAGTCTGTCATGTAGGTTCGGCGTAATGGGTTTTTTTCAAGTTGTAATAGGTATGAGATTAAACCCACAGGTGGCCAGGGTATTTACATTCATATATACATTTTCGAGTACAATGCAACAAAAGTTGGTGTTTCGAGTATGGGTGAGAATCTATGACTATCCAACTTCTCGATGGCGCGTCCGCTGATGATTCCGTAGTCTGTCCGACGGCTTTGCAATTTTGCTGGCGCTACGCACTAGCGAAAAAAAGCCGGATGACAGACTAATGATTCCGCAGAATGGTCAATCACCCACGAGTCAGAAGTATCGCATGGTATATTCCTGTGTGCATCACGTGATCCCACCCTCCACCTACCACAACTCATCAACCTCCTGTACAGGTAGTGCAGAATATGCATCTCGTGATTCTCTATCGACCTTTACCAGACTCCATATTCCTTCTTTGTAATCACGCCATTTTCTTGAGCCATGCATCCACGATTGCGGCTGAACTCAAGGTTGCATACCAATCTGGAGAACGTGCTGCGCATGCGGGGAGAACAGGTAACATTGTTACTTAACCCCTCCATGTCACGCATCTAGCACTCACTTGAGTTATTCTTCACCGTTACGATGAGCTTCATGGCATTTTTATTCGCCTTCCTTGGCGCTATTACATTCACCTCCGCCGTGCCCTGGGATGGTGCTCTGCCAACCCTCCCATTCTCATCCCCGGGCTGGAATCCCAAGCCGACTGCTGCACCGGCTGTGGGTTTCCCCGACCTTCGGCGCCGACAACAACAGACCTACAGCTACGACAACACCTGTGGCTATGAGGCAGGTGTCATTGGTGGATATTCCCCGTTCCTCTCCACCACCTTCGGCCCTCTAACATAAACCACCCACAGCCTATTCCGTAACCTGCCCCAATACATTACAAACCTGCTCTCCGGACCCGCGTAACTCCGTACTGGCTTGTTGTGGCGGACTCGAAAATAGATGCTATTCCCTCACCCATTGCATCAACTACTACGAATCCTCGGTGTTATGCGGCAGCGGCAGCACTTGCACCCCGCAAGAGCTGATATTGACATGGTAAGTACCTATTGTGTGATTCCTAGGGGTATCACTTACAGCACTTACAACAGCTCTCAATCCACCGAACCATACTGCCGCCGCTGGACCGGAAACGGATACAGTATATACGGCTGCTGGACGTATCCAGTGGTCGCATCTCTATCAATCCCATTCTTTACCTCCACCACCGGTATCCCAGGAACAGCACAGGGAACTTCAACCACCGCTACAAAAACCGTTACCATCAGCACCTGCGCGGCCGATATCGTATCTGCCGCATCAAAAGCCACCGCTAAGTCGAGTTGCCCAAAACCCTCGGCTCCAGCGGGAATCATTGCAGGCTCGGTTATAGGGGGGCTTGTTGTGGTTGCGGCTGCGGCGATGGGGTTGGTGTACATGTTGCGACCGCGCGGCCCGAGTCAGCCGCCACCGCTGCCGGTGGCGGTCATGACGGAGGCGCCGAGTAGTCCGTATCCGACGAGTCAGGCGTCGTCGACCCCGTTGTATGGGAATTTTCAGGAGATACCGGCAGGGCAGCAGTGGGGGCAGTAGGTTATGGAAAGCGGGCGCAAGTTTTGGAAATGGATAATGGGAGGGTTGTGATGGTGTTTACAGGGCTTTCCAGAGACTAATTCTTCTGCTGGTTTAATATATCTAATCCCATCTGCTCCTCCCACCACTCCCACGTCTGCTGCATTTCGTTACTTAGTTAGATACTTATACATTCCCAACCGACGAGATCATGGGACAAAATTGCAGCAAATGAAATCCGACGGACATAGCCAGGAAGGTGTCATCCGTAACAGAAAATATCGGCACTGCTTCCTTCTCACCACCGGCAATGAGACGTTAGCCAGTGGTTCCAGCAAAACCAATCGTTCTATCGCACCGCTTCTCTCAGCTCCCTGTTCTTATTTCTGGCAGTTGTTGTGGTCGGCTGTCTATCTCGTGCTGTATATCTTGAGCTCGATCAAACTGTGGCACTGACGACGCATGGGACAGACTGGGGGCATCAATCATCGCATGCCCCTGGGAGGTGACGAAGCATGTTCGAAAGGGCTGTTGCAGCGGTCGCGATAATAACTAGACCCCCGATAACGGAGCCGACAATTTTGCCCGTGGATATTTGTTTTGGACAGGTGGGCGGTGGTGTTCCACTTGCGCTTCCGGTGGTGGTGGCGGTGATGGTAACGGTTTCAACCGAGACACTCCCAGAGGAACCAAAACACGTCATCGATAGTGAAACTGCACCCGGGTACGTGCTGTATCCGCTGTGTGTATAACGGCGGCAGTACGGACAGGTGGACTCGAGACTGTCTGGCCACGGTTACTCTGGGTATTGCAAGGTGGCGTTAACACTATGCACCATGTCTTGATGGCGGGCCCCCGTGATAGTGGTATCGCTCCTGAAAGTATAGGCGGGGTATTACTAGCCATAATGCTATGGGTTCGAGTCCCAGTGCCTGCCCCCCGATGACTCTCTCAACATACCTTCTGCGCTTTCGACAAACATGCTGGTCAATCTCGACAACCTAGTAGGGGTGGGGAGGAATGGATTCGGATTGGTCGGTTGGGGTATTTCCACTGCGATAATATCAATGAGACCCTGCAAAGGATAGGCGGTATGGTGGGAGGGGAAATGGGGGAAAGTGCGACTTGGATATAAGAGGGCTTGGCGGACACAAAGGGGCTCACACTGTTGAAGTGCCGGGGAAAAATGGAATTATGTCATGATCGCTTGTGGTCGAATACAGTATGATTACAAACAAACAAACCATGTCTTGATAAGATCATTTGCGGGGATTGCGGG
>MU122094.1:215372-236133 GCA_014904905.1 Wilcoxina mikolae CBS 423.85
GGGGGGGGGGGGGCACAAAACGGAGTATTCATAGGAGTTGATACAGTCAGTCAATGCCCAGCATGTACCATCGTTTTTACAGTACGCTAGAACAGAGTTGTTTCAAATCGGAGAGCAAATCGTGTATCTCCCGCCTCTGCAGGTAAGACCCTCACTGCCTTCATCAGGATGTTAGGAAACCGCGGATCCAGGATCGGAGAATCCCCACCGCCGCTTCCATTAATGTAGCAACCACAAATGGTGTTGGTACTCGAAAACTAGCGTCGCAGAAGGTCGTGCCGTTCTTATTCCCCCACAAGCTCAGGAGTCTGTTTAGGATTCCAGCCGAGTGAATGGGTAAAAAGTTGTTGACTGAACACTGCGCGGCGAAGGTGGATGTGATTGCGCCAAGAGAAACGGTGAGTAAAACGGCAATGAGGCCCATCGCGGCGGTGAGTGTGTGGATCGGCAACTGAAATTCGCGATGGAAGTGGTGATTTTAAGTTTCAAGATTTGCCGGCAGTAATGTTGGGCTCAGCCGCAAGCTGGCATGATAGCGAGATTCGATTCATTGGATACAGAGTTTCTCTGTATGGGTGTCTTGTATGCCTGACGCCCCTATTATCGAGGTGAAAAAAACCTGGCAAATAAGACAGCTGCCACGACCATGAAACACAGCAAAAATAGAAGGTCTTGCAGCTAGCGCTATCATTTCTTGGAAATTTATTCCAGTCCGATCGGGGGCTATGTAAGCACTCCCATTCGCGAACTGGAAGTTACCCCCGTCACCCCTGTTGGGTGCGCTGTCCAGATAAGGCTACCTGAAAAAGCAAGATTAAAGTAACTGTGCGTATGATACGGCCAGCCTTTGGGTCGTGCGTTTAGACGCGATCCAAATTATTCCATACGCAGTCAAAGTATTTAAGAAAAATACTTATTACTAAGTAGACTTAATTATTAGAGCTAGGAGTACTCTAGAGTACCTTATAAGACCTTTTGTAGTAGAGATCTTTGTGATACGATATGACAGCGTCTTCTTGACAAACACAGTTCAAAATACAACGGAAAAAGCTGGGAACCAGTCCAAGAACGATGTGGCAGCTTATAAGTGGCAGGTCTATGTTTGAGACTCAGACGTAGTTTTACCGCGTGATTGGATGCATCGTTGATGCTGATGCTGTCAGCGTGCATATGTACGAAAGTTTGCATACACCCAAATCTTTCAAATATTATGGTTCAGCTTGACTGAGGGCTAGTGGACGCGATGGGGTGGGCGGGAACCGACCAGAACGATGCCAATCGAAGGGAGAAGAGGAAGGCCTGGGCTGACCAAAGGATAGCAGAGGCGAAGACAGCCAACCTTGAGCTTAAGCTCGAAGTTCGAGCTTGAGTTTGAGTTTGAGCCAAAACCTGGGCCAGAGCCAGAACAAGAGCCTGGACCAGGAACTGAGCGAGCTGAGGAAGCCTGGAGCGAAGGAAAGGAGTATATAGGGAGGGAGCAGAGCGGCAGTGGGCAGGCAAGCAGCGGCTTCAACATCAACGCAATCATAACTGTTTCTCTTGCATCGTCTCTTTTCTTCACCGTCTTCTATCATCTCACCATCTTCTATCATCTCACCATCTTCTATCACCTCACCATCTTCTCTCGTTCCACCTTTTCTATCTTTCCCCCCCAATTAACTATCCAGCTCAAAACCAACTGCACAATGTCTTTGGACTCCAGCCCCCTCTCCACCCCGACGAGCCAATTGAGCATCCGAAATCAGGCTTCGGACAATGGCAATGGCACCGGCCGACAACTGCGCAGCAGCACTCGCAGCAACGATACTGGCCTGCCGGCAGCCACCCACCCAAGCCCACCCAACACACAAGATACTAGTACAATCCGCCTCTCCCAGGCAGCACTAAGGGCGGCCACGGAAAACACGCAACCGATACCCACCCACCCAAATCCAACCGACATCGATATTAATACCATCCTCCGAGTGTAACACCGGGAGCGTCACTCCAGGTTTACCAGTACAAGTAGTATCCTTACTGCTTTCAGGACTTGCTTGCGATGGAAGTTATGAAGATTCGCTCAGGATGTGAAAGTTACTAAAGATAAAGGTTCAAGACAAAGATGTTTGGCTTTCTAATGCGTATATTTTTAAGGCTTGTTCTTGTCAAAAGCTTGCCCTTCTATCCTGGAAGATTCTAGAGGTCTTTATACCTCTATCCTCTCGCTCTATCAATTACTTCTATCTACGCTTTTCTCATGAGCTCCTCTACCTAACCTTTCCTTTACACCAATGCCCTTCCTGCCCTTCAGCGCTCTTTTGGACTTTCCGCATCTTTCCGCTCAGATCTCTAACTCTGACGAATAGAACTTCTACTGACATCAGTCCTTCAGACTTCTGTGGTCCAGACCTATGGTATCTTTTCGATCTCTTTGCTTCCTGACGAATGGTATCCTTTCGATTGTGAGGGACAATAGAGCCTTCGTCAGCTACGCTACAAATGCAGGTGCTTTCGTATCTACAGCCTCTCAACTGCCTTTTCATTTTCAGTGGCATGAGCTGGCAGGGCATCGTCCCAATAACCTCCTTAAACTCCTTATCAGTGGTGTGGTTGACTGCATGAAAGCTCATCGATGGCCTTTGGTGATGTACAGCTTGTGAGGTGTAATACCGAGTACTCACAACAGCTCTCGAAGCACACCATGGGCCAGGCCCCACAACTACCGCAAGCACGAATACCCCTCCCACTACTCGCACAGCAACCAAGCTACCAGGTAATGACCCCATGCTCCTCTCCATTCAAGATATGTTCCCCGCAATCAATACAGCAGTCGTGCAGTCGATATACACAAACAAGTTCTGAGCGGAAAACCTCCTGAAGCTCGAAGCTTCGTTCACATATAAAAAGAAACAAGCACAATTCTACTCGTTCGGCACCGGAGAATCAAGCCTCAACATCACAACTACCTCCAGAGATATTGAACTCGAGGATTACGTGTCGATATCTAGTGTTGGCAACGAACCGCCCGGGGTTCGTACAATTGACGAACCGATTTGGTCCGCGCGAACCGGATCCTTGCCAGCCTTTCGCCACAAACCCCACCATTTCGGCCTACAACTGCGAACAAAAATAAGTAAGCGAGTTCTTGTCCGATCGGCTTGATTTTTAGCGCATCTTGTAGCTAACCTCTCCCGCTACAAGATGCGCTAAAAAATCGAGCCGATCGGACAAGAACTCGCTTACTTATTATCGTTCGAAGATAGATGGTTCGCAAACCGATTCGGACAAACCTCGGAACTTCGTCCAAATCTCGGATCGAATCCGGATCGAACCGCGCCCTGATTCGATCCGCGACGAACCGATCCGCTTCGTTGCCAACACTATCGATATCCCATCTCATGCGTCCATTCATAGTCTACATAGCAATCATCGTCACGTTTGCACCACCGCCGCAGATGCTGCCACTGGCCTTCGCCCTGATCACATACCAACATACCCTCTACGATCTCCTCCGAACCCACGCTTGGGATAGCGTACGGAAATTCCACATCGTCTTCCATCAAAAGAGAATATGCCTACTAGTAGGGGTATACGAACCCGCAGGCTGGAGCACACAAGACCATGGCCTAGAAACCGCACAACTTTTTAAACGCAGTGCCACCGATGTCACCCGAGAACTACCAGTACAACGACAATATATCCTGACATCAAGTCCACCCCGTGGCCCAACGACAAATCAAACAAACAACTCCAGAGGCGAGATTTGCAACAACCTCAACAAAGAAACTTGCAACTGGCGTGGGTGCCACTATACAGACATCTGTGTGACCTGCGAAGGGGCCCACCCAGCGATCGAGTGCACCCAGAAACAAAGAGCGGAAACTACGCCACTGAGCCAACGCATATCACCCCGGCAATAGGAACTCTGGTGCCCTCAGCCCTATCGGGAACTCCAAGAACCATAGCTTGATTTCCCATTCCGGCCCACACAATCATGCCAACTGAATCTCATGTACCGAGGACCACTCAATGAAGCGGGCTGGATCTACTGGCTGCGAAACCACCCAGACATCGGTCTACGAAACACAATTACAGATGTGATATTCTTCGGAGCTCTGATTGGCTATACAGGGCCCCTACAGTTCATTCTCGGCACCAACTTGCCATCGGCACTCAACAACCCCGCAGCCATCACGAATGATGTCCTCAAACGAGCCACGGCTGGCCAGATTCTCAGACTCACAACCCTGCCAGACAGGTTTATTGCGTGTTCCATAGGACTGGCACCAAAGCCAGAGGGTACCGGGAGGAGAATACATCACGTATTATCGCCAAGCAGTCACTCGGTCAACGTCCATATTCTCCAAACATGGGGAACACTGACATATACGCAATTCGACGACGCAGTGGCCGCGATCCAGACCTGCGGACCCCGTGCAGTCCTGGTCAAACGAGACCTCACGGATGCATTCCGACACATCCATGTTCACCCAGACAACTAGTGGCTCCTCAGATTCGGCTGGTTGGGAGCATGGTGGTGTGACCAATTCCTTCCTTTTGGCTGCCGCACATCCCCAGCCATCTTCGACCTCTTTGCATCAGCCCTCGAATGGATGCTTCAAACACAACTGCACTGGCAGCATGTACTACACTACCTCAATAACTTTCTAGCTGTATTCACCGCCGAACACTTCCAGCAAGCACAAAAATACAAGTCAGACTTTAGCCAAGTCTGTAGCCACCTCGGATTCCGGGTAAAAGAGGAAAAGGATGAGGAAGGCCTTCGCATTAAGTTTCTGGGAATCGAGATCGACACCGAAAAAATGGAAGCACGCCTACCACAAGACAAACACGAAAAAGCAATCGCGCTAGTTGACTCCATACTCGAGAAGCGGTCAGTGAAGTTCAAAGAACAATAAATGACTGTAGGCTTCCTATCGTACGCCTCCAAAGTAGTCCCGGCCAGCCGACCATTTTTCTGCAAACTGTATGATGCCCTCGCTAGCACACCCCGAACACACCATATACGAATCTCCTCACACATCAAAAAAGATCTTACATGGTGGAGAACATTCCTGCCCAAATGGAATGGAGTCCGAATCCTAACCAGGAAACTACGCACTATACGAATGTGGATGGACGCATGTAATGGCAGCCGGCCTATGGCAGGGTAACCGTCCATCCGCCCCGTATATAGTCAGCTCGTGCGAGTGCTCTTGCACGCCATCGATAACCTTACCAATTGAACCTATCTTATTCTCGAATACACGTGTGCAACCGTATCTACCCTAATACTCTTATACGAGGCCGTACACAGATGTACGCCCTTACACCGCATCAGGAAAAAAGGGAATTGGTGGCTACCTCCTAGAACCAGGGGAAACAACTGCGGATATCAGAACATCAACACAGCTCTTCAGCACTACAGTCCTGCTGTGCCACAAAGACAAACACATCAACTTCAAGGAAATGTACGCGGTCTGACATGTCCTACAAAACTGGACACACGAGTCCACCGCAAGCACTATCAATCTCCACTCCGACAACGAAGCAGTCATCATGGCACTCACCAAAGGAAGCATCAATTGGCCAGCAATCAGACCACTCCGACGAATCGCTATGCTCCTAGCCCTCCACGACATCGACCTTAAATGCGCTTGGATCCCAACAACGGAAAATACCCTTCCTGTTGCCCTCTCGCGCTGGGATACAGAGACAATTGCTAACCTATGCCCGAACCTCCAATAGATACTAGTACGGACGCGGTCACGAATGATGCACCAGAATCCTGGTACGAAGACTGCAATCTCCCCCACCAGATGGCACGATACCTCTGGTGGGAACTCAGCTCACAAATGCAGCGAACCTACACAACACCTAGAAACGACTACGTACACTTCTGTGCACTTCGAGGTGCAATGGCCTTCCCGGCCTCCGAACAACAGCTTCTAGTATGGGTCCCCAAACCTGGCGAGCGAGGTCTGTGTACAAAGACAATCAAAAGCTACCTCACAGGTCTAAAGTCCCTCCACGTCGACCTCGGACTGGGCACAGAGGTATTCAGCAACCCCCGTCTCCAACGCATCATCAGAGGGATCAACCGATTCCAAGGGGAACCGAACAAAAAAGAACGACTCCCAATCACTCGCAGCCTCCTGATCCGCCTACTGGCATTGCTAGATACTAACGACCCCCAAGACACAAATCCCTACTGTGCCTTCTGCCTCGCCCATGCCGGCTTCCTATGTGCGGAGGAAATCATTTGGTCAGAAAACAATCTGACAATGACCACGGAGAATTTGCACAGTGGAACCTGACACGAAGGTCCATCCAATTCAAAGAAGACCGATTGCACCTCACCCTTCCAAACTCCAAAACTGACCCCTTCAGCAGAGGTGTCACAATCACACTCGCCAGCTCGGGAGACGCCGCATGCCTGGTCACGGCCATGCGTCACCCGTACGACCTCTGTCCGAGCTGGACCCCACTGGTACCCTTATTCACACGATCCCTGGAGGACGGACTCAGAAACGAAGCCTTCACAAGAGAGTACCTGGACCAGAACCTATGCGAACTCCTGACCCAACTGGGAGTCAGAGGAACATACTCAGGCCACTCATTTCGACATGGGGCAGCCACGTCCGCCAAGGTAGCCGGCCTCTCGGACACCGAAATCCAACTCCTAGGGCGATGGAACTCCAATTCCTACCAAGCATACATCGATTACCACCCAGAGCAGATTTTTCAAATCCCCCATCCCTTCCAAAACTCACCAGAAAACCCCCAGTAATAACCCACTCATCTGGGGGGTTGCCGCAACATTGGGAGAGTCCAGGTGGAGCAGCAGCCGCACCGGCAGCTGCTGCTCCCCCGAGCTGGCAACCTCGTTGATACTTTGTTTTACTGCTTCGTCAATGTTCTCTTTTTCTTGGTTCAAAAGTGTTTGCGAAAGGTTTCTGTACATTTAAAATAACATTTAGAGGAACGAATGAGCCAAGCCGGGCATACGCTAAGGCTGAATCGAGTAGCCGGGCGTATGCTAAGGCTGCTAGCGTACGCCCGGCTACTTAATTGGGAAGAGCGAGCCCACTAGTAGTGAGCCATCGCCCCTCACAACCCCACTATCAGACGCGAGTCAAAACGAACAGCAACACAACATACCAGTTTCGTTTTCTTTCTATTTCCTTGCGAAATTTTATCTCCCGGGGATCCCATAATCACGGCAATGTCAAGGCGACCAGGCGCCAGGTACTCAGCACATACCCAACCTCATGGGAGCAATCTAAATAGTTCTGCGAACTCGGGGAGACGACGTTCAGGATTTCCAGAGTTCAGTGCTGACAATCAGTACACTACGGACAGGAGGAGAACAGGCCAACACGGGACCGGGCCTGGATCCTCCTTGCCAATACCGCAGAACCGAGGCATACCCGAGGTCGCCAATCCTCCCGGAAGGAACTCTTCAGCTTCTAATAACCATGCACCGAACATCGCCCCGGGCCCGAAATGTTTCCGGATAGCGAACGTGCCATCCGACTGGAACGAAGTTAAGCTACTTGAAGTTCTCAAACATATTGATCCATTCCTGGAACAAAATCCCCAACTTGCACTCTACCCAGCCTGCTGCGGCAACTCCAAAACAGCACTGCTCAATCTGCGCACTTGTTCCACATACTTTCAAAACCTCAAGTCAAACGAATTCAATTATGAAAATTTCGAGGGAACTCTTCTCGTAATCGACAGTCACTTCTTTGACCTGACACCACTCAACACTCCTGAGGGGGGAGAAATTTTGGCAGAGTCTGTACGGTCTAATATGTTTGCATTTTCCAGGCGCTGACTTACTATAGTGTTGTTGCGGTCACTGGCCTCGCTGGGCATGCATTTGGTTCATGGAGGAGCCGCGAGACCCACATGATGTGGCTACGCGATTTTTTGCCTAAAGAGGTCAAGCATATTCGGATTATGACGTATGGTTACGATAGCTGTCTACTTGGACCTGAAAAACATTCCATGAGAATGTCTGACTACAGAGGAAACTTTATGGAGCAACTAAAGAACTCTCGCAGGTCGGCTGAGGTAGCTGTTGCTGCACCCAATCTTGCGAACTGAAACTGATGGGGTTTTGTGTCAGGAACGACCAATAATATTCTTAGCACACAGCATGGGGGCGATTCTGGTGTTGCAGGTAATTTCGCTCATCCGAAATACACTTTCATCCTCTTACGTTGACAGACCTTAATACAATCACGTCGCCATGACAGTTCTATTCTGAATTCAACTCAAGGAATAATGTTTTTTGGAGCCCCGCACGGTGGTCTTCAAGCCGATGATCTCGAATCAATGGTGGAAATCGACTCTGGGGGTAGTGGGCAACGAAGATATTTGATCATGCAATTGAGAGAGGGCTCGGAGTTTTTAGAGACCCAGAGGGAAGATCTCATGAATGTGTGGAATGATTTTAAGGGCACGCTTGTGAGCTATTTTGAGACCGTGAAGACCCCGTCGGTCATCGAGGTGATTACCACGACTTGTCTCGACACTGCAACTGTGTAGGAGATGACTAACCCGAAATAGGTGGCGTCCGGAGAGTTTAGAAGAGCGGGAGAAGAGGTACAGATGGTTCAGAGATTGTCTGCTCAGTTACATCTGGTATTTGAACACCGGGTCCCGGTCAACAAAAACCATACCAACATGGTTAAATTTGCTTCTCCGGTTGACCCAACCTATAGGTCTGTTGTCGAGCACATGAACAAGTGTATCAGTACGTGATTTATATCGTTAATTAAATTGCAGTTCAAGCTGATATCTCAAAGCTCGGTATTACCATCATAAGATTCTCCACTCTGCAGTGGATAGCCTCGATGCCAATCAATTCGTTCCCATAATATCCGCGTCCGCAGTTCACCAAGATAGTTCTAGATCCACAATACCATGCTTGAATCACAACAGTCCGGAGTTTTATTGGATCTTCAAGAATATTGACTTTGAGAGCTGGAGAGATGCAAGCTCTGGAGAACTTTGGTTATCAGGACCGGAGGAGCGCAACCTTGATTACATTGCATCACACATTATAGATCAGGCAAAGAAGAACGGTCCAAACAGCCAGAAACACGTACTGTACTTTTTTTGTTTGACTGCCGACGGGAGGTCGGGTAATACCGCTCTTTTCACCGCATTCCTATACCAAGTCATCCATTGCTTACGGCGGGAGGTTGCGGATTTGGCCATCGCTGTGTTCCTTCGAACTCTTGTTGACGAAATACTGGGACGTAGGGACGACTTTAGCAACGAATGGATACGGAAATATTCCTCGCCGAACCGAATAATCCAAAAGGTCATGGAAGAGTCCTCGGATAAGGAACAGTTAGAAGCTTTTAAGGCTGTTCTAAGGCTTGAACAACTAGACATCCAAGAACTGTGTGTCGTCGTCGCTGGGCTAGATAAGATCGTTGAGAGACAGAAGAAGGAGGACTTCGTTCATGACATTCTCGCGTTCATCTTTTACCTCCAGAGTAGCCCTAGGAGAGTTAAAACTTTACTTACAAGTCAACCACTAGATGAGTTCAAGATTTCGTTGGGCCGGCTACCGTCGATTGAGCATGACAAGGAAAGAAAAGGTTTGACTATACTCCCTGGTCTAAGTACTTTGTTTAAACCTAAGTATGTGCAGAATGTCTTAGTACTCTCCGATTTGATAATACGCGTTACCACAAAATCACGCCAGAACATGAAGGTTCATTAGAATGGCTTTGGACACACGAAAAGTACCTGAATTGGATTTCATGTGACCGATCTCGCCTGCTATATATCCAGGGGAAACCCGGGAGTGGAAAAAGCACTCTGACGAACCTCATGAGTCGGGAACCAAACGCAAACCCAGCTGTTGCAATTGTCGCGAGTTTATTTTACAGCTTCAGAGAGGGCGAGCCCCAAAAAAGCCACTACAATATGCTTCGGACGATTCTCTACGACATCTTGAATCAGGATGAGTCCTATTTTCGTCATTTTCAACGACAGTACCGAGAGTACTACAAGTTGGAAAAGCAGCGCTATAGTGATCTCCATATGTGGCATTATGAGTCTTTAAAGAGAGTTCTTCTCTCGATGGGTGATTTTCCAAGGCTGGGACGACTGTACCTTATCATCGACGGAGTGGACGAATCAACCGACAAAGACAGATGCGATGTTCTTCGATTATTATTCAAACTGTGTGCTGATGCTAGCTGCACTATCAAAGTGTTTGTCGCAAGCCGACCAGTCGCCGAACTCAACCATTTTATGGCAAAATCTCAGGTTAGCGGGATCATCAGGATGCAAGATATGAATGAGTCCGATATTCGCAGCTTTGTGGATTCATTCCTTCCGGAAATAGATTTTCCCGACCATATCCTACAAGAAGCTACAGAATACATAGTTGAACACGCTCAGGGAGTATTCCTGTGGGTACGTTTGGTCAGAGATAGACTAGCCGTATATTCTATGAAGGGTTCTACGAAGGCCCGGATATTCGACTTTCTGAAAGGTCTTCCGCAAGAGTTGGAGGGAATTTACAATCTCATTCTCTGGGATTTATGCCAGGGTGATAGCGACGATGATGGCGATAAGGATGAGGACGATATAGCCGATGGGGTGAAAATGTTCCGGCTTGTTCTATTTACTCGACGACCGCTGACTATCACGGAGCTTCAACATTGTCTCGCTATTCCAGATCATCCTGATGCTGAATTTGTCCCTTCCATTGAAGCCTTTGAAAGACACAATATATTAGGAATCCAGAATCGGATTGCTCACTGCGGAGGCAACTTGCTAGAGTGCAAAGACGGTATTTCAGCTCCACAGAGTCCCTCCTTCAAAGCTTTCCAAATCTCCATCCTAATACATCTCTAGATGGTACAGTTCAAGTAATGCACCAATCGGTTAGCGAGTTCTTCCTTCGGCCAGACGGCTCCGCAGCGAACTCTCAATTCAGGATGATCAGTCACGATGCTCATACAACGATAGTCACAACTTGCATCCGATATATCATTTATTGCTCAGCACTCACCAACCCCTATGGCGAATACGCGCCATTATCTATTGAAAATTGGGCAACTGAAGACTTTGAAACTTATATTAAATACCTTGATGACAGGCCACTGATCAACTATGCATTGAGCCATCTCCGGGATCATGTTTACCAGATTTTTGAATTCCCAAATCACCTCATTTCTCAACTGAAGACGGAATTGACTATTGGTAACCCGGCATGTTATTTGTTTCAACCCCTGATGAACGATACCCTTCGAATTCCCTATGAGACGTCTGACGGTCTCCCGTTGCATTTCAGAAACAAATGCTTACTAGTTGCGGCAACAATCGGCTATGTGCGAGTGGTGGAAATAATATTGATGGCGGGTGTTGATGTCGAAACGCGTGATGACTTCGGCCAAACTCCCTTGATCATTTCTGCAGGGAGTGGGCATGAGGCTACCGTCAGGCTGCTACTCGACCGTGGGGCAGATATCGATGCTTTGAATGGCGTAGGTCTGACCGCACTGCACATCGCCGCCGCTTCTGGGCAAGAGGCTATCATTAGGCTATTACTCGATCGTGGAACCTCTATCAAGGCTCAGGTGAAGAGTGGTTTGACCGCGTTACACACTGCCGCCGCCAGTGGGCATGAGGCTACCACCAGGCTGCTACTCGACCGCGGAGCCAATATCGATACTCTGGATTACATGATGATGACAGCGCTGCACCATGCCGCCGCCAGTGGGCAAATGGCTACCGTCAGGCTGCTGCTCGACCGTGGGGCTAATATCGAGGCTCGGAATTGCAGACATTTCACCGTGCTGCATAGTGCCGCTGACGCTCAACATGTGGCAATCACCAGGCTGCTACTCGACCGTGGGGCTGATATCGAGGCACCGAATTCGAAGGGGTTCTCCGTGCTGCATAGTGCTGTCGTCGCTGGGGATGTGGAAATGACCAGGCTGCTACTCGACCGCAGAGCCAAATGCGAGATGACGTTGCTGAACCTGGCTGTCGACATGATGATAAATGCAGAGGTAATCAGCCTGCTGTCTGCCCACTTAGCACCACGGGGTTGGAAAACCAATGCGCAGGATTCGAGACGAGGGACGGCCAAGAATGGCGTATGGTACAAACAAGACAAGATTTATTATTTATGAAAAGCCTTCATCGATACAAACATAAATTTATGAATACCTGGGATGTGTTATGATTTCCAGCCCTAATCCTATTCGTATTTAAACTCGTATATATATTCCTTCAAACGAATCAGTATTCCAGCGTTTCCCACAAAAATAATTCATGCGACGACCCATACTCCGTGCTATGGATAAAGTCTGACTTGAAGACTTCTCACGGTACCGCTATTGAAATTGTACTTTACCCACATTCTCGAGGGATGGGTCTGTGTTATTTTTAAGCAAAAGGATATTCGTTGTCGAACCTCACCACCGCCGGACACTTGGTTAAAAATGAATCGAAGAACCGAGACTATGGGGTCCAGAACTGAGAACTCTAGAGTTGCGTAGCGGGTTTTTGTTTGAGGTGGGATCAAAATCTCGCGGAGAGAGTATTCAGGGAAGGCGTTCTAGAGTCTAGATGTATGATATGGTTCTAGAAAGTTGAAGGCTCGAGCACTGTTGTAGATATTGGCTAACCGATGCGGGAGGAGGAAGAAATTTTGATTGATCTTTGATATTGCTGTTTGTAGTGCTGCGGCTTGTTTATTAGAATAATTTGGCTGCTCATACGAGCTTGGAATAAGTCAACTCATCATCATCAACAATGATCAGAATTTAATGCCGTTGTGATGGCTTCGAGTGATATACTATACATTTCGAGAATATTTACCCATCACCGAGATCTAAGTACGTACGGCGGATAAAATTCAAGATATTAGCAGCTATTACGCATCGAGGCTCACCGCAAACATCTTCTGCCCTTGTCCGCCCCCTCGCGCAGACCTCCCACTGATTCAATTTGCAAATTAGCTCACCTCCCCGGGCTACACCTACAACACGTCGTAGTACACCCTCGGGAATGCATAGATGCCACTATAGAGTCTCTATGGAGCATCTGCCGTAACACACTAGCTGCCGGAACGCAATTTCGCCCATAGTTGGGCCTTCAAGCCACTACGATCTCGAGGAATCAGACCTGGACAGAGTGTACTGAAGATTTGTCGATAGCAAGCTTTATAACGACAAAGTCTACGAGAAAGAGTTAACGCTCATTGTTGAGATTTATCCGTTGAAAGTCCCAACACCCGAGACAAGTGACAGTTCATAATTGTCCTACAATGCTCGTCAGATTTTCAAGTCTGTGAAAACCCTTGCCATTGATTAGATGACTCTGATAAGATTAGATTACATCCATCTATTCATCCCGAGGTCTTGCTCCCCTTTGGCATGAAATCGCCAGGGTATTCTTTTTTTGATTTGGCAGTTTGTTTTTGGTTTAGTAGTCATTCAAGTACGATGTCTAGTCATTATAGTTTTGATGTGCAGACATTGAAAATTATTGTGTCGCCAAGGGGAGTGTCCGTACGACGAGTACGTTTGTGCAACCATTTTCTAGCAACGAAAGAGATTGCCGACTTGCTTGTCGGTCATCGTAAGGTACTGATATACCAAAGTACGAACTTTTGCTTCTCTTCACGCCCACGTTCGAGTTCAGCGGGAGAGCAGGTTTCTTCTTCAACCCCACCCCGCCCAACTCCTAAACGTCCCGAGTCATATTTGGTGAGGAGCGATTAGACTGCGGGATTCAAGCTTTTTGCTATAGTTCGGGCGAGGCTAGTGGTGGATAGTACTTAGCTTGTACTAAGGGTTACATTGCCACTGCCGTCCCTGTGGTTGCTGCAGCGCTGGGGAGTCAACGGATATAGAATCATGACTATCACTTGCCTCAACACGTCACTTTCAAAGACAAATCCCAACGCTACCAATCAGCCTTGACTCTTCCGCGTACCCACTGTCACCACCCCGAGTCTTCTATTTTGTTCGCGATATGCAGTTGCTAGGAGGTTTGTGGCGCAAGGTCCTCTAGGTGGATGCTATAGAGTTACCCAAGCTAGCTCCTGGACCTAGCGGTCAGCGAAATTGCGTTCCGGCATTAAACGTGTTATACCAGCTCTTGTGTGAGGTGTGCGGAACTTCATCCGTGCCCTTTCGGGGGTGTCCTACGTCCCGCTGTGGTGTACGTTGCGAGGGTTTGTCCGTGTACGAAGCACCATCCGTCCAGCGTTTGGTGTCTAATCCCATAGATATTTTACTTTTCTTTTGCAGTATCTGTACACCTCCACCGCAGCAATTGCAGCTCAAAATTTCGTTACCATTGCACTCGGTATACTTCATGCAGTTGATTTTGCGTTATTTACCGATACTTTAGTCTCAAACAAACCAAGAACTGCTGCGCATTCAACGAGTTGCGTATACAAAGAGTTGAGCTTCAGTCTCACCAGATCAACACCCAGCCATACCAGCCGCCCTACTCAGCTTATCTGTAAACCCAACTCCCCGCATCTCCCCATGGCCCGTCCTTGTGACCACCGACGCCAATGACGACCGGTTTCGCACACTCAATATCCAGGAACCCATAAAGGATACCTATGAACCTTGGCATACGGCATACTTATTCGGGGGTAGGAAAAAAGAACTCGGACACCCCAAATCGGGAATTTACTTTTGATGTCAGAGCTGAGGGATGACTGGGGGGGGAGTGGCCAACACAGTTGACTGAGTATATAACAAAACGTTATTTGCAGGAGCAGGGGTTGTCGATATTCAACACTTCCGCTATCTCGGTTGGTTAAAGAACTTGGATCGTTAGAATTAAGCTTCTGAAGCCAACTGAACGTAGAGTACATACTGAATCCGGTATTTTTTAATCGCGAAGGCACCTTCTGCTCCCTATGATATCATACACCGCCGGAGATAAACTAATCCGTCCAGGGATCCACGTCGGTATTCTCAGCGGCGCAGTTTAAACTTTTAGCGTCCCTGGCGAAATATCCCGCACGCGACACCACCAGTACCCTGGTTCTGTTCATCGAGCGATCGGCGGAGATTAATATCGCGATGTGCGATATAACCCTCATATATTCTCACATCCATAATTCAAACTGCTTTCTAGTCTAAGAAGTTGCCCGAACTGGTTGATGTGGATGTGGGGAGGAGATTTGTATATTGTGAAGAACTTTGGAGCTGAACAAGTACTTACTTGTCAACTGTTACCGAGGTTTGCGTATGTATATATCAATTAGGGACTCGCGTGACGTCTTAAGCACCGCACGATCGACAAGAGCTAAAGTTGACCTACTCTACATATGTAGTATTCGGAATACGGGAACCCCCGAGCTGTATATTGATGATTGGCCATGGTATCCTATCGCTGAATCTGTAACCAAAGGTTGAGCAGTTATCGCGTAAGGAAATTGAGAAGAGGCTGAATGGTCTCAGACCAGCTGCTCTTGTACCTGTTTTCAAACTACTAGGTATGTACTTACCTACGCGTCTTGCTGTTCAACGTTTTGCACGGAGCAAAAAAAACAAACCTTGAGTTGTTCGGGGTGTTCTTATAGTTTTTTCTTTAAAGAGAACATGGGATGAACTACGAAGTGCATACGTATTCATCATGTTTGCAGTAAGTCAATAGTCATTGATTTAGACCTCCGTATTTATCGCGGGTAGTAAGCGCTACATTTAGCATGATTAGCACATTTCAAGAAAAATATATTTCATCCAGCCCATTCCAAGCTCTTCCCATCCGTTACTCTGCTCTCACACACTTCCCCAGCAACCACCATGCATTTCTCCCTCTCCCTTCCCCTCATCCTCATCTTCACGACCCTCGCCTCCTCCACCACCACCTTCGACACCGCCTTCACCTCCTGCCTCCACCGCAGCATCGATCCCTACGACTCCATACCCACTGACTACATCTCCCACCACCCAGCGACGGGGGGCTACCACTTTCTTGCGGGCTCTGCTGGTGCGCTATGGGTCCAAGCACAATCTTCCCGTCTGTTTGAACCGGCACAACGGAAGCGGGAGTTGACGGGGTACAGTTTTGCGTGAGTCTTCGTATCCGTCTACCCAGTGTCGGGGGCTGATGAACGAGGTATAGGACGTGGACAAGCGATGGTGGGTGTGAGGGTGATGTCGTGTATTATCCGGAGGTGTATTTCAATAAGTATTACTGGGAGTAAGTCGCCAAGCCCCCCCCCCCCCCAACCGGGAGTCGCTAAGCTGATTGGGGAGAAAAGTCAGTACCATAATAGACCGATGAACTCGTTCCAGATTATTAAGGGCGAGCTGGATGTGGGTGTGAGAACAATACAGCTACAGACGTATGTAGTGGGAACCCAGAGGTGTACACCCATTGGTCATAGGGTAAATGGAGCTATTGGATGTGCGGTCGGGACACCGAGTTATACGTGTTTTAGGGTCGAGAATGATCCGACGAATCATCCGCCGCGAGCGGCTGCAGTGTTGACGGAGTAAGCGCGGAGGGGGGCAGGGCGGATGTGATATAGAGTGCGATAAGAACTTTGATGTAAATGAGGAATCTGCTAATGTGAGTGATTGTGGATCATACTGAGTCACTCGTAGGTATTACGGGTTATGGCCCTATGGGTGTTACTTTGTATGGTGGAGAGAAAGAATAACTTGATTATCTATGAGAGAAGGAGAGAAAAGGAGAATCCGTATGTGTATGAGTCCGAGCGGAGAAGCTTGGACCAGTTCCAGAAGCAGTCACTAGGGTAGGGCTGCTCACACCCACATATGTCTATTTACAGTAATACTTCCCCCTCTTGATACGTACCGTATCAAGACATAAACTCTGTATAATCCTTATAAAAACCAGTAAGAAATAGTCAACCGGCATCTCATTAAAACCCTCTCCGTGAGGTGATGGTAGGTAGGGAAAGAGTGAAACCGTAGCCTTTAGCCACCTCGAACAGTAATGAAAATTGATAAGAATAGTAGTGAATCATGGAAAAGAAGTAAATATATAACCTTAAATCAATCTTCTTTGTCAATCTTAAATCGACCTCAAATCCAATGAAGTCGTGGATTACCACAATTCTATGGCCTTGGTGGATGTTTCGTGTTTTTATGCCTTCATGGTTTCGTCGCTTCATGACTTCATTGCTTCGTATCTTTATTCTTTTTGTGCCTTTGTGCCTTTGTGCCTTCATACCTTCACCTCTTCGTGCCTTCTGGCTCTAATCGTATATTGCAGTGTACTTTGGCAGGGCCAGTGAGGTGTTGATTAAGGCCCTGATATAGCTTTGCAGTCAATATATATGTACGTGTATGGTATGTTTGCATCAACTGAATATAGATATCTATTTCGGTAGTAAGTATAGTAGTAGATAAAGGATCATATGCTGCCAGTCTCTTGGTTCATGATACTTTCTCTGCAAAACAATAAAAATTGGATTTCTATCATGTCGGCCATTTTATCGTCTGTATGTATATATGAGTATTCAATTATAGAAGTGAATGTCGATATACTCTTCAGAACCTTTAGGAATTTGTTGGTATTATATGAATGTTCCGTGATTGTCGCAGTAGATCGGTAGCAGTGCAGCAAGTACAGTCTGATTGTGGGAGTTGCAATTGGTGCTACCATTGCTGTAGATATCTCGGTTCAGAGTGGTCGGTGCTATTGCTATCTCAATTGGAGTCTGTGTATCTAACAAGTGTTGAGCCAGTAGACTGATGTCACTGCTCGGGGGTTAGCCCGGAGAACCTCGACGTCATCTGGGAGCATGGCCGGAGCTTTCTCGGGCGTCGAGCCGAGAAGCACCGGCTCTGACTCGGGCATGAGGCCAGAGCCTCGCGAGCCCCCACCCTGAAGGGGAGGGTTCAGTACTGATACTCGGCTCCGGCATTGGCAGTCAGCATGGAGTTTCCTTCTCTCTCTCTCATATATATAGAGCTCTGTTTTCCCTCTTCTTTGTACGGTAGACAATCTATCTTATTGCTCTCAACAGGTTATGAGCCCGGGTTAGTGATACCCATTGCCCGTTGCAGAAGAGTTTGGATGGCTTGTGGGTTCGCCCCAGCGATAGAACACCAGATGGAGTGTGGCTTGAGGGGGAGTGTTGGAACATATCAATTCACACTCATCAAGGGCCGGTAGCTCAGTTGGTAGAGCATCCGTCTAGTATAGGAATGTCCTAGGTTCGACTCCTAGTCAGTCCATTCTTTTCTTTGTTTCAACAGGTTATGAGCCTGGCGTCTGACAGTCCAAACTGAATCGATATCTATTTGTTACATAGAGTGTGAATCGCTTCAAGAACCAACGCCCTCATTCAAAGCCTCGAGTATTGACCTCAAGCACCCCCAGAAACTCACAGAAGAACGACATGTCCTCCGACCCCGTCAGGCTCAATGAGCGGAACTACCGGCAGTGGGCCAACAAGGCGGAAGCATCCCTAGCCGCTAACGGCCTCTGGAAGTATGTCACCGGTGAAATGCGAGTCCCAAGACCTCCGATTGTACCAGCCTCGACCTCAGCCTTGGCCTCGATGTAACACCGGGAGCGTCACTCCAGGTTTACCAGTACAAGTAGTATCCTTACTGCTTTCAGGACTTGCTCGCGATGGAAGTTATGAAGATTCGCTCAGGATGTGAAAGTCACTAAAGATAAAGATTCAAGACAAAGATGTTTTGGCTTTTCCAATGCGTATATTGTTAAGGCTTGTTCTCCTCGTCAAGAAGCTTGCCCTTCTACCCTCGCAGATTCTAGAGATCTTTATACCTCTATCCTCTCGCTCTAACAATTACTTCTATCTACACTTTTCTCATGAGCTCCTCTACCTAAGCTTCCCTTTGCACCAATGCCCTTCCTGCCCCTTCAGCGCTCTTCCTGGCTTTCCACTTCTTTCTGCTCAGATCTCTAACTCAGACGAATAGAACCCCTACCTGCATCAGTCCTTCGGACTTCTGTGGTCCGGACCTATCATATCCTTTCAATCTCTTTGCTTCCAGGCGAATAGTATCCTTTCGATCGTGAGGGACATAAGAGGCTTCGTCAGGTATACTACAAATGCAGGTGCTTTCGTATCTACAGCCTCTCAGCTGTCTTCGCATTATCGATGGCATGAGCTGGCAGAGTATCGTCCTAATAACCACCTTAAACTCCTTATCAGTGGTGTGGTTGACTGCATGACAGCTCATCTGATTTCGTTGGGTGCGAGTGATATTTTGTGTAGTTTCGATGATGTCCAGGGATGACGCTTGTACCATCCCGATGCGGTTATCATCGAGTGATCGTAGGTGACCCCGCTCCGATGGCCTTTGGCGATGTGCACTTTGTAAGGTGTAACACTACCTCCCTCCTTACAGAGTTCATCTCTGAACGATCATACTAACCTGCTCTTTGTTGCCTTTGGTAAGAATGACCTCTTGTGTCCAAAACCCAAAGTCCCTCCTTTCCTCCTTGGTAAAAATGTGACCCCTTGTACCCCAAAACCAATTCCTTTCCCTAGGTGTGTTGCTAGCCATTAAAAACCCTTCGTGGGGAAAAGGTACTAGCGCAACCTCTTGTCCTTAGCTGCCTGGGGATTCCGTTTATGATAGTCCTTTAATAACTCTTTGTCATCGAAGTTCTCATAAGGTTCCTCAGTCCAATCTGCTTCGTCTGGATACCCTTTTCACTTGACCAGGTATAGTACCTTCTTTCGTTCCTTGCTATACTGGCTGCCCATGATCTCTTCAACCTCATAGCCTGTTTCGTATTCATAGCCCTGTACATCATAGCCCAATTCGTTTCCTTCGCTGGTGGCGAGTTCTGGGGCAGGTCTGATTGGAACAGTGGCTGTTCGATAGGGTTCAATGAGAGACACATGAAAAGCATTATGGATACGCCAACGCTTAGGCAGTTCAAGCCTTATTGCTGTAGGTGAAAGTATCTTTAGCACCTTGAAGGGACCATGAAGCTTCGCATCTAACTTTCTAGATGGGCATCTGGTTTTGAGGTTCTTTCCATTTAGCATTACTAGATCACCAACTGAATGCTTCGGAGGTTCCTTAGCACGCTTATCATGATACTTCCGCATTGTCTCTTGTGTCTTTTCCAAATCTTTTCGACACAGGTCATGCACACTTGATATCCAATGGATATAGTTCATCAGCAAAAACAGATTTTTGTTGATTAAGGCTATTCAACGTTCTGTGCCCATGAACGCCGAAACACAATATGGGCATTGGTGAGAATGACACTTGAAGGTGCATCGTCGCGAAGATGTAATGAAACGTTCAGAAAGCATTTATGAATGCTTCATGAACCTCGCTAAACAAAGCGGATATCAATTCAAGCCACACAATTAAGGTCACAAATGCAATTTCCGAACGCAAGTACGCTTGTATACGAGTTCTCATTAAACTAACATCTAGCCTCAGACACTAATTACTAGCTTCACAATCTTATTTTCTCTCTACCACACCATTCGACTAAACTAAGTGCGATACTAGGAGTAGAGCAGCCAGTTGAGCTGATAATACATGTACCCCAACATGCTTGCACCGTCTTGATGTACTCGACGAGACAAATCGAATGACCCTATCCGCGGATTAATTGGAGTTGAACTGCAAAAGTTAGATGAATTCAGCAGGAGGAGGTGGTGGTGGTGATGGAGCAGTGGAGCAGCCGGTCGAGATCCAATGATGGACGTACGCCAGCATGCTTGTACCGTCTTAATGTTCTCGGCGAGACGAATCGAATGGCCCTATCCACGGGTCAATCGGAGTTGAAC
>MU122094.1:237902-256412 GCA_014904905.1 Wilcoxina mikolae CBS 423.85
CGGTGGTGAGTGAGTTGTTGTAGGCATACTCTGCTATTGGCAACATCTCAGACCAGTTATCCTGTTCGTAGTTGCAGTAGTTCCTTAGGTAGCATTCTAGCGTCTGATTTACTCTTATCGTTTGACCATCAGTTTGTCAGTGGAATGGCGAAGACATCTTCAACTGAAGATCGAGAGCTTCAACCAAGGAAGACCAGAACGAAGATGTTAACCTGGAATCTCTGTCTGATACAATATTCGATGTCAGACCATGGAATCTCCATACTTCTTTCAGGAAGATCTTAATCAGGTCTGTGGCTTTCTTCTTGCCATCCTTCAGTGGTATATAGTGTGCCATCTTTGTGAACCTGTCAACGATAACCCAGACCGATGAACAACCATCAGATTCAGGTAAATCGATGATGAAATGGATAGAGATTGAATCCCATGGACGGTATGCTAATTCGAGAGGTTGTAGGAGTCCATAGCGAGCGTGGCGAGCTGCTTCGTTCATCTGGCATTCAGGGCATGAGCGGACATAGTCTTCGATGAATTTCTCCATTTCTGGCCAAAAGAAGTTCCTTCGAACCAGCTCAATTGTCTTGTCCTGTCCCATATGTCCTGCTACCTTCGAATCATGCTCTGCTTCTAGTATTTGTTTTCGTAACTGGAGATCATCTGGGATCCACAGCCTGCCTTTATAATAAAGGGCTTCGTTCTCGAAAGAGATGTCAGGTCTTGGGCTTCCTTCCATTGCTCTAATGTACTCTTCCTGCCATCCAGTGTCATTATTTGCAGCACCTACCACTGCTTCTAATAACCAAGAATTGAACTTGACTACTGGGATTGACCTCAACTTAGCAGAAGAAATCATGATCTGCTCGCCTCGTAGCTTCACTGCTGTCACCTGCACTGTTTCCCCTTCAGATATTACCAACTGATCAGGTCTTAAAACGCGGTGTATTGGTTGGTTTTCGTTTTCTTCAATACTACCTCCCGCCTTTTTAGGGCGGTATTCCGAACGCCTAGATAATGCATCAGGTTTCCCATTTGCACTGCCTGGTCGGTAGAATATCTTGAAATCATAACCAGCTAGTTCCTGTGCCCAGCGGGCTTGCCTCCGATTCAGTATCTTAGTAGTGGTGAAGTACTGAAGATTCTTGTGATCGGTAAACTCACTGATTTGATGGGCTGCACCTTCGAGATAACGTCGCCATTCCTTAAAGGCAGATACTATTGCTAGCATTTCCTTATCGTGGATCTCATAGTTAATCTCTGCCTTATCCATCTTTCGAGAGTGGTAGGCCACAGGGTGTAATCGTCCATCAATCACTTGGGAAAGGACAGCGCCGATGGCGAAGTCGCTAGTGTCAGTCTCAATAACCACAGGGTGTTCAGGTTCAAAGTGACGAAGGATTGGTGCCTCAGTGAAACACTTCTTTAACAAATCGAAAGCCTCTTGACAGCATGGGTTTGCCTTCCAATCGAACCATTCCCCAGTTTGTTTGGTTAGGTCTGTCAATGGCCTGCAGATTCTCGAAAAGTCCTTTATGAAGCGTCGATAGAAATTGGCAAATCCTAAGAATGACTGAACATCCTTGACTGAGTCTGGCGTTTTCCATTTAAGGATAATATCAACCACGTCCTCTGCCATGCTGACACCTTCTCCCGATATGATATAACCAAGGAATTCAACTTGTTTCTGATGCCATTCGCACTTATCTGGTACTATTGCCAAGTTGTTTTCCTGTAATCTATGAAGGACTTCACTTGTCAATCGTACATGCTCTTTTTCGTCTTTGGTATAAATGAAAATGTCATCTATATAAACCACAACTCCATGATCGATTAGATCTCTCAGGATCTCGTTCATCATATCTTGGAATGAGGCTGACGCATTTGCCAATCCAGAGGGCATAAGGAAATATTCATAGTGTCCATATCTTGTACGAAATGCTGTTTTCCTTTCGTCACCACGCTTTATTCGAATGAGATTGTAACCCGCCTTCAGGTCAATCTTCGTAAAATGCTTCGAGCCAGTAACACTGTACCTAAGTTCGTTCATAAGTGGCAAAGGATACCGATTCATAATGGTGACGCCATTGAGTGCTCTGTAATCCACCCACAATCATAAACCCCTTCCATGAGGCTTTGGGATGAAGAGTATTAGTGCTCCAGCTGGCGACTTGCTTGGACGAATCTTGCCAGAATCGAGCATTTCTTTTAGATACTCCTTAAAGACCGAAATTTCTTTTTCAGAAAGAGCATAGATGGGACCCCATGGAGACTGCTCCCCATTTTTTAAGTCTATTGCATGGTCAAATGATCGAGATGGCAGTAGAGCGTTGGCAGTTTCCCCATTATAAACTGACTGAAAGTCTCGATACTGCCATGGAATTCGTTCGACCCAATCGATCTCCATATTACCTGCTGCATTGATATGCATAGATCCAATTACTCCGATCCATCGTGGATCAGTACCAAACTTGAGAATGCTATTGTCATATTCAATCGAGAAGGAGCTGACTGCTGCCTCTGTACAGTGCTGTTGGCAATGCTTCGATGTGAATTGGAGCCTATCACCTTCTTCAGTGATTCCTCTGAGTGTTCCATGCGTGACGATCCACCAGTAAGGTAACATGATGTCAGTTGCTGACTCCATAGGTCCGATTTCGAATCTTTCCTTGGTATAATGGTTTTCGTACCGAAGAGTAACTGGAAAGGTATACTGCCATCCAGCTCCTTCTACAATCTCGCCATTGAAGTTCTCAACTGACTTTGGTTCTGTTTGAGTAACCAATAGAACACCATTAGTTTTGGCTCACTGCTTTGACATCATAGGTGTATAACACTCTGTATCCAAAAGGATTCTAACCAGAACGTTCTTTTTGTCATTGAATGATGCAAACATGCGTACTGTAGATCTTGAACCAGTCTTTGGTTCTGGAGGTAGCTGCTTCGCTTTCTTGAGTTGATGTTGAGGTGCTTCTGCCGAGGCCTTACGCTTTCTGTCTCTTCGTATAGAAACCATAATGAACTGCCTTTCGACACAGTTCCAGCCGCAACAGGTTGTAGTTCTAGTGGTAGTTATATGCGTAGAGGTGTTTGTTATGATTATTTTGATAATGCGGTAGTCATATGTTTACACTTGGGTACTATATGACCAGCATATTTCGAGTACTGAACTCGTCCTCAGGCACCCTTTTCATATACAAAGAAATCGTTTCTCATTAAAACTAAACTCAAGACATGACAGTCTGTGGGTACCTATACCCGAAAGGAAAGATCGCAATCCTAAACCTAAGAAAAGACATAAGAAACCCAGCATCTCTCAATCGTTAATTTCCATACCATCAGAATCTACCTCATACAACCTCCTCGAAGGTGTGTGAGTTGCAGATGCTGTGATTTTGTCAGCCAAGCTCCTTGGTCTGACCTTCGAACTGGAAGCTGTAGTCTCCTGCTTCGGAGCTTCCTCCTTATCCTTGGGCTTCTTGCTCTTTTTGCTAGATGAAGCCTTGATGGGATTTTTGCAGAAGAACCATCGATCATGTTCAGAGGATCCACAACGCTTGCATTCGTTGCGTTTGGCTCTTGCTTCTAGCAAACTTTCAGGAATACCCTTAAGGGCTTCGGCCTTATTAGAGTAAATAGGCTTCAGTCCCTTCTTCTCTGTTCGAGGTTTCTTGGGGTCAGAACCTTTGTCCTTCTCTGGCTTCTTTTCTTGGTTCTTATCTTGCCCCTGATACTCATCTCTTTTTCGTTTGTTTCCCTTCTTCCCTTGGGAGTTGTCACGATTTTGATGAGACCTATTCTTCTCTGCCAACCGATCTTTGTATGATACACCCACTCGCCTCATTAACTCGATGAAGGCTGTGTCATCTTTGGGTGGTACCTCTGCAGTTGATATTCGATCCAGAATTTCCTCGTTTATTCCTTGTTTAAGGGAATGGATATAAGAGGTTCCGTTGAGACATACTCGAAAGTTGAGGGTTTCCATCTTCGTCAGGTAGTCCTCAATATCTCCAGTGTATTTTAGATCATTCATCTTTCGCAGAGACTTCTCTTTCTCTTGCTTATCGATGAATCTCTCTTCCATCGTACTGGTGAAAGACTTCCAGTTATCAACCTGGAAGAACTTCTTCATGTCTTCTTCGCAGTTATCGTATCAGGCTAGAGCCTTGTCTTCCAATAGGCCTCCAACCCATAAGATCTTGTGAATATCATTGTGGAATTCGTCGGGGAAGTACTGTAGATAATGTTCCACTGCTCGAATCCACCTTTGATAGATTTCCTTGGGATCCTTCTTATCCCCCTTGAAGACTGGAGGCATTTTCATTTTGCCTTTCTTGGAGGATCTGGCTGGTAGGCGAAGGTTGGGAGGTGGTGTACTATATTGTGTGCTGCCAGAAGGAGGTAGGGGTATTTGACTTGGATGCAAACTTCCTGCACCACTTCCTCCACTTCCTCCTCCACCTCCACCTCCTCCACCTCCGCCTCCACCTCCGCGTCCACCACTTCCTCCGCTTCCACCACCATGACCACCATCTCCACCTCCTTCCTCATCCTCAGAGCCAGAGAGGCCGGATTCTGAACCAGAACCTCCTTGTGGTGGTGGGACTCCTTCAGGGTCTGGAGTAATGGCTTCTTTAACCCAATATCCCTCTCCTTTGGTACCTACATAGTAACAAAGGTGGAATCCCTCATCACTGGATTTGATATCTCCTTCTTGATGTCCAAGGACAGACCTTGCTAGGGACTTGATGGATTTCTTTGTGGATTCGTCCGATAGCTTGGTCATAAGGGTCCTTGTAAATTCCCGAAACTTTTTCTCCATGTCCCTTCGAGTCTTCCTTATATCACACTCTCTCTGCTTCTTCTCAGCGTCAGCCTTCTTCTTGAGTTCTGTGACCCTCTTGGCCTCTTCGTTGGCCTTCCGCTTGACACTGGTAAGTTCTTCTGACTGGGTATGTACTTGGAGAGTGAGCCATTCCTGAGCTCTTTCCCTTTTTTCCAATATGCCAGAGAGAGAGGTCCATGCTGCCGATGAGGATTGTATTTGCATTCCAAGGGCCATGCGTAGCTCTTCATATGCTTCGGACGACTGTGCTTTCGCAATGGCAATTGCAGCGCTGACATTGGCTGCGAATACATGGGACTCGACGACGATGTCTGAGTAATGTTCCAGTTGTGCCCTCTGAAGGTTATCAACTCCTAAGGCTACAGCATCATAGATCTCATTTTGCCTAGACACTAGGGCTTCGTATGCTCTAAACAACTCAGGCAATACCTCTCTAATCTTGATGTTGCTTCCTTGAGTCTGGGTAATAAATGCATCCATTCGATTTAACTCTGCTTCGATGCTGTTTATCAAAGAGACCACCCAATCAGGGATATCATTCCGCCCAATGGGTGCATAACGAACTACTTCTTTCTCCTTATTGCCTGCCACTACCAACGCACTTTCACTTCATGTCAACGTTACTGCCTCCCCCATCATCGTATCAGACCCAACGTCTGTTATTGTTCAGAGTATGACCCAGACCTGCCCTTGAAAGATCCTGCTATGAAAACTCCAAGTTCTGAAGAAAGGGACTAAATCGAGATCCCAATCAATAACGAACCTAGCATCAGCTTCCTGTTGTAGCTGTAACGAAGGCTCGTAGTCTGGTGCATGGGGCATTTACAAATCTGAGAGGACAATGGTTCCGATCAGGGCTAGCAAGATGACTATCTTAAGGTATACGAGGGATTGCTGCTTTCGGAGATGTGCGCGGTATAATGCTTCGGTTCTCAATCGATGAATGGTGACTGCCAATGCTAACTGGATGTAGTCTTCTTCACGCACCAGCTCACAGTGGTAGCTTCCCTTAGGGAGAGATGTCTTTTCCCAGCTGCGAATGAGATCGAAATTTGGCTTGTGATACCAGCACTCTCCCTGTGAGATGTGGCAGCCAATATCTGGGATATAAAAGCGCATAAGCGTCAAGTACCTTTGACTGCTTGGAGGGTAGAAAGATAGCTTCAACAGAAGTGTTTCTTTGCTAACAATATAATGTAACATCGGGAGCGTCACTCCAGGTTTACCAGTACAAGTAGTATCCTTACTGCTTTCAGGACTTGCTCGCGATAGAAGTTATGAAGATTCGCTCAGGATGCGAAAGTCACTAAAGATAAAGATTCAAGACAAAGATGTTTTGTCTTTTCCAATGAGTATATTGTTAAGGCTTGTTCTCCTCGTCAAGAAGCTTGCCCTTCTACCCTCGAAGATTCTAGAGGTCTTTATACCTCTATCCTCTCGCTCTAACAATTACTTCTATCTACGCTTTTCTCATGAGCTCCTCTATCTAAGCTTCCCTTCGCACCTATGCCCTTCCTGCCCCTTCAGCGCTCTTCCGGACTTTCCGCTTCTTTCCGCTCAGATCTCTAACTCAGACGAATAGAACCCATACTGGCATCAGTCCTTCGGACTTCTGTGGTCCGGACCTATCGTATCCTTTCGATCTCTTTGCTTCCAGGTGAATAGTATTCTTTCGATCGTGAGGGACACAAGAGGCTTCGTCAGGTATACTACAAATGCAGGTGCTTTTGTATCTACAGCCTCTCAGCTGTCTTCGCATTCTCGATGGCATGAGCTGGCAGAGCATCGTCCCAATAACCACCTTAAACTCCTTATCAGTGGTGTGGTTGACTGCATGACAGCTCATCTGATTTCGTTGGGTGCGAGTGATATTTTGTATAGTTTCGATGATGTCCAGGGATGATGCTTGTACCATTCCGATGCGGTTATCATCGAGTGATCGTAGGTGACCCCGCTCCGATGGCCTTTGGTAATGTGCACTTTGTAAGGTAAAACATTCAACCTCAGCTTCGGCTCAACCTCAGAACCTCGAACAATCGTACGGTGCGACCCACGTGACCTTGACCACGACTTCGAGCCCGAATCAGACGACCTGAACTTTCTCAGCCGGTTCGAAGCCTTCAATCGAGACTGGACGACTTGGGAGATAAACAACAGCAAGGCCCAGGGACAGATAATCAAGTCCATTGATACGGCCCATCAAGCAGAATACCGATCTATCAAGGAACCGAAAGTCTTCTGGGATAAGATCAAGTCCGACTTCCAAGAGATCATCAAACTTGACGGCAAGTTTGAATGAGAAAAGCTAGCGACCTGCAGGCTCGAATCATACTCGAGCGTCTCCGAGTGGACCACAGCACAAGATGCAATCATCTGAGACCTAACCACCTGCGATATCAAGCTCGATGACGGGTGGAGGGCCTTCTACATTACGTCCAACCTCCCGAAGACAGAAGAATGTTCGAACTACCTGTCATCCCTGGAGCTGATGGAAAGGCAGAGAAGGCAACCGATATCATCCCGCACCCCCTTAGCTTTGAGGCCTGGCTCCGACGATACTGAGGCCTGGCACCCAATGCAGCCTTATTAGTGACAAAGAAGGGTCGAGGCCTCGGTAAAGGAAAGTCAGGCCCGATGAACTCGAACTCGAACTCGAGAAACTCGAACCGAAGGGCCTTCATATGGAATTGCTATGGATGCGGTGAGAAGGGCCATCGGAAGTTCGAGTGCCCTAATAAAGATAAGTGGGACAAGAAGGACCCAAAAAGTGATGCAAATTTGGCCTCGAATGACTCGGAATCGTACCTCTTCTCCGCCGCCACTGCCGAGCCAACGGTCATAACAATAGACATGGCTTCTGCCCCGGCCTCGGATTATTGGATTCTCGACTCAGGAGCCACCAATCACGTAACTGGCAATCGCCACCTATTCGAGTCGTTCGACAAGATGGGCAAAGGGGAGCACCAAGTTACGACGGCGAACAACAATCTAATCGACGCAGAAGGTTCTGGAACCATCACATTCTTTATTGAAAGGCCTGGAATGAAGTCTGCGAAGATCACCCTTCAACACATGCTCTATGTGCCTGGGTGTCGTTCGAACAATCTACTGAGTATCACCCAATTGACGAAGAAGGGAGTTGAGTTCGAGTTCTCAGCCGCAAGAGTGACGGCCAGCATAGGCTCGACCACTCTCTGCCAGCTTCCGGCATCCTCCAACGGCCTCTATATACTGCGAATCGTGACCTCGGCAGTGGCCTCGAAAGCACTGGCCTCAAAATCGGCTCTAATCCAGACCTCGAAACCGGTTGTAGCTAGTATTCGGCCGGCGATAGACAACAAGAATATCCTACTTTGGCATTCATGGCTCGGGCACCAGCTCCTCCCGGCCATCAAGTGACTTCAGAACACCGTCAAGGGCATCCAATTGCATGCCGGAAGCCCCTCGACCTGCACCTGCGACGCGTGCATTATGGGCAAGTTGTTCAGACAGCCTTTCAAGGCGTCGACCGCTGAGGATAAACCTCGTACTCGATTCCCCGAATTAGTGCACTCGGATGTGTTTGGGCCCATACAGACCCCTACAATGAGAGGTTATCAATACATCATCATGTTTACCGATGACTACTCGAGGTATACCGAGGTCTTCTTCATGAAAGCCAAGTCCGAAGCCCCGGCCTGCTTCAAGGAGTACCTAGCGAAGGCCAAGGTCCGGGACCCGAAGCCGAAGGTGTGCCCAATTCGAGTGGATGAAGGTGGAGAGTATGGAAGCCGTGAGAAATTCCTCGAGTTTCTGGCTGGAGAAGGGATTACCAGGGAAGTTT
Organism: Wilcoxina mikolae CBS 423.85; assembly: GCA_014904905.1. Classification (NCBI taxonomy): domain Eukaryota; kingdom Fungi; phylum Ascomycota; class Pezizomycetes; order Pezizales; family Pyronemataceae; genus Wilcoxina; species Wilcoxina mikolae. The sequence continues at coordinate 246,566 of MU122094.1, forward strand.
CGGCCCAATACTCACAGCAGCAGAATGGGCTTTCTTAGCGCTGCAACCGCACTGTTATAGACCCAGCTAAGTTGATGCTGAAGCATGCCGGGATGCCAAATAAGCTCTGGGCCGAAGCAATGGCCGCAGCAGTATACATAAAGAATCGACTCCCGACCCGAGCTCTGCCAAACTCGACCCCATATGAAAGATAGACTCGATGAAAGCCGGATATCTCCCACCTCTGAGTGTTTGGCTGCTTCGCATACGTCTGGATCCACACAGACCTCAGTGTAACACCGGGAGCGTCACTCCAGGTTTACCAGTACAAGTAGTATCCTTACTGCTTTCAGGACTTGCTTGCAATGGAAGTTATGAAGATTCGCTCAGGATGTGAAAGTCACTAAAGATAAAGATTCAAGACAAAGATGTTCGGCTTTCCAATGCATATATTGTTAAGGCTTGTTCTCTTCGTCAAGAAGCTTGCCCTTCTTCCCTCGAAGATTCTAGATGTCTTTATACCTCTATCCTCTCGCTGTAACAATTACTTCTATCTACGCTTTTCTCATGAGCTCCTCTATCTAACCTTCCTTTCGCTCCAATGCCCTTTCTGTCCTCCAGTGCTCTTTCGGACCTTCCACTTCTTTCCGCTCAGATCTCTATCTCAGACAAATAAAACCCCTACTGACATCAGTCCTTCGGACTTATGTGGTCCGGTTCTATCAAATCCTTTCGATCTCTTTGCTTCCAGGCGAATAGTATCCTTTCGATCGTAAGGGACATAGAGGCTTTGTTTGCTATGCTGCAAACGCAGGTGTTTTCGTATCTACAGCCTCTCAGCTGTCTTCGCACTATCGATGGCATGAGCTGGCAGGGCATCGTCCCAATAACTACTTCTAGCTGCTTATCGGTGGTGTGGTTGACTGCATGACAGCTCATCTGATTTCATTGGGTGCGAGTGATATTCTGTGTAGTTTTGATGACTTCCAGGGATGGCACTTGTGCTATCCCTATGCGGCTATCGTCGAGTGATCGTAGGTGACCCTGCTCCGATGGCCTGTGGTGATGTACAGCTTGTGAGATGTAACACTACCCCCCTCCTTATAGAGTTCGTCTCTGAACAATCATACTAACCCGCTCTTCGTTGCCTTTGGTAAAAATGACCTCTTGTGCCCAAAAACCCAAAGTTCCTCCTTTCCTCCTTGGTAACAATATGACCCCTTGTGTCCAAAAACCAATTCCTTTTCGTAGGTGTCTTGCTAGCCATTAAAAACCCTTCGTGGTGAAAAGGTACTAGCACAACCTCTTGTCCTTAGCTGCTTGGGGATTCCATTTATGATAGTCCTTCATTAATCCCTTGTCATCGAAGTTCTCATAAGGTTCTTCAGTCCAATCTGATTCATCTGGATACCCTTTCCATTTCACCAGGTATAGCACCTTCTTTCGTTCCTTGCTATACTGGCTGCCCATGATCTCTTCGACCTCATAGCCTGTTTCATGTTCGTAGCCTTGTACATCATAACGCAGTTCGTTTCCTTCGCTGGTGGCGAGTTCTGGTGTAGGTCTGTAATGGCGGCCGGCCTATGGCAGGGTAACCCCCCATCCACCCAGTATATAGTCAGGTCGTGCGAGTGCCCTTGCACGCCATCGATAACCTTACCTATTGAATCTACCTTATTCTCGAATCCTCGTTTGCAACTGTATCTACCCTAATACTCTTATACAAGGCCATATACGGACGTACGCCCTTACACTGTTATCGATCTTTAGTAATTGGATACGTTTCGCTCACGGGATTTCGTGAATTACCCCATTTCGACGCGTCACTACTCGTTACCTATCATCGAGAAGTCACACGAATACACGAGATTACTTTGAGAAATCACACACGCGATCTACCTATCATCGAGAAATTCTACAAATCGACGAGAGATTACCTCGATATATCCTACGGGTCTCATTACCCCTTTTCTTGACGCGTCGCATCGAACTCAACGCGAAGTCGAAAGACGGAAGGATAACCGAAGACGAGATAAGACCCAAAGACGCTATAAGGCCCAAAGACGAAGTAAGACGAGCATCTCGGTTCAGTATTTTGATTTGAGCCTCTTTATGGTGCCGAGGCCACTCAGGCGACTCGGGCTACCACCCGAACTGGCATTCATCTCCACCCAGGCTGATGGGCAGGTGGTGATGTCTGCGAAGGAGAGTCCAAGGTCGAAGGGCATGGTCGAAGGGCAAAAGTCGGAGGGCAACCGGAAGTCGAAGGACGAAGCGAAATCGATGACGGTTGGTGGGATGACCCTACCTACGATCCGGATTTCAAGCGGACGCGATCACGATCATCGTTTGCACGGAAGTGTACCTTATCCTTTGCACCGAAGTGCACCTTATCCTTTGCATGGAAGTGCACCTGAATCGAAAGCTCTCAAGCGCACTTCACGATTACCTTCCTACGACCTGAAGCGCACTTGAAGATTACCTTCCTACGATCCGAAGCGCACTTGATGATTGCCTTCCTCCGAACTGAGCGGAAGCTCTGAAGCGCACTTGACGATTACATTCCTACGATCTGAGTGGAAGCTCCGAAGCGCACCTACAAGCGTCAGCATTGCACGGAAGTGCACCTGCGCAGAACGATTTCACGAGCACGGAAGTACACTTACGGAGAAAGACTACCGAGGGCACAAGCTTTGCGCACTTGATTGATATTGTAAGTTTGATCTTCTCTTGGATGCTCACGAGTTAGATAATCGACGAACCACATACGATTGATGACGAGAGCCAATGACGTTTACCGATACGAGCACTACCGAGGCTGCACTACGGAAGCTACGGAAGCATGGGCTTGGATATGGAGATATGGAGATATGGAGGTTACAGGGGTCAATTGGACGTTTCCTTCTCTTCTCTTCTCTTCGTTTCTTATGGATCTTGGCCCGGTATAAATGGCGTCGGCACGGGTTTTACCACCTACCACTGGAGGTGGATTTCCCCGTGCACCGGATCCGCCGTGAGGTCGCCGTGATGGCACCGATCGGTAGCGGGATTTACGAGGCCGTACGAGGGCATACGAGCTTGGATTCTTTCTTCTTCTTCTCTTCATGTACGGGTATGCAGCCCAGGAGGTCTGCAGATAAAGAGGGGGATGATGTAATGGCGGCCGGCCTATGGCAGGGTAACCGCCCATCCGCCCAGTATATAGTCAGGTCGTGCGAGTGTCCTTGCACGCCATCGATAACCTTACCTATTGAATCTACCTTATTCTCGAATCCTCGTTTGCAACCGTATCTACCCTAATACTCTTATACAAGGCCGTACACGGACGTACGCCCTTACAAGGTCTGATCGGAACAGTGGCTGTTCGATAGGGCTCAATGAGAGAGACATGGAAAGCATTATGAATTCGCCAGCGCTTAGGCAATTCAAGTTTTAATGCGGTGGGTGAGAGTACTTTTAGCACCTTGAAGGGACCATGTAGCTTCGCATCTAGCTTTCTAGATGGGCATCTGGTCTTAAGGTTCTTTCCATTTAGCATTACTAGATCACCAACCGAATGCTTCGGAGGTTCTTTAGCACCCTTATCATGGTACCTCCCCATTGTCTCTTGTGCCTTTTCTAACCCTTTTCGACACAGGTCATGCACACTTGACATCCAATGAACATAGTTCCTTGATGCCGGATTCTTTGCCTCTGCTTCAACGGGCCAATTCGTTCGAGGATCAAACCCATAATTCGCAAAGAAAGGTGACATGCCAATCGCGGTGGTGAGTGAGTTGTTGTAGGCATACTCTGCCATTGGCAACATCTCAAACCAGTTATCCTGTTCGTAATTGCAGTAGTTTCTCAAGTAGCATTATAACGTCTGGTTTACTCTTTCCGTTTGACCATCAGTCTGTGGATGAAATGGCGATGACATCTTCAACTGAATATCGAGAGCTTCAACCAAGGAAGACCAGAACGCAGATGTAAACCTGGAATCTCTGTCTGATACAATATTCGATGGCAGACTATGGAATCTCCATACTTCCTTTAGGAAGATCTTGATCAGGTCTGTGGCTTTCTTTTCGCCATCCTTCAGTGGTATGAAGTGAGACATCATTGTGAACCTGTCAACAATAACCCAGACCGATGAGCAACCATCTGATATAGGCAAATCGATGATGAAGTCCATAGAGATTGAATCCCATGGATGGTACGCTAATTCGAGAGGTTGTAGGAGACCATAGCAAGCATGGCGAGCTGCTTTGTTCTTCTGACATTCAGGACATGAGTGGACGTAGTCTTCGATGAATTTCTCCATCTCTGCCCAAAAGAAGTTCCTTCGCACTAACTCAATTGTCTTGTCCTGTCCCATATGTCCTGCCACCTTCGAATCATGCTCTGCTTCGAGTATTTGTTTTCGTAACTGGAGATCGTCTGGGATCTACAGCCTGCCTTTATAACAATGGGCTTCGTTCTCAAAAGAGATATCAGGGCTTGGTCTTTCTTCCATTGCTCTAACGTACTCTTCCTGCAATGCAGTGTCGTTATTTGTAGTACCTACCACTGCTTCTAATAACCAAGAATTGAACTTGACTACTGGGATTGACCTTAACTTAGCAGAAGAAATCATGATCTGTTCGCCTCATAGCTTTGCTGCTGTCACCTGCACTGTTTCCCCTTCAGATGTTACGAACTGATCAGGTCTTAAAACGCGGTGTATTGGTTGATTTTCATTTTCTTCGATACTACCTCCCCCCTTTTTAGGGAGGTACGCCAAATGCCTAGATAACGCGTCTGGTTTTCCATTTGCACTGCCTGGTCAGTAGAATATCTTGAAATCATAACCAGCTAGTTTCTGTGCCCAACGGGCTAGTCTTCGATTGAATATCTTAGTAGTGGTGAAGTACTCAAGATTCTTGTGGTCGGTAAACACAGTTATTTGATGAGCTGCACCTTCGAGATAAAATCTCCATTCCTTAAAGGCAGATACTATTGCTAGCATCTCCTTATCGTGGATCTCATATTTAATCTCTGCCTTATCCATCTTTCGAGAGTGGTAGGCCACAGGGTGCAATCGTCCATCAATCACTTGGGAATGAACAGCGCCGAAAGCGAAGTCACTGGCATCAGTCTCAATGACTACAGGATGTTCAGGTTTGAAGTGACGAATGATTGGTACCTCAGTGAAACACTTCTTTAACAGATCGAAAGCCTATTGACAGTGTGGGTTTGTCTTCCAATCGAACCGTTCACCAGTTTGTTTGGTAAGGTCTGTCAATGGTCTGCAGATTCTTGAATAGTTCTTAAAGAAGCGTCGGTAGAAATTGGCAAATCCTAAGAATGATTGAACATCCTTGACTGAGTCTGGCATTTCCCATTTCAGGATAGTATCAACCTTGTCCTCTGCCATGCTGACACCTTCTCCTGATATAATATATCCTAGGAATTCAACTTGTTTCTGATGCCATTCGCACTTATCTGGTGCTATTGCCAAGTTGTTTTCCTGTAATCTACGAAGCACTTCTTTTGTCAATCGTACATGTTCTTCTTCGTCTTTGGTATAGATGAGGATATCATCTATATATACCACAACTCCATGATCAATTAGATCTCTCAGGATCTCGTTCATCATATCTTGGAATGAGGCTGGCGTATTTGCCAATCTAAAGGGCATAACCAAATATTCATAGTGTCCACATCTCGTACGAAATGCTGTTTTCCATTCGTCAGCACACTTTATTCGAATGAAATTGTAACCCGCCTTCAGGTCAATCTTCGTAAAACGCTTCGAGCCAGTAACTCTGTCCCTCAGTTGATTCATAAGTAGCAAAGGATACCGATTCATAATGGTGACGCCGTTGAGTCCTCTGTAATCCACACACAATCTTAAACCCCTTCCATGAGGCTTTGGGACGAAAAGTATTGGTGCTCCTGCTGGCGACTTGCTTGGACGAATCTTGCCAGAATCGAGCATTTCTTTTAGATACTCCTTAACGACCGAAAGATCATTTTCAGAAAGAGCCTAGATGGGACCCCATGGAGACTGCTCCCCACCGTTTAAGTCTATTGCATGGTCAAATGATCGATGTGGCGGTAGAGCGTTGGCAGTTTCCCCATTATAAACTGACTGAAAGTCTCGATACTGCCATGGAATTCGTTCGACCCAATCGATCTCCATTTCACCTACTGCATTGATATGTATAGACCCAATTACTTCGATCCATCGTAGATCAGTACCAAACTTGAGAATGCTATCGTCATATTCAATCGAGAAGGAGCTGACTGCTGCCTTTGTACTGTGCTGATGGCAATGCTTCGATGTGAATAGGAGCTTATCACCTTCTTCAGTGATTCCTCTGAGTGCTCCATGCTTGACGATCCACCAGTAAGGTAACATGATATCAGTTGCTAACTCTATAGATCCGATTTCGAAGGTTTCCTTGGTATAATGGTTTTCGTACCGAAGAGTAACTGGGAAGGTATACTGCCATCCAGCTCCTTCTACAATCTCGCCATTGAAGTTCTCAACTGACTTTGGTTCTGTTTGAGTAACCAATGGAACACCATTAGTTTCGGCCCACTGCTTTGACATTATAGGTGTATCACACCCTGTATCCAAAAGGACCCTAACCAGGTCGTTCTTTTTGTCTTTGAATGATGCAAACATGCGTACTGTGGATCTTGAACCAGTCTTTGGTTCTGGAGGTAGCTGCTTCGCTTTCTTGAGTTGAGATTGAGGTGCTTCGGCCAAGGCCTTACGCTTTCTGTCTTTTTCATGTAGAAACCATGATGAACTGCCTTTCGACACAGCTCCAGCCGCAATGGATTGTGGTTCTAGTTGTAGTTATAGTGTAGGGATGTTTTTATTGATTCGATAATGTGGTAGTCATATGTTTATGCTTGGGTACTATATAACCAGCATATTTCGAGTAATGAACTCATCTTCAGGCACCCTTTTTATATAGAATGAAACCGTTTCTCATTAAAACTAAACCTAAGACATGACAGTCTGTGGGTACCTATACCCGAAAGGAAAGATTGCAATCCTAAACCTAAGAAATGATATAAGAAACCCAGCGTCTCTCAATCATCAATTTCCATACCATCAGAATCTACCTCATACAACCTTCTCGAAGGTGCGTGAGTTACAGATGCTGTAATCCTGTCAGCCAAGCTCCTTGGTCTGATCTTCGAACTGGAGGCTGTTGTCTCCTGCTTCCGAGCTTCCTCCTTATCCTTGGGTTTCTTGTTCTTCTTGCTTGACGAAGCCTTGATGGGATTCTTACAGAAGAACCATCGATCATGTTCAGAGGATCCACAACGCTTGCATTTGTTGCGTTTGGCTCTTGCTTCTAGCAAACTTTGAGGAATACCCTTAAGGGCTTCGGCCTTATCAGAGTGAATAGGGTTTGGGCCCTTCTTTTCTGTTCGAGGTTTCTTGGGGTCAGAACATTTGTCCTTCTCTGGATTCTTCTCTTGGTTCTTATCTTGCCCCTGGTTCTCATCTCTCTTCCGCTTATTTCCCTTCTTGACTTTGGAGTTGTCACAATTCTGATGAGACCTATTCTTCTCTGCCAACCGATCATCGTAGGATACACCCACTCGCCTCATTAATTCAATGAAGGCTGTGTCATCTTTGGGTGATACCTCTGCAGTTGACATTCGATCCAGAATTTCCTCGTTCATTCCTTGTTTAAGGGAATGGATATAAGAGGTTCCGCTGAGACATACTGGAAAGTTGAGGGTTTCCATCTTTGTCAGGTAGTCCTCAATATCTCCAGTGTATTTCAGATCATTCATCTTTCGCAGGGACTTCTCTTCCTCTTGCTTATCGACGAATCTCTCTTCCATTGTACTGGTGAAACACTTCCAGTTATCAACCTGAAAGAACTTCTTCATGTCTTCTTCGCGGTTATCGTACCAGGCTAGGGCCTTGTCTTCTAAGAACCCTCCAACCCATATGATTTTGTCAATATCATCGTGGAATTCGATGCGGAAGTACTGTAGATAACGTTCCACTGATCGGATCCACCTTCGATAGATTTCCTTGGGATCTTTCTTATCCCCTTTGAAGACTGGAGGCATTTTCATTTTGCCTTTCTTGGAGGACCTGGCTGGTAGGCGAGGGTTGGGAGGTGGCGTGCTATAGTGTGTGCTGCCAGAAGGAGGTAGGGGTATTTGACTTGGATGTAAACTTCCCGCATTGCTTTCTTCCGCTTCCGCCTCCTCCTCCTCCTCCACCTCCACTTCCACCACTTCCTCCGCTTCCACCACCACTACCTCCAGCTCCTTCCTCATCATCAGAGCCAGAGAGGCCGGATTCCGAACCAGAACCTCCTTGTGGTGGTGGGGCTCCTTCAGGGTCTGGAGTAATGGCTTCTTTAACCCAATATCCTTCTCCTTTGGTACCTACACAGTAACGAAGGCGGAATCCCTCATTACTAGGTTTGATATCCCCTTCTTGATACCCAAGGACAGATCTTGCTAGGGACTTGATAGACTTCTTGGTGGATTTGTCCGATAGCTTGGTCATAAGGGTCCTTGTAAATTCCCAAAACTTTTTTTCCATGTCCCTTCTAGTCTTCCTTATATCACTTTCTCTCTACTTCTTCTCAGCATCAGCCTTCTTCTTGAGTTCTGTAATCCTCTTGGCCTCTTCGTTGGCCTTGCGTTTGACACTGGTAGATTCTTCTGACTGCGTATGTACTTGGAGAACGAGCCGTTCTTGAGCTCTTTCCCTCTTTTCCAGTATGCCAGAGAGAGAGGTCTATGCTGCCGATGAAGATTGCATTTGCATCACAAGAGCCAGGCGTAGCTCCTCATATGCTTCGGAAGACTGTGCCTTTGCAATGGCAATCGCAGCGCTAACATTGGCCGCAAATACCTGGGACTTGGCAACAATGTCTGAGTAGTGTTCCAGCTGCGCCCTTTGCAGGTTATCAACTCCCAAAGCCACAGCATCATAACTTTCATTTTGCCGACACACTAGAGCTTCATATGCTGTGACCAATGCAGGCAATGCTTCTCTGATCTTGATGTTGCTTTCTTGAGTCTGGGTGATCAGTGCATCCATTCGGTTCAGCTCTGCTTCGATGCTATTTATCAAGGAGACCATCCGATCAGGAATATCGTTCCGCACAATGGGTTCATAACGAACTACTTCTTTCCCCTTATCGCCTGCCACTACCAATGCACTTTCCCTTCGTAGCAACGTCACTGCCTCCCCCATCATTGTATCAGACCCAGCATCTGACATTGCTTAGAGTATGACCCAAACTTGTCCTTGAAAGATCCTGCTATAGAAGCTCCAAGTTCCGAAGAAGGGAACTAAATCGAGATCCCAATCAATCAGGAACCTAGCGTCAGCTTCCTGTTGTATCTGTAACGAAGGTTCGTAGTCTGGTGAATGGGGTATTCACAGATCTGAGAGGACAATGGTTCCGATCAGGGCTAGCAAGATGACTATCTTAAGGTATGCGAGAGATTGCTGCTTTCGGAGGTGTGCGCAGTATAATGCTTCGGTTTTCGATGAATGAATGGTAACTGCCAATGCTAACTGGATGTAGTCTTCTTCACGCACCAGCTCACAGTGGTAGCTTCCCTTAGGGAGAGATGTCTTTTCCCAACTGCAAATGAGATCGAAATCTGGCTCGTGATACCAGCACTCTCCCTGTGAGATGTGGCAGCCAATATCTGGAATATAAAAGCGCATAAGTGTCAAGAACCTTTGATCGCTTGGAGGGTAGAAAGATAGCTTCAACAGCAGTGTTTCTTTGCTAACAATATAATGTAACACCGGGAGCGTCACTCCAGGTTTACCAGTACAAGTAGTATCCTTACTGCTTTCAGGACTTGCTTGCAATGGAAGTTATGAAGATTCGCT
>MU122094.1:256512-352332 GCA_014904905.1 Wilcoxina mikolae CBS 423.85
GGACTTGCTTGCAATGGAAGTTATGAAGATTCGCTCAGGATGTGAAAGTCACTAAAGATAAAGATTCAAGACAAAGATGTTCGGCTTTCCAATGCGTATATTGTTAAGGCTTGTTCTCCTCGTCAAGAAGCTTGCCCTTCTACCCTCAAAGATTCTAGAGGTCTTTATACCTCTATCCTCTCGCTCTAACAATTACTTCTATCTACGCTTTTCTCATGAGCTCCTCTACCTAACCTTCCCTTCGCTCCAATGCCCTTCCTGTCCTCCAGCACTCTTTCGGACCTTCCGCTTCTTTCCGCTCAGATCTCTATCTCAGACGAATAAAACCCCTACTGTCATCAGTCCTTTGGACTTATGTGGTCCGGTTCTATCGAATCCTTTCGATCTCTTTGCCTCCAGGCGAATGGTATGCTTTCAATCGTGAGGGACATAGAGGCTTCGTTTGCAATACTGCAAACGCAGGTGTTTTCGTATCAACAGCCTCTCAGCTGTCTTCGCACTATCAATGGCATGAGCTGGCAGAGCATCGTCCCAATAACTACTTCTAGCTTCTTATCGGTGGTGTGATTGACTGCATGACAGCTCATCTGATTTCATTGGGTGCGAGTGATATTCTGCGTAGTTTCGATGAGGTCCAGAGAGGGCACTTGTACTATCCCGATGCGGCTATCGTCGAGTGATCGTAGGTGACCCCGCTCCGATGGCCGGTGGTGATGTACAGCTTGTGAGGTATAACACTCAGGAAGAAGCTAGATGACCATGCATATCGCTGTGTCCTACTCGGATACTCGGAGACTGCATCTCAGTATCGAGTAATGGACATCCATTCAGGACGAGTCTTCATTGCCCGCGATGTCAAGTTTGAGGAAGTCACACTATACTACCAGCTCCTTAAGACCTCCAATCAGCCAAGCATCGCCTTCGAGCATGCCGAAGAACCAAGGAATGACGACCTGACCACGAAACAAACTCCGAGTCATGTGGTCCAGAAACCAAACCAAGCTGCTCCTAGTCGACCACCGAAAATCGAGGTCATCAATCCGATTGACTCCAACGATGACACCCTCTCACCACCTCTCGAGACTCGAGAATCGACACCAGCCCCAGCCCCAGTCCCGGCCCCCAGCCGCTCACACCAGGGGAGATAGACATGCCTCGAGAACTTGCAGCGGAGGCCGAGCTTCGAGGTCGAATGCCAAGGTCAGCATTGCGATAATGATTGAGCCAGGGCTAAAGAATTACCGCGCAGGCCTGGATGCAGACGACTCTGACAAATGGAAAGAAGTAATCGATAAGGAAATGAACTCTATGGTGAGCCATGGGGTCTTTACGTATGTGGAGAAGGTGCCAGATGGAGCTAGTCTCATCGAGAGCCGATGGGTGATGGGGAGGAAGCTGCTAGCAAATGGTCAGATTGATAAATGGAAAGTGAGGCTGGTAGGTCGTGAAGACCTCCAGACACCCAGTGATTACGCTGAGATCACATCCCCGGTTGTTGATTCGGCCTCCATTCGACTGGCCCTCGGCCTGGTGGCCAGGTTTGACCTTGACATTGCAGTGTTAGACATACCGACGGCCTTTCTAGGCTGCCCACTGTACGAAACACTATATATGCATCTTCCAGAGGGTCACTGGCCCGACCCGTATGGCTGAGGTCAACCATTAGTCAAGTTGAACAAAACCCTCTATGGTATCAAGCAGGCTAACCGAGAGTACTTCGAGGAAGTATATGACTTCATTGTTGATGACCTTGGACTCCAAGCCTCGATTGCAGCCCGCAGCTTATTCTTCGGTGGCAGACTCACTGGCAGCCAATCAGATGGTGTTCTCATCCCCGTATATGTAGACAACATCATGATTATCGGCAGCCTGCAACACGTCACCTCGATCTCCATTCGACTCCACAAGAGGTTCAAAGCTGCGGACCGAGTACCCGTACCTGACAAGTTCGAGTACCTCGGCATGACGGTCACTCGAGACCGCAAAAAGAAGTCAATTGCCATCAACCAGATCGGATACATCAATCGAATCCTCGAACGGTTGGAGATGACCGACTCAAGAAAGTGCTCGACCCCGATGGAGGTCGGTTCCAAACTTCATGCCATCAAACCTGATGAAGAGCCGTTTCACCCCGGAACCTACCAGAAGGCTATCGGATTCATCCTCTATGGTGCCCTCGGAACTCGACCAGACATAGCCTACGCGACCGCGGTGCTGGGCCGATATGCAGTCCGGCCTTTCACTTTGCATTGGGAAGCTGTAAAACACCTCCTCCGCTACCTCCGTGGTTCCTCCGACTTCAAGTTGACTATCTACGATTCTGCTCAAACTGGCCAACTTGGACGTGACCCGAAGTCCATGACATGTGTTGCCGATGCCGACTTGGGGGGAGATGCTGACTGGAGCCAGTCGACCTTGGGAATTATAGTCTATGCGTTCGGCATACTGGTACTCTGAAAATCAAAGAAGCAGACGGTAGTGGCCCAATCGACCATGCAGGCCGAGATGATAGCCACCGCGTACGGCAAGGTTCAGCTCAATTGGCTCCATGACCTCGTCTCCGAGCTCAGACTCGAGCCAAGCAGGAGCATCCTGAATGATGGCCTCAATTGGGTCACGACGCTCAACTCGGGCAACTTCCAGTCTGACAGCTGGCACCTTCGACTCCGATATCACTCGATCCACGAAGCCATTTCAAATGCTGAAATCGAGGTCAAGCACGTGCCAGGTATCGATATGCTGGCCGATACCCTCACTAAGCCCCTCGGGTGAGTGAAACTCGGTGAATTTGTGAAGGATATTGGGCTTGACTAGTTGGACTCGGGATGGAATGGATATGGAAAGATATGGATATGGATATGGATTTCGGGTATGGATTTGGAGGATTTCTTTCTACTACGACTATTTGTTTTGTTTTCTTTGTATGCCTGTCGAGGCTCTAAGGGCTAAAGGGGAGTGTTGAGCCAGTAGACTGATGTCACTGCTCAGAGGTTAGCCCGGAGAACCTCGACGTCATCCGGGAGCATGGCCGGAGCCTTCTCGGGTGTCGAGCCGAGAACTACTGGCCCTGACTCGGGTATGAGGCTGGAGCCTCGCGAGCCCCCACCCTGAAGGGGAGGGTTCGGCACTGATACTTGGTGCCGGAATTGGTAGTCGGCATGGAGTTTCCTTCTCTCTCTCTCATATATATAGAGTTCTGTTTTCCCTCTTCTTTGTACGGTAGACAATCTATCTTATTGCTCTCAACAACAAGGTTGTTATCGTTTTTAGAGTTACGTGTAGAGAGTAGTTCAATGTACAGGTATCGAAGTGCTCTGAATCCTTGGTGATCTTTTCATGCCTTCGTTTCTAATGCTTTCATTTTTGATGCTTTCATTTCTGATGCTTCCCATTTCTAGATTCTTCTTCCCCTGATCCTGGGCCAAGACTTATTTCATCCTTGGCACAGTAAATCTCGATGCCGAGAGGTTCATATGAGGGGGTGAGGTTTGTGGTCTTGTAATCTTTTATTGTCTACACTTCGATCATAGCTTTGATAGCCATCTTTGTATCAAGTGTAATGGATGTTATCAGGTAGTAGTTGTGTGAATCGAAGAGTAGAAATGTATTGTAGAAATGTATTGATATCTTTGTGCCATAGTCGCAGTACTAGTTTGAGACCATAAGGGTTTCCTAAGTCTGGCGATCGTAAATGTGTAGATGCCATCCGGCAGTATGTAGGGTGCAGTTGTTATCGACTCGGGAATTATGATTGCGCACAGTGATTATCGGGGTTTTGTCTTGAAGATCTATTCGGAGGCAATCGGCTTGATTGTAGCAGGATCGTTGTGATTGTGATGCAGCTGATGAAGATCATGATAGTCGATTACGGTAAAGGTCTGATTTCAATGAATCAACTTGGCTTCTTCAAGAATTGCTGATTCGCAGCTTCCATTGGTACTTTCGTGGCTTCAATATGGACTCATCATAGGTTTGTAGGTCATCATTGACTGCAATGGATTCTAGAGCAGTATATATCAGTTCAGAAACATTGACTTGTGCTCTAGCCGAGCTTCTTGTGATTCTATCGGTTGGTGTGATCACTGGGACTTTCTTTACAGCCGTGGTGGTCCCTCGCATAGAGTTTATCTGCAATTGTATGTAGTTACCTCGTCTCTAGATTGGTCTTGGGGTTGGGAATCAATGGTGTGTGTATGTGTGTGTGTGTGTATGGGCGTCCTCGTCAGGAGCCATATGTGTAAGGCCTGTGTTCTTCCGCAGTTGAAGCAAGTGGGCTTCGGTCTCCCTGCGCATCATTTCAATACCGTGTTGTGTGAGATGGGAGACCAGTGTTAGCTCCATCCGTATGATCGGGGGTGACTTATTCACTTTCTGTGCGGACAGGAGATATGCTTCACCCACTCTACTCTCTAAAAAGAAGCAATTAGTCATATCCTCATCCGCGCTATTGGGAAACCAGTCTGTATATATGTATGTATGTATGTGCATATAGTCAGGTCCATCGCTTCTGTATGTGTGTGTATGTGAAAGCCATCGTGGTCATTGCGGTGCACTGATTCTCTAGAACTCAATAAGTTAATGCCATCCTATTGTTATTGGATTGGGTATCTCAGTGATTGTCTATATTCTCAAGATTGTCTGTATTTTCGTGATTTTCTGTATCCTTGTATTCACTAACCCCATTTTCATGGTAACATCGGGAAATTATCCCTCTGCCTGGGTGCATTTGGCACTCCCAGGTGTGGGTTGTGTGCCTGGAGCGCCTGGAATGTCTGTAGGCAGGCTCGAAGCGGCCTCCAGAACTTCGCTTCTCCTCCTCTTTCGATTCTCATTTCGTTCAATTGGTTCAATTAGCTCAGGTGTAGCCATTCTCGACGTGTCTGCAACGGCGGAGATCGCTGTCGCCATCACCATCGCCATCGCCATCACCATCACCATCGCCACTGACGCGTCTCTCATCACGTCTCCCGCGTCTCCCATGTCCATGTTACTTCTCTCACTTATGTCGCTTGATCTAACTCCTATCGTCATTCCGCTGAGGCACTCTCCTTCTGGGGTAGCCATTGTTGCTGGTTCATCGGTCGTCACGTCGCGTCCGTGTGTGAGTGTGCATGCTGCTGTTGAAGTGCCTAATCTCCTCCGGCAGTCCAGAGGTGCTGGGAGTGTCGTTCCGGGGTCAATTCGAGGTTAAAAGTCGATTGCCGGTGTCCGTTTGTCGATTTCTGTCGTTGTTGTTGACTTAATTCAATATTTGGTGCTTGCAGGTGCACTTAAGACGGGGAGGGTGGGAGATGGTCAAGTTGATTTTTTCACACCCCCGAGATTCTAGCTCAAAAATAGTTTTAAATTTACAATTTCTAGAAGGAGCTTGGGACATACTTTGGAGCTTTAGCTTCACGCTTGTAATGCTACAGCAGTTCCTATTTCATCTTTATAGCGCCGTAAGCTTGAGAATCAGCAACGCGCACCTTGTTGAAGATGGCAAAGATGATGAGAGTTAATGGGGATTTGGTCAAATCCTGGCTGTTGCTATGGTAACGTCCAACATAATGCGCCTCCTCCCCAAACCTGTGTACTCAACGTTAACTGCGAGGGACACCAGACTATAGGCAGAAGAAAGTTGTCAGCCAGGAGCTAGAATCTAGGACTATCCGTCTAGTACAACGGAACCAGCGTCAACGCGAGGGTATATCGGTCAAATCGGATGATATCACAGTTGTAATAGGGGGGTAAAAGAGTGGAGAGTAACACTTTGTAGCGCAAGATGAATGTGTGGCATGTGTGATATGACTGATGGCGGATAAGAATGCGGACGAAGGTCCTGAGCTGCCGATTGTTAGTATCAAAACTTGCCTCGTTCAAAAAGCACCAATGATGAACAACAGAAGATTCTCTGCCATATGATCTGAGTATATCCAGGTCATTTGTAGGTAGCAGGATGCCGATTCGTTGCTGTTATTTATTCCACTCGGTCAGCCGTGCTGGCTTCTAGGCACCCGCGCAACTGCAAAGCGTATAAAGGGCCGTCATCGAGGTTGTACATGTGCATACTACCTCCTACTCCATACGCGTTGTATTCAGCATGAGTTCATGGACGATCGCTCGCGACTCTCTTGATTATCTTACCCGTCACCCAAAACACTCTTTGATTTCCATGACCATTGTAAAACATCGCCGGAAGGAATACTCTCCGCTCGCAGACCTCGTTGTTTCTTTTATTCACAAAAAGCAGGCCAAATACTTAACAGAGTCAACTAGTCTATTATTTACTACCACTCGCAGATTCTGTTGATGTACTCTCCAACCTGTACCGAGCGAATCTATACCACCTGTACTGTCTTCCAAGGCGGTATTCCGCTGAACAGTACAGAGTGATACCAGCCGTTACTGTACCGTCGTATCAACTCTCTGATCCCCCGTACCTACCGGTGGAATCGAGTGACGTAATGTGCTGTAGCCCAATACTTAATTCAGCGGGAACCAATTCAAACCGGCAATTCGGGAGTGCAGTTTAGGAACTGCGTCCACCAAACTGTGCAGTTTAATCCAAAAAATTTTCTTCCACTTTTGTTGAATTCTATGGTACAGACAAAGTCTATTGATTTATCTAAAGGTAGAACCCATGCCTTATATACAAAGGATAAAGCCGGAGATCCCGTTGGAGCCGATGAAGTGGCGATCGGAGTGGTGAGTGGAGGTTGGAAAGAGTGAAAATTCATGTAGGAGTGTACCGGCTACTCTGAGAGACTTCTCTAGACCTCGTTCTAGACCTTTACAGTAACAGAATAAAAGCCGAGTGAATCGAGTGCTGACTTGTGTACATGTCGCTATCGGCTTCTTGTAAGCACAGATGTTGAGGAGTTCTACAGACAGATGTACTAAAAAGCACTTTGAGTCGGTATGAACTATTGTACATAGGGTGTAAAAAATTAGGTTTAAAGATTCTATGGTCTCGGTGAGTGATATCGTGTGAATGATCCTTGGGAGATACGTTTAGGCATGTTATGTAGTCACTGCACTGTTGAGTGAAGTATATTGAGAGGTTCTCGATCACGCTTGGTAGAGTCGAGTCAGGGGTGTTGAGGGTTTGGGGTCGTCAAAATGCAAGATGGGAGGGAGACCAGTCCTCAATCTAGCTCTTCGATAATTCCTCTTGCCAACAATCACATCTTACTACAGTGCTTATAAGTAGTCATATTGCGACATGAAACGATGAGTGGTATTGTGCGCCTGTTCGGTATTTTACTGTCTCCGGTACAGTCTGAACCAATATATTTGGTGGAGAAAACGCCGGATATCCCCAGTCGGCATTTTCTTTTTCTCTGATCCTTATAAACCTTCTCTCTCCTCCATTTCGGTGTCATACATATTTGAGAGAGCGTTTGTTCACCACCACAAATAACGCCAAAATGCACTTCATCACATCATTCCTTCTTCTTACCGCCGCGCTCGTCAACGCCACACCCCTTTCAAGCTTCAGAAAACTCGCTTACAAAGGTGCCCTTGCCCGCGGGATCGATCCCCTCGGTCCTCACCCAGCCGACTTCTTACACGATACCGGTGAGTCTATCTCATTCAAGGAGGATAGTGATTTCGCGGTATGGGCTGCAGCGCAGAGTGCAGTTGCTGCTGGACTAAAGAAGAGAGATGGGATGGGATCGATGTGGTGTATATCCCCATTTATCCCCTGGGAGTGAGCTGGGAGGCTAATGAGGATAAGAGTGTGGACGAAGAAAAATTTCAAGGGTGACGGCGTGCATTTTTATAACCTGTAACACGGGCGAGAATATTTTGAGTATGTATTCTCCCCCTCCCCCTTCCCTCTTCTCCCCCTCCCCCTTCCCCCTTCTCCCCCCTTCCTTTTCTACACCTGTAGATTTTTGATTGAGCTCACAAGCAAAAGTGCGAATATCGCGTTGTATCGATATCGCAGAAAAACCACGGGTTGACCCAAGGACTCAAGCAATATTCCTGAGGAATTGGATAGTGGGGACGACGCAATGTAAAGACTTGTATCCAGATGGGACGTTTTATTACGATAATATGGATGGGTGTGATAATACTCAGACGTTTACATGTTTTGATGTTATCAAGAATTGAGGAGGGGGGAAGTGAGAGGGGGATATATATGTAGCTCTTTGAACGAAGAAGTTATTTCAACTTATTTGTGAGAGCGAAAAATAAAAATAATACCAACTACAGGTGGGTTTGCATACTAGTCATGCAGAGCGTCAGTTTACACTGGAATGATAGCTCAATGGGGTGCGTAGATATGGCAAGCACTAGTCAATCACTGAGCGAACAGAACAAGTGCGGTTTTAGATATGAGGCTATGATATCAGTAATGCATTTGATTGACATAATTCCGAGGAAGAATGGAGGTTTTTTATTGCCTCTTGTAATATACCTGGCCTGTGAGACACTGTTTTTGTGAGTGGGAGAGATTTCCCAGTCCAGCCCAGTTGACTAAGAGCATTTTGGGCTAAATAGTTTCGTGCTGCGCTGTGCGAACTTCACACTGCGGATATGTTACCGACGGCGCCGGGATTACTCTATCTAACACTGACCTAATCGGCACGACCTGCCGTCCTCATCACTGAAGTATTCCCGCTGCCATAGTCACCCAAACCATATGTAATTAGTAGGGTATGTAAGGTCACTCGGTCTTCTCTCTGTCCCCGGAATTTTCATTATCTGCAAGCTGGCAGGGGAACTGATTATGTTTATTTCTGGGGCAGGATTATAAACCTCCATTTTTTCTGTACTCCCTCTCCATCTACAGCACCACACAACATGCACTTCCTCACCACCTCTCTCCTTTTCCTCACCACCCTCGTCGCCGCAACCCCCCAACCCTCATACCACCCGCACAAGCGTGCCGAATTCCACCCACTCGGTCCTCAAGGTCCTCTCCCAACCGGTTTCTCCGACTCCGGGAATTTCGCCTCCCTAGCACACAAACGAGCCATAGCCCGCGGAATCGATCCCCACGGTCCCCGCCCAACCGACTTCACACACGACAACGGTGAGTGGGTGTCCTTCAAGGAAGAAAGTGACTATGCGGTGTGGGCTGCTGCACAGAGCGGGTTAAAGGTAAAGAAGCGAGTTGCAACAGAAGAGGGGACGGGGATTGAGGTGGTGTATGTCTCCCTTCCTGGGATGTGAGCGTGGCTAATCAGGATGAGCGAAAAGAGTGTGGACACAGACAAATTGTAAAGGTGACGGAGTGCATTTTTATAACCTGAAATATGACCAGGAGTATTTTGAGTACGCCCCCTTCTCCCCTACCAGTCAAATCCTCCGCTAACGAAACATAAATAAATAACAGTGCAAATATCGAGTTTGTGTCAATGTCGCAAACACACCACACATCGGAAGTGCCAAACTTGACGCAAGATATTCATTTGAGAAGATGGATTGTGGGGACAACGACGTGTACGGATTTGGGCCCGAACAGCGTGGACTATGTCAATAATATTGATGGGCACTGTTTTGGTAGTCTTCCGACATTTACATGTTTTGATATTGTGGCGGCATGAGGGAGGTGTAGATGGTTATTGCTTTATGTAAGACTGCTGGGGCTCATAAGAATAGGATAAAGGGACCGGGAAAGAATACCGAGATAGAGATAAAATATATTGCGCAAGGCTCTGCAAAGAAAGTGATATTTATTAGTGATTCTGAGAGATGTTAGCCTAGTACATTCCCCAGTGTTGTACGTTTGTACTTTACGTACCAAGCCAATCACGGGGATCCATATCCTGCGTCAGTATTAATATTGCATTCAGCGCCGAGTATGTATTCTGTGCGGCATGGAGAAAGTGCCAACCGCGCTGTTGTCGCTATGCGAGATCAACGGAGTTGGGATATGAGAGAAAGAGGGTGGAGAACAAACAAGGAGTTTGTATACTTGAATATAGGTGAGTAGTTACATCAGAGCACGTACACCCGCGGAAGTGAAAATCCGTTGTTTCTTCTTCGCCCACCAGTCATTGGCCGTGTCTGTTTATCAGCACTACTACCGCTGAGATCCTAACCAAATATATCATACCCTAACATCCCCATTGTTTCCAGTTGCGTATTCTAGATTCAGATAGCCCAAGGAGACAGGATTGCTATACTCTCGAGAAAAAAGATAGCCAGATCGAACGCGAGAATCAGGCGTTGACACGAGAGTGGAGTAGTCGAGGAGGAGATTAGATTAGATTGTATTGAGATCTTAGGGATGACAAGTGACAGATACCACTCATTACATCTAGAATGATTCTTGCACGTGAGATGTTGCTGATGTGAATTGAGCGGTGAAGATTTTTGTATGATACCGAAATTTGGTGTATATGAGATAGCCCAGATAACCTTAATTCGAAGGTCTCTCATTCGAATTCTGAGTTAAGCCGAATACATGAAATACTGGGATTCCCGTCATCTGTCTTCCGCGCCATTGTAGAGCAAAAGGTACTCTACGTACTATTCTCCGCATATACAAAATGTTATTTCTTACCCGCCCCTATTCGCCTGATCAAATCCAAAAGACGTAGCCCTCCCAAATCATTACACCCATCGCCCTTATCCACATACAGTCACTGACCGTCCGATGACGAATACCGTCTAGTGACGAATCTGATGGTTTCACCTGTTGGCGGCTACATTCGTGAACGGATTCACCGAACCTTACTTTTTGTATGGGATTCGTTAACGGACGGGATTCGTCATCGGACGGTCGATCACTGCACGGTGCGACCACCAAATTCAAGTAACACTCTCCCGTCACCTTACTATCGAACTTAAATTAATTCTACCAGTGTACGCCGGCCTACAATGTTTTGCTTGACTTATTGTGAGGTATTGACGGTTGTTAATGGGCCTTTCACTGTTAGCTGCAAGCTTAGCGACTGCCGGCGGGGCAGCAGCCTCGAAGTACAAAAGCTCAAAAACTAAAATGCGAGAACCGCATACCACATCAAAAAATAAGTTCGCCTGTAAAATTACAAGCGGACTCAGAGTAGAATATTTGTTTTGGAATTTCATTTGTTTTAGAACTTAGCTTGATTTTATAGTCGTTTTTATTGTAATGCCTAGTCATCGAAATTGTGATGCGTAGTCATCCATATTCTGATGTGTAGTGATTAGAATTTGATGTGTGGTCATTGTAAATTTGATGTGTCGCCAAGGGCGCTTATAATGACTGATCTCTATAGTACATGCCATTTGTAGTCGTTACAGAGTAGCCCCTGCCCACCAATTGTTATAGCTCCCCAGTAATATATAACACACATCATTCCGCATTTGTTCTACCCTCTGTTCCCAAACCCACTTTCAGACGACGGTGCAGATTGAAAACCTTATAATTGCACTTTAGCACAAATGTCCTGCCATAATTTCTCTTTGTGTGAAGTGCCACTGTTCGAATGTTTTGTCACTCCAGCACTGCACCACTCCCAGTCTGACAGACTAACTACTCCCACTAAGTATCAACCCCGCTCCAAGGAGTCCTTCCACCAAATTGTACCTCCGCTTCTACTCATACCTACCGTAAGAAAAAATGGTAGTTTTTGCAGACGGACGCAAATTTGTCTATTGGGTTAAACGGTTATTAGACTGTCATCATAGTGTTCGAGGTCGGTCGAGTAATCATTTTTAACTAGTTTATCCCAGCACTCAACTTGCATCTGCCTGCAAAAATTGCAAATTTTTCTACTGACGTATAATACACAGCACTGTGTATATTATTTACGGCATTGATGTCGAAAAACTTCAGCCTTTATCATTTCCACATGATATACGACATGGTCAGCGTGATAAGGTAACAACCACAGCAGTCCCGCATCGATGTCTCTGGAGCTTTACCGACATAGTTTTGGGTATCTCTGACGTGATGCCAGCATTATCCATGCGCTTGGAATCAACCAGATTCTCGGCAAACAAAATGGGATAAAGCTAAGGTCTCACCGGTTAATCTTAGTTGCGATTTACCTCAGTTTATTCTTCGCTCTCATCATTGTCTTCGGTATATGGCTCCGTCGCTGGGCTGATGAGCCTGGCCGTTGCTACAACACTCGGTATATAAGCTACGCTAGGGCCCTCCATCCAGAAGTTGATAACATTTACATTGGGATTACTTCGATTTATACTTTTGCTGCATTTTCCGGGCCTATTTGTATCAAATGGGTTATGGTAGAGTTTTTACGTAGTGGGAGCCAATTCCCGGCGGATTTATTACCGTACATCAAGTTATTAGGTGATACGCAACAGTTCTTGGCGGATTTCTTTCAATCCTTCGACATCACCATCAGCTGTGGGATGCTATTGCAGTTCGTCCTCCATCTTTATAGCACCGTCAGCATACGACTCAACAATGCGCATCTGTTTAAAAGAAGCCAGTGCCAAAATGACGAGTCAATGGGGATTTGGACAGATTGTTACTATGATTATGGTGACTTCCAATATAATGAAGCGTGTGAATGACTATATAGGTGTGTGTACCTCTCTTCTCGGTGATCTAAACTGAATGGGAGAGCTTTAGGATATCGGAGAAAGGCTAAGGACATTCGCGGCGTGCCTGATAGACCGGAAGCCGGGTTAATACGCGGACATAATCGAGCTGGCAGTGATCTAGAAGCAGGTTCAATGGCAACCGAACAACAGGGCTCTAGTAATCTTCGAGAAGGTCCAACTGGAGAACAAGACTCCGGCAATATGGATGCAGACCGAACAGGGAGTGAACTCTCTTGAGGCAGGTTCAATGGAGATTAAACTCCAGAGCCTAGATGGAGGTGTTCGGATTGATCCGACGAGCGATGACTGTAAGTATACAGTATCTCTAATATGGCCAGGAGGATATGTGGAGGATAACGGAGTGGAGTGTGACATTTTGTAGCTCGAGTGCATGTGTACTGCGAACAATGGCGTTATGAAAGAAAAAGGTTAGAGAGTGACGCCACCGCTTACCGCAGCTCTCGCAGGTTTCAAAGATTGTATAAATTTCACGAACGCTCACTCGAAATGCTTTGATTACTATGCTGTACCCAAAATCACCCACTGATTTCAACAACCAACTTCCAACATTACCGAATAACCAGCCCTTCACTTTAAAGCTACATTCTGTTGACGCTACTTGACTGATGTCACTGCTCGGGGTTTAGCCAGGAGAATCTCGACGTCATTCGGAGGTATGGCCGGAGCCTTCTCGAACATCGAGCCGAGAGCACCGGCCATCCACCCGGACCTGAGCACGACATCCGCTCGGCTCCGGGTATGATATGGTTCCGGGCGGGCCCCGGATGTGGCACCTACCGGGCATGCTGCCCATTCTCATATATAAGCTTTCTCTTTCTCTTCTATGTACTTTAGACAATTCAGCACATTCGTTCTTTTCCTCTGATTTGCTCTCAACACATTCAGTCGTTTATTTACGGCACACCTTCACTCCGGAAAATTTCAACTGAGTGATCCGCAGTGCTTTAGCCTCAGCGGCCTTTCAAGCTTAAAGTTCGGGCGTATAGCTTGCGAACTATTTAGGCTACATAAAGGTACCGGTACGCTCGGCAACCATCCTTGAGCTGACTATTTCATGAAATTTGTTTTACATATATACAGGGACCTGATACAAGTTGGCTGTAACCGGGGCTGATGGCGAGACACCTGGTGTTGTATATACCTCGAGTATTTCTCCTTTTCTTCTCTCTGTACCTTAATTCTATACACGCACGCGGTTCTCTCCTTCCATCTCGCAACATTTTTATCAAAACCATCGCTGAGTGATGTTTCATGATCCACTAGCCTCACGAAAAGTTGGAAGTAGAGGATTTGAGCTCGAACTATCACTTGGAAACAACATCTTTGGATTATGGGCACGTATGTATCAAGAACCCTGTCGCTTTATCTCTCACCTCACCTGATGACTCGATGGTTCTATGGGTTATATTTCAACAAACTGGACAAGTTATCTCAACCTCATACTCGCTCTCCCGTTCTCAGCCTCAAACCACCCCCTCACCCTTCTCCGGCTTTCTCCCGTATGCAACATGACTACCCACCACTGTTAGCTCTAGCCATCCCCATCTTCCTCTGCCGCAGCATACTCACAAAAAATTATAACAGTGGTAATTCTTATTCCTGATGCCCTTAACTCCATTCGCAAACACCTCTAGTGCGTCCTCTCTACTCATTCCCAAAATCCTCGTCAACGGCGCCATTCCGTACGCCTCAAACCCTGTTTCCGTCAGCTGCCCTCGCCCGCCCAACCTCACCTGCCAGATGACAGAATCCGAAATATACCAGACTGCCCCATCAACAAATTCATAGCCCCCACCTTCTTCATCCGCTCATCCCTCGGCCACGGTCCAAGGGGCTGCTTCACATCCACAACCACAACCTCCACGAACCCCGCCTCTTCCAGAAATTTCTTCAACTCCTTCCCCGTCACAAACGGGCGTCCAATCTTCTCCATCGCCTCCGCACACAACCCGAAGCTCCTCGCAATCCCTGGATGTAACGTGTTATCGTCAGATGTAGGGACACCCCCGAGCTCGCCGAGTTCGCAGAAGCCGCCTGGTTTTGTGCAGCTTAGGGGAAGGGTGGATCAGTATCGGTGCGAGTGATACGGGTGGGGGACAAACCGGAATACTTCGCGCATATACCTCTTCCAGTCACCAATACACATACTCAAATTCCTTGAGTGTACATAATCGAAAATATCCTATCCGTATTTAGCCCTTTCTCATCCTTCCCCCCTGTCCCAACAACATACATCCGCAAACGTCCACTTCTGTTCCGCATCATCCACTTCGAATTTACAATTCGGCGGTACCCAGGACGGTTGTATCGGGCTATCCTCCGCATCCCCATTAGCCCCCTACCCCTCCCCCTCGCCGTGGTGTTCCCGTCCCCTGTGTGGCGTACCTCAAGTCCGTCCCCACCACCTCCGCAGACGGGTACTTATCTGCCGCATCAATCGCCCAAATCCCCGTCCCCGTTCCAACATCCAAAATCCTTTGTGGATCCTTCAATGGAGCCAGATGTAACTTTCCTTTGAGCATAAGCAAAAGTGTTTCGTGGTGCATATCTAATCTATTCCCCTATTAGCACCCTTCTCTCATATCATTCCCATCGAAATAGCCTCGTGCCCAGCTTTCCACCCCCCGCTTCTCGTCTCTGGCAAAAAACAAGAGATATTCATACCGATCCTGTTCCGTCTCATCCGTCGGCATAAAATTCTTGTCGGTCCCAAAATATGCATGATACCTCCTACCGTTTTCAAAGATATACTCGTTTACGGAGGAGGTTAGGGATTCTGTGGTAGTGGAGTAGCCGATGGAGTCGTAGTCGCTCAAGTCTTTGTCTTCGAGCTACATGAGGGAAGGGTTAGCTGGGAATACGGAAATGAGAGAATGGGAAAGGGGGGAGGACAATGGCGGGGTCGACTTCAAGGGTTGTTAGGTCGGACATATTGTTGGGGATAACGAGAGGATTCGCCGCGGAGGAGAGAGGGTGATGAGAGCGTGTTATATATCACTAGATAAGGCAGCAAAAATCAGGGATAACGGAACCGGAAGATGCAGGATTGAAGGAAGGCGGCTGTTGGATACATGTAGTAGATAAACCTGCGGCATGGTTCACCCCACTTTGGTGCATCTCGCTTGCATATAAGGCACAGCGAGTGTTGATGGATCTGGAGAAGAGGTGGACAGGATTTTTAACGCCAGGTGACGGAGAAGGGGGGGGAGATCAAACAGCTGGCGGTGGAAAGTGGTGATTCTGGGTAATCAATCAATGTCGTTGTCTTTGTGTATTTATGATCATATGTTAACGCTCTACAGCTTCACCAGAAATCATTCGCACCGTTTGAATCCAGCGGTTTACTTATTCTATAGATCTATTCCATCTACCATATATATGCCATCTCGAGCGTTTAACCCCTCACCCACCTTTCTCTCTTATCGATATTCTTTATGTACATGTATATACTCGACTTCGTCGGGATTCAGTACATATCAGCTGCAGAATATACGACGCGGGTTGCAAGGACCTACCAAAACCGGTGTCTTTGCAGCTCGGGAGCGCAGATTACTCAATTGTCGCCACGATCCTCGTTGGCAAGTGCAAACGCGTCACGTCAAAGCAGTGGGGTAAAATAAGAATTTTAATTAGCGGCAATGTTGGGCACGGAAGTCGAGTGATACGTATGATGCATGCCGCGCGAGGGTTCTTCGCTCAACTATCACTATTGCCGACAAGAAACTCGGGAGTAAGAGTAATTATCTGCTAAGTGTGGGAGATAGTGGCGATGTCGCCAAAAGTCCTCCAGATGAAAGAGTACCTCTAGGTCCATAAGTGTATTCGTTGCATTCACTTGTCCACCGAAATGGGTATATCTCTTAATCCCCTTCTCCGTTCACCGCAAACTGGTGACTATCCTCCACACTTTCAACCTCCAAGCCCTACCGCAGGAAAAGTTAATCGAACCTTCCTTAGCCGCCGCGGTATCATACTGTAGCCATACTTACCCCCAGCAACCGCGTCACCCACCCAGAGCACCAAAAACTACCGATGCGGCTTAAATTACCGCGTAATATATCCCTCATTTCTCGGGCACGAGGTCTCTACAGCATATGTGGGATTTTAAAAACTCGGGTAAGGAGTATAGATGTTGGCCAATTGGCATTTGCGCTGAAAACAACCTCGGACTGATGACTTTTAAACCCAATAGCACAACATGAAAGGAATTTATTTATAATGTGAAATTCAGCAGAGTAGTAGGTATGTGCAGATCAAACCAACGCTCACCAATAGCAATTAGAGTGGTTTTGGTGGGGCTATAAAAGTTTTAATCCGTGGATTTTTATTATGTCGGACAAGAGGTTTCAGATTACCATATGTGGTAATAATAAGTGCGATCCAGTGATCCATATGCACCATAACGCACTCGCTAGTACTACATACGGTTAGACAATACCCAAAGGAGATACAAGTTGTACATATTCGAGGTTACACTTACCAGGAGTAGAATAAATAGGCGCAGTTGCAGCTGAGGGAATTGTATTGAACTCGATTATCCTATTGCGGGGGTTTTGGAACCTGTGAACCTGTGAACCTGTTTCTCGGGTTCTCTGCGGGCGGATATCCGACCAAAACGTGTTAGTTTTGTTTGCGCTCAGGAATTGGGCAATGAAGTTCTGACTTCGAGTTACCTAACTGGGAGTACCTGCAAAAGAGCTCAAGGATGCAGGCAGGTTGAAAGCGAGTTCGGCTCAACTTTTTCTCACGGGTTTTGTTTGAGCTTCATAGTCTCGAACCACCACTGGCGTAGGAAGCTTTATTTCATTTTGCTTGGATACTTCTATGCTGTTTGACACGAAGGGGTGTATACTTGTCGCTGTAGATTCATCTAAACTATCAAGTTAGTCTTACAAGCTCTGAAATTTTAAAGTTAGTTGGGAGGGAGTATGGTCCGAGTATGCATGGTGGAGGGTAAGAGGGGCAATCGGTCCACATATTGATACGCTGTCTACATGGACAATAATAAAGTTCAACGAGACCATTATTTTCGTCCATACATCCAACTGCACCATCTCCTTCCATACCCCCCAGGAAACTTTCGTAATTGCAGCCTAGTCTCAGATCTTGTATGGACGAAGGTTTTATTCTCGATGAAATCCGTTGGCCGTGTTTACTGTGTCTCCATGGCCAAACTACTAATACCGTGGACCGCCTGCGCTTCTTCCGGAAGCGCAAGTTCCTCACCCCTCCATACTATACCTTATAGAAGTCGACTCACGAACCTGAGACATATCAATGCAGATCCACCGCGGATAGATAGAAGTCATTATGACGATGAATTTCGGTTTGGGTGAACGAGTTCTCGGTGGCGAGTGATAAATCAAATACCACGAATGTGGGGTAAGTATGCTTAAATCGTATCATACCATGGAGACTGACATGAACATTGGCTTTGCGTTCATGATTCAAACATAAGCGATCACGACTTTGTTCCTTTATGGAACCCAACACGTGCTTGTGTGGTAAGGCGACTATTGACAGATATGTGTGCAATTCCCAATATAAACTGACAAGAACCGGTATATAATGAATTCAAATCAGTTATAACACGACTCTGATCATATAAAATCACTCGCTCACTAAAAATTACTGGCTGTTGAAATAATGAGGGGAGAACCGTGTGTGTAGATTAAGATAATAAGTGTAAAGAGAGAGAGAAGGAGAAAGACTCGAACTATATACAAGAGAGTAGTGTGCCTTGTGCCCAACCGGATGCCCTACAGTCAGCTACGTCATCGGTCAGGTCTATTTATGCAACACTGGCGGTCAGTCAATCGTGGTCTATCAACACCACACTCTTCTTCAAAACACAGCCGATTGACATGATTTCTTCTTATCCTCCCTCTGATAAACCGCGCTCGCACCCATTCGACTGATCATATTCACCGAGCTAGCAACAACGTCAACATGATATCTCATGATAGGGATACAAAAGATACATAATTAGCACAACAGGGTATCCCATATCGATGGTTAGACATAAACCAAATACGTTATGTTTAGTTTACCACACAAAACCGATATCAACCACTTAGTTGAAGAGAGGTCTCCAGATATCGAAACTATTGAAGTGAGCAGTTGGTATAGCTACGAACGTCTAGTTTGAGTCTTTCGACTTCTCTTCACATGGCATTTAAAGTCACCCCGTGAAACCAGCGGCATTATATCCCGGATGTCTGCACATGCACATGGATGCATACTCGGTGTATATCTCGCGCTCTGGGTTTTCCACATCCACATCAGCAGCTGGAGTACTTACTCATTCCCGGGACACTTCATTTCGCAACAACCAACTTAGATTTCCAACTGATCTGCTCTATAGCGCATATCTCCAACATTGACAAGATAAGTGCGCTGGAAAATCCGGAGTAGAGTACTCTTAGCTGTAACGTGATTTAGCCGCAAGTCTTATAAAGTTCCGTCACGTGTTTTCAGAAAACAATGATGGATTATGATTAGATTAGGCACACAAGTCGTATCCTCATTCATCTCTCAAGTGGCGGCTAGCTTTGCGAGTTAATGTTAGATGTGAGCGCTGTTCACCTTCCATCTTATCCCGTGAGGTGGAAATTCAAAACCGGAATCCGACCGAAGTATAGGAACGGATGGATCGGACCGGACAGTTCCACGTGAAATTGAATCTGAAACTTACCTAGGAACCCCACGAATGAAAGGCGGATCTGGCGGTAATGCCGAGATCTGAGCCGAGAAATGGTGATGAAAAACGTGGGTCGACACTCGGGAGAGGTGCGCCTAGCACCAAATACAGCCCGAAAATTCTTTAAACACGATTTATTGGTAATTCTGCAACTGACGTGGGCTTTGTGTGGTTTTGCGCAACTGTGGCGTTCTCCAGTCAGTTGTGTTTACATCCTGGGCTGTTTATAATGGATATATGCCTCGTACAGACAATAGCTCTGCATACGTCGCATGTGTCCGCGTAGAGGGCATACTAGGTAGAGTACTTACTCTAATCATTGTAACGGACGCCAAAACCCGGCCACTCCCGTCCAGCACAGTTCGGAAAGCAAAAGTACTCTATTCACCCACCATTTTCGGTACTTCCATACAAAAGTAATCCCACTACTAGGGAAATCACAGTGTCGCATTCGGTATAAAGTACCTTGCCATCCGGTATAGCAAAAATCGTTGGCAGAGTACTCTACGGAAGCAAAGATTATCATTTCCAACAACTGAATCGGGAATAACAGAAGTCCTCCGTACTCTAACAGCGAGAGTGTAGTTATATTTGATTGCACTTCGAATACTACTCGCAGTTTGGATGATTGAGTGCAGGCCACAATGTCCTAGGCCTGCATAGGGTACAAAAGAAAAGCCACTCTTTCTAACCGTGTGCTCACAAAAGCTAGCGATGATGAAGAAGAGAGAGAGTTGGGCGAATGTGGCTGCTCTTTAACTGACGTGCGGCTAGCGACCCTGATTTTGGTGGTAGAGGAACGTTTGCTCATAGAGAAATCGGTATAGCAGGGTTTCCAGGACAAACCAAGCTCGCCGGCCGTTTTACCGGTATTAATGTGCGGTGTTTAGGGCGCGAGTTTGTAGCCGGGTCAGTAGAGATGGTTAGACTAGCTGGCCGCGTACTTTACTTTACTCTATATAGAGTACTCAGCACTACAACTGAGTGAATGATTACCGAATCCATGAACGCGAGTGTTGCATGGTCCAAATTCATATCTGCTGATGAGGAACGCCCTCTGCGCGTGCGTTCACGATAAATAAAGAATCTGCGGGGAAAGGATATGGTTTCAACCATCTAAGCTAAGCCTCTGGAGGTGCACATGCACACTTGTCCTGATTTCTTTCCTTCGCGCTTCGAGAGTCTCTGATAGTGAAGGATGCCCTTCATACAGCGCCGCAAATTTCAATCCAGTGGAAGGCGACACTGTCTCATTTCTCGATTCATCCTCTGTTTCCTTTCTGGAGCGACATGCAGAGTACTCTACATGGCACGCGGCAGGAGGTTAACAGAATTGATCGCGGACATTTACTTGTCGGATCCGACATGTGTATACCCTTGTCGTTGATTATATAACCCTGATATGGATTACATTCATCCATGCATCCATCTCACTGGTGCCCTGTGTCCTGATATCACCAGCTGCAGTGAAGCCCTGTGGAGTTTCCGTTTCACTACCTTCGGCACTCGGTTTTGTATCTGTATTCATCCATCTCTGATGTGTAGTTATTCTAGCTTTTATGAGTAGTCATTCCAATTTCATGTGTCGCCACGGGCGGTTAAATACTTATAAAGTGTCCGGGGACTTACGAGTAGCCAGCTAGGTTGCAACAAATTCCAGGACCGCAATAATTGCACGTAATGTAAGTAAAGTATATTCATCTACCTACTCTAACTTTTTTCTTAGCGCATTCACAAAAACCCATATGAAAACCACGTTTGACCCCCCCCCCCCGCATTCCACTTCTTCTGCAATTATCACACTCCTTTCAACCTCAGACTAGCTAGCAAGCTTCCACAACAGCCATGCATTTCCCCCTCCTCACCGCCGCCATCTTATTCACCGCCGCTCTTGTATCCGCCATTCCCACCATCTCCACGCGTACCACCCTCGCCGACGAAGCATTCGAAAAATGTAAAGAAGCCAGCATAGACCCGTACGATACCATCCCTCAGGACTACTACAAGACGGACGGACACAGCTTCCACTATGCTCCAGACAGTAAAGGGGTTCTCTGGCTGCAAGCACAGATGGCCAAAGACTTCGACCAAGCAAAAATCACGCGGCGAGAACTTACACCGTATAATTTTGCGTAAGTATATCCTTTCTTCAAGCCACCGAGGGATGGGGCTGATAAATACAGCACTTGGTCAAGCAGTGGAGGGTGTACGGGAATGGCGGTGTTTTATCCACAGATTTATTTCAATAAGTACTACTGGGAGTACGTATCCCCTCCGCTTTCCCACCCTCCGTGCTGACAGATCAGTGCAACAAATGACTTCGACATGAGTTCGTTCCAGATCATCGCTGGGAATATTGTTGCTGGACAGCGCACGATACAGTTGCAGCACTACCCACCGCATACGCAGGCTTGCACACCGATAGGGCATAAGGTTAATGGCGGTCCCGGATCGTGTATCTCTGGCTTGCCGGTTTTTACGTGCTTTAGAGTCGAGAATTGGTCATAGTCGTGGAATTGAAAAAGGGTGTGGTAATGGGTTTTAGAGGACCATGGTATAGGGATATGAGGTGTATAGACATGTGAATTCCGCGATCCGGATTATCGGTAGTGACTAAATATATTCGTTTGAAACCAATGCCTGCTCTCGGCAGGGTGAATGATCCTCAGGATGGGTACCAGAGATGTGAAGGTAATGCATTTATTTGATTAAGTGTGAGAGAAAAGGATGATGTCTCAATTAGAGTAGATTTGAGTATTACGTTGTATCTTGGGTGAGCTTCTAACCGGAGATAGTAAATACAGGTCGATCTACGGGCTCGTTCAATGTGTAGAGTACCCTCTCTAGCGCTATCTAATCCATCTTATCTTACCCGTTATGAAACGTCCGAGACTAATCTAGGTTCCAAGTGTCCAAATTCATCTCTCTTCACCCAGGTGGGAAGCATCTGGCGGCACTAGTAGACGTAATCATGGCTATCGGTGGATTGCACCGCGGTGGTGGTGGATAGATATTCCCTCAGTTAGACAAGGCAAGGCTCATCCCTGTACTAATGTGACAACTATATACCGTTGTGAAAAGCTAATACACCCACGGTAGGTAATACCCGCGGCCGCCGGGAGAAAACAGAGTACCCGCGTAAGTCACTGCCAAAACCGCCTCTATTTAGTGATAACATACCACGCCGATTCGTGACCGGGGGATAATCTACCACGTTCAAAATTTCATACCACATACCTAATAGTGGCGGCTGTTCAGGAATGGATGCGTCGCCTGGAACTCTCTGTGGTTAAAGTTGAATCTCAATGTTAACATCACTAGTCCGTTTAACTTTCTGCAATGACTGCAAGTTCTTAGGTTGGCGAGCTTAGGGAGTTAGAAAACAATGATTTTCAGCAATTCAAATATTATGTGGGACGGTGACGTGGGGTCACTGACGCAGCGATCTAGAGAGGTCAAACGTAGTGTATTGTAAAGGTGCAGAGCTACAGAACAAACAAGCTCTCTATAAGTAAGAGGGGTGTGTAGCCCTAAGAACAATGCCCCATGCCCTAGCCAGTCACGCACTCAGGCCCTAGGTGCCCCGACACACTTCTGCCCTACATATTACACCCCTTTCAATTCAAACGTACGGACCATTGTTCTTGTATCCGCCCTGTATCCACAACATGGTTGTCAAGAATCACAAATCCACTTGCAGGCCAGAGGATTCCACCACTGGACCCCCGGTTTTCAAAGCAACCTCAGATTGTACTCTAAGCAATCACCACCGCTGTTGTGCAATGCATGGTATTAAATTTTGAACGTGGTATGTTATTCCCCTCGTCGTGAATTGGCGTGGTATGTTATCACTTTACCACTACTTCAGACGTGGACTTCCAAACCGTGCTATTAGGCTCGCGAATTAAACTCTCCTGCTTGCCGATCCGCATTTGTCTATGTTTCCCAATTCTTAAACCTCTATCGATTCGTCAACGTTGGTGTTTTCGGCAAATATCCTTTTGCTCCACCTCCGCAATATCGGTCCTCATGTATTCAAGTCACCTATTCTAGAGTACATCTGTGTAGTACTGTATGGTGAGCAGTGTGGAATGTCACTCTCATAGTCAGCACGCCATAAACTAGCGTTCTTTTAGTCCAAGTTGAAGTTGAAGTTATTCCTAAGCGGCCGGGCCCGGCTGGCCTGCATGATTCCGGGCCATACCGTGGTCAGGCTTGGCCGGGCTGAAAATATCTAAAAGCAGGCCGGCCGGGCTGGCCAATAAGGAACACTGAATTATCCAACCCAGCTCGCCCAACATGCAATTCAGTACTTTCATCCTCAGCGCTTTGTTCGTCTGCAGCGCCTTGGTATCCGCCATTCCTCATGGAACCACCGAAAGATCGGCAATATCCTCAGACCCAGATGCCCTCTTTACTCACGACCTTCCAATGTCCAAACGAACTCTCCCCAGCGGCAACTTCGCAGAAGAAGCGTTTCACAAATGCAAAAAACTCGGAATAGATGTGTACGACGAAATCCCAAAAGATTACGATTCAACCGATGGAAAGTCGTTTACGTATAAGCCGGGAAGTAAGGGGAATTGGTGGCTGGCGGCTCAGCTGGCGGTATCCTTCGATGATAGGAAGATCAAGAGAAGACAGCTTACGGGTCTTTCTCTCTCGTATGTTGATTATCGTTGGCTGGATGATCACAACCTGACCACTGTATGGATAGTACGTGGACTAGCGCTGAAAGTTGCTCCGGTACTGCAGTTTGGTATCCTGAAGTTTACCTAAATAAGTTTTACTGGGAGTATGTTTATGCACAATGCATCCTTATCCTCTCACGGTGTTCTAGGGCTAATAGAGAGAAGTCAATTCGTTGGTGCAAACCAAAACTCAATGGGGATTAAGATCGGAAACGTTGATCGCAAGTTGGAAAGGATATACCTGTTTCATCATCGAATGGATAAAAGCGGATTGTGTGATCCAGTGATTCAACCTGATAATTGGTACGTGTTTGGACCACAGGGTTGTGCTCCGGGTCTACCCACCTTCACGTGTTTTAGAGTCCAGACTGGCCCGTTCAACAACTAGACAACGTTGGAAGGTTGTTCGCTGTATTTTGCAGCCATAATGCTCTGCGGTAGCTTTTTGTTTGTTACTACTCGTTTTTTTTTTTGCGGTTGATATAGGGAAGGCTACCCTAGCGTTGGTGGCAAGAGGGTTGTCATAATCCTGATTCAAATAACTGACATCTGGCTTGAAGAGCGAGGCATTCATTCAGTTTTGAAGCGTTGACAAATCGAAAGAAGTTTTCGGAAATAATTTTCTGCTGGTTCGATTTACGGAAAGGGTAAACAGGTTTATGGTGCGTGGCTTATCTTAAATGGTGCATGTGAAAGTGTTTCAACGGTGGTAGCGGCGGTGGGTACTCAGACTATCGTACATGCGTTGGGTTGGGTGAGTTTCTGGACGGTCATCTGTTTACGCTGGGGAAGTACGGAGGAACATCTTTCCGACTCAACCAGGTCACGTACTAAGGGAAAACGAGGTTGACTCAACGACATGCTGGGTCGGTGACGGTATGTTGTACTCCACTAGGATCGGCCGGAATCCGATGAAAAGTATCTTCAAAAACGTCAACCTCCACACAGAAACGCTTGCCCAATCCTCACGCTTTGAAGGCCTTCATGTGAGACCTGAAAAGCGAAATCGAATTTGTTTGTTTGAGGTTTCTTCTCTAGATGTTGTAACGGAATATATGCCTGATCGAGAAATTCGGTTCGGGGGTGCATCACCACCACGCACTCGAGTTGCTTGTCTCTGGAGTTGAAGTTTAATCTGCAACCTCTCGATAAATATTACGTGATACATGTAGGTGATCATTTCTATCAATAGTTACGTCGCTATATACCATGTAACAAGGCCATTGTACCCGCCCTTAGCACACCTCAATTTACAATGACCACTCATCAGAATTGCCATAACTGCACATCACTTAAATGCCTCCAATATTAAAACCAGTTCCAAGA
Source organism: Wilcoxina mikolae CBS 423.85 (assembly GCA_014904905.1). NCBI lineage: Eukaryota > Fungi > Ascomycota > Pezizomycetes > Pezizales > Pyronemataceae > Wilcoxina > Wilcoxina mikolae. The sequence continues at coordinate 281,746 of MU122094.1, forward strand.
GAAATGAAGTCTGCAGAGAAGTACTCCGCCGCTCTACCATTAAGTGCGTGGTGATTTCAAGCCTCAGGCGCCAAGGCGGGCAGCGGATCTCGCTTGTATCTAATCTTATCTGAGTCATCTAATCAATCACAAGGGTGTCCAGACTTGAATATCACACGATGTGCATTGTATGCCAAGGATACCCAGAGATACGCGGTAGCTGTTATTCCATACTTCCATGAAAACACTGCGGGGCAATTATAACCTCCGTAACCACAAGCTATATTTCCGAACCACTACATGTACCGTGTTTCTTCTTGCAATTTCTTCCTACTTCAGCCTTCCTTCATGCACTGTCACTCCTCCGTCGCCTACAAAACACTCATTTACCCGCATACAAAAGAGAATATACCATCCAACAATCTAAACGCAAAACCTTTCAAGTAGCTTAGCTACCACAGCATGTCCATTCTTGACCGCCAATTCCCTTGCACGCGTAGCATGTCTCCCACCAATATCAGCACCGGCATTAAGAAGCAGTTGAACTATGTCAAGACGCCCGTATTCTGCCGCACCTTCCAGGGCCGTTCTTCCATATTCTTCCGCCGGTGGTGCATTAGGATCCGCGCCAGCCTGAATCAGCATGAGCGCAATTCCAAGCTGGCCTTTGATAGCAGCCCCTTGAAGTGCGGTTATTCCGCCCGAACGAGCTGCTGGAGCTTTGATGTCAGCACCTTGTTCGATTAGGAATTGCGCTAGGTCTGTATGACCCTCGATGATTGCCGCCTGGAGTGCCGTTCTGCCGCGATAATGAGATGCCGGAGCGTTGATATCCGCGCCCGCATTAAGGAGGGTTCGAACCAGTCCGGTGTTACCGCAATATGCCGCTGCCTGAAGCGCAGTCCATTCTCCGGAAGGCCAAGCTGTTGCGTTGGCATTTGCACCAGCGTTTAGAAGTATTTCAACGAGCTGGATGTTTTGATACCACGTAGCGTTCTGGAGCGCAGTTCTGCTCATATTAACGTACCATCCTCCAGCGCCCATCCAATTCCCTTCACAACACGCATTGACCTCCGCACCAACACCCAACAGGAGTTGAACCATCTCGACATTGTTATTTGCCACTGCATGTGGGAGTGTATTGGCGACCCATCGATTATATACAACGTTGACCTTTGCCCCCATACCCAACAGCATCCGAACCAGGTTCAAGTCATTTTTCATCACCGCTGCCCGGAGTGCAGCTCCTTCATATCCGGAAGATATTGCATTGACATCTGCACCTGCGCTCAATAGGACCTGAGTAAGACTGTTATCGCCCGTCTCTATTGCTGCCTCGAGGGCTGTTTTATTATACATCGCGTTGACGTTCGCGCCAGATGCCAATAAGAGCTTCACGATGTCAACGTTTCCCACTTTTGCGGCCGCGACAAGTGCAGGTGTCCAGGAATCATCATTGATATCTGCTTCGGCCGCTATCAGAATCAGCACCAGCTCGATGTTATTTTTTCGTGCTATTACTGCCAACAAAAGTGGGCTAACCCCAGGAGCATCGACATCAGCACCTTCCTCTAATAGAAGTTGGACAAGTTCAACGTTCTCGCTGAGCACCGCACCCTGGAGCGCAGTTATGCCAGTAAACCGGGGGTTCCTCTCACAGTCACTTTCTGGATCCCATGCTGCTGGAGCATTAATATCTGCACCTGCGTTCAGTAGCATCCTAACCACTTCGACGCTACCGAACCGCGCAGCTCGCTGTAGTGCAGTTATTCCGTTGATCCGATTAACATCATCATCATCCCCGTCGTCATCGGAGAATTCCAGATCCCGAGCATTGACATCAGCACCCGCATCCAAGAGCATTTGAACCAATTCAACGCTGCCGCTCTCAACAGCTCCTTGGAGGGCGGTTGTTCCAATGGCATGGGCTAGGTATCCATCCTTCGGGTCTGGACCGGGTGGGGCGTTAACATCAGCGCCAGCCTCTAATAGCATCCGGGCCAATTGGACGCTACCATTATACGCTGCTGCCTGAAGTGCGGTTGTCCGGCAGTCATACTCCGGATCCAAGTCTGATCGATCGAGGGTTGCTGGAGCGTTGACATCAGCACCAGCGTCCAACAGCATCTGAGCCACTGTAATGGCGAACTCATGGTGCTCACTGCCTGCAATTTCTTGAAGCGGTGTTGACGTAGCCTTGCGGCCGGAGGAGACGGACGCAGCTGGAGCATTGGCATTCGCACCTACATGCAGCAGCAATCGAACTAGTTCGACATTGCCAACTGCTACTGCATTCTGGAGCGCAGTTCTGCCGTTGCTGTATGGCATTGCTGCTTCAACGTTGGCGCCTGCGTCAAGCAGTATTTGAAAGATTTCAGGATCGAGATCGTCTTCATACAACATGCCAATGGCGACTGCAAGCACGGACTGTTCCGGTACATAGTTGACATCTGCGCCCTTTTCTAGCAGCATTCGAATCGTCATTGCATCTCCATTCACTACTGCGGAATGGAGCGCAGTTCTTTCCCTCCAGAGTTGAGAAAGTTCGTTGACGTTTGCACCAGCATTAATCAAGATAGTGATGAGCTCTGTGTTGCGTGCCACTAACTGGAGAGGTAACCTGCTATTGAGCCTAGTGGGTGCATTTGGGTCGACGCCCGCCTTTAGACAAATTCGCACCATGGTGGTATCTTCAATCCTTAAGGCACTCTCGAAGATACTCCTTGCAAATGCGTTGATGGTCGGTATGTCTAACGAGAAAAAAGCACCAAGAGTCGAATGGTTGTTGGTTTGGATAATCCATTTCAGAAATTGATCGCTTTGGTCATTTGATAGCATGTTATTTGATGCGAGGTATGCCGCAAACTTAAGGAACTCAGACAAGGCATCCCGATTGAAAGGTCCAAGCAACGTCTGGATGCTCGAAAGGAATTCTCCCTGGATTCTTTCCAACGAGAGGGCTTCCAGACGGGAGTAGATGGTTGGAATATACTCGATACTTCCCGGTTTAATCGATGATGGGATAATGCCATTGAACAACGAGGATGTTTCCGGTGTTAAGATATCAGCGCCTAATACATCCCGCGCTACTAGTGCCGAGAAATCAGGTGTCCACCTGGTTGAACTCTGTGAGGTTGGGGTACCAGCAGATTGTCGGCGAAGCCGGTGCTCTCCTCCGTCGAACATTTGGGTAATCCAATCCTGGTTGATTTCGGCTATGTCTGATTAGAATCATGATGGAATCAAGAACGAAAGCTCGTACCACGTGACTCGAGAAGCCCCTGAAATTGAAACCAAGGGAGGTTATCTAACCGGAACCAAAAGGCTGCTGAATTTTCTGGGGTTGAAACTGACGCAAGTTGCCGTGGTGTTCCCGGCGTCTTGACAGATATATCCGGGGGAGTCTGGGGACTCGGTGCTACTGAAAAACATTAATATACTTATCTGAGACCCGGTGAGTGGATATTATTTTACCTGCGGCGTACCATTGGGTATAAGACGGGAGAAAGCGACGACCAAGTTCCTTTTTGACTCGTTTCGACGGAACGAGGGTACCGTTCAGGTACACCGCAGATTCCTTCTCGTCCGCTTTGCGTTTTTTTATCCGATGATCGACGAATACCCAATCTGAATGACATAGGTTCTTGCGGAAATTCCATTCCTTGAAGATCGCTTCATACTGGCCTTTGCTGTTTGGAGTATTAGCTACCTGACCTTATAACAAAAGCACCATGAAAAATAACCACCTGGCGCTAAAACCGTGATGATGTTCCATGTGGGTTTTTATCTTGTCAAGAGTCATTCCCTGCTCCAAGTAAAGCTTTCTGAGCTCTGGCCGGTGGTTTTCCCACACACGTTGGTCGATTTGCTGCCCCGGTGCCATTGTGGATGATACGATGAGAAAAGATAATGAATAAAATAAAAGTTTGCAAGAAGTTTAGAGCGAATATTACGATGAAAAGTTGCAAGAAGTTTGGAGCGAATATTGCGGTGTCTGTTGGTAGCTACGATCGATGGCACCGAGAAAAATCCGCCTGGTTTTATATCTGGAAGGCAGTCAGGCAGTGTTGTTCGATTAGAATAGTTGGGGCCGGATCAAAAACTGATTGGCTGTTGCCAAAATCCAGTGCGTCAGCTTCGGGATCATCCGTTTTGAGAGTTGCAGTTTGAGGTTTTCGACCCCTGTCTATTCCGCGCACTGGATTGGCTACTTCCAAAATCTTAGCTTCTGTAACACCAGCACAACGTAGCCTTGCCTTACTGCGTCATGCACGACGACCAGATTGCCGGTGCATAGCTGCATCCTACCATTGGCAGATTCCAAAATCTACGGCTTGTGATTGGCGTTTTCCATAATCCAGAGAGTCGTTACCGCACGGCGCCCCCACCGGCGGTTCACACAGTGAGTTGACGCAGCCTTAGAAGCTTTAAATTATTGCAATCTGTCAATGGCTTGATTGGTCGTTTCCAGAATCTAGTAACAAAAGAATGGCCAACAGTGAAATGGATCAGCATGGGTTTCTTCTGATGGGGCTTCCATAACGCGAGTGCAAGGTCGTGTGGTCGACTTCCTCTCTACAAAAAGAGTGTTCCAGTCGTTATCTCTCCACAACCTCCACCGATCGACCTACACAAGACAGAGCATCTCTCACGCTGTCGGTGGAACCCTGTCCTACCGGCCTGCAACAAACAACCATCAACATGCCCCTCTCCAACGAGGCCATCATCGGGATAGTCAGTGTCGTCGTTAGTCTTCCGCCGGCAGTCCTCATTATTTGGAAGTTACTCCAGCGAAGGAGCCGGAGCCACAGAAAGGACAAGTTCGACAGTATTGTTCCTTAAGTTGTCTCACATTCTACCTGTGGTGATTCTAATGGTTTGCTGTGTTGAAGTTGAAACTCCCCACGGACAGCAAGACATTTCCGGGTCGGATTTCGCAATGGTATTGGTGGTTAGGGTTACGGACGTCGAGGATACCAGTGCTCAGTGACGGGTAACGGGGTAACAAGTTGGGCCTGTTAAACTATTTTCATCGGACATGTATCTGTGGCTGAAAAATATGCTGATTGTTGGGATGTGATGTCCAAAGATCTTTGTGAATCGCCTTGCGTATTGTGAACTCGACCACTGGCGTCTACGTCGTTAAAAAGTATTGCATATGTGTATGAGTGTTTCAATCTCATCAAAATCGCATTGCAGCCCTTCAGCATACTCCCAGAACTAAGCCCTCCATGTTTAAAAGAACCCAGTTGAACAACAGAGGCGCGTCGGCGCGTATTTGCTCTGTACCCCAAGGAGACTCAATGTGATTAGATTAGATTAGATTAAGCCAGATACCCAACCTAAAGTAGAAATTCCATTAACGTACATGCCGAGCCGGGGCGGTATCACAAACGTGTAAGTATTCGCTGTGACTTTAGCCTCGACTAAAGATAAGTATCCTCCACAATTGGCCTCTCGGAATCCTCCAGTACGATTTACAGCACCAAGCTTCTCCACGATGGAACAGCTTATTAAATTTCCTTTTAAATTTTAGCCGGTGTCCACAGCTGAAGATGCCAGCGTGCCCCCAGTTTAAAACAAAAGGAAGGAAGCCATGAATGACAAGATGGACACGAATATTGTACGCTGATTGAGCAGGATTTCCTCAGTTGCCTTGCCCGGGATAGTGAAGAATTTCTCGAATCCTTGAGAAACGGTGTTCTGACAAAGAATGACCAGATTGTACGATACTATTCACAGACGATTTTGAGAGAGGTCAATCCTGGGAACATCCGGTAGATTTTGAGCGCAGAGGCCTCCCCAGAACTGTTTGTTGGCATGCTTCAACTGTTGATAGAATTGATTTCATTTTCCGGCCAGACTACAAGGTCAATGGGTCGATACCTCCCGCACCCCAGTGTGTCAATCCTCTTGTGGCGTCCATCGTTGGTGTGCTGCACTCCAAGGTACGGCCCCATTCCCGTGTGACGCCTGCCTGGGCGTGGACTGGAATCTACGTAGGATTCACACCATATTAGTCACATAGGGAACTTTTACGAGAGAATGGCAGTCGTCGTTAATAATGATTGATAAATAATCGTTGAGGGAAACGCTCGAAAATATGTTGAACTAGAAATGCAGGTGTGGGGTTTTGGCGGTTTCGAGAACCCGGGAAGAAGCTCCACCGTTTTTTGATACCATACACCGAGCTTCATGATGAAATTAAGATTAGATAAAGGATAAGATTAGATGATGGCTAGCGCGATTGGGGCTAGTGTCCTGGATTTCTCGATGACATCTCGAAACTTAAAGGGAAGAGAATCATGATCGCTTCACGTATGTTGATATTCTTTGGATAACAGTTTGTTAAAGGTTGGTAAAAATGTCTCCTGTAGAATTTCGCCGTTTCAGGTCATTGTATATCACTCGTTTAGTTTGGGTTTTGAATGTAACTTGATGGGAGGAACCGTGAGCGTATATTGTGGTGTATTGATGAGAGAGACAAGAGAGAGGGAGAACCTCGATTATCTACACTGTGTTTGGGAGCAGCAATTTTGAAGCAGTATGCAACATTGAATACAGTCGGCTACAATCTCTCACACTACGTTTTTCAGGTTTCATCGAGTCCGAACAAACACCAACGGCAGATTTGATTGACTAACGCCGACCAGACTAGAAACCAGACAAAAAACCCATCCAGACAAGACTCAAGCAAAAAGAAATTCGTCACACACATATCAGAACACCCCTTCTACATCCCATCCCGATTCACTTCCCCCACTTAAGTTTTCCCCACCTCATCCGGATTAACAATCGGCCTCACAGCTCTCAAGAACCCCTCAACGACCGTATACGGCGCGGCCTCCAACCTCACCTCCTGGCTCGCCGCCGCCAACTCTGCTCCTCCGTCCACAGGGAACACGTTAAACCTAGTGACTCTTTTAGTCTTCTGTTTTCCTGAATCTCCTACCACGAGCTTTTCGTTCTCGTCTATGGTGACTACATACGGCTGTAGCCAGTTCCAGTCTGCTTGACCTAACACGGGGATTGCGACGCCGAATGGAGGTGGTGCTTCTGGGTTTGGTGCAAGTGCGGGTACGGGTTCGGGTGCCGGCGCGGGTGCGGGTACAGGTGTGGGTGCGGGTACAGGTGTGGGTGCGGGTGTTGGTTCAACTGGTGGGGGAGGAGGATCTGCAGCTGCGGAAGCAACAACCGGCGTAGGAGGAATTGCGGGTCCTGGAGGAGCAACGGGTACGGGAGGAATGACCGGGGGTTCGGGGATGACATTTGTAGCCCTTCCGATATTTTCAAACTTAAAATCGTCTGTTAAACTCCTAGTGACGTCATAGTTCTTTGGCACGTCTTTGGTGAGTAATATAGGACCGACGTGAAAGAAAGCGTGAATTCTTCCTAGTGCCTTCTCTACCATCCACGGCGCCAGCTTCAGCGATGTCGTTGGAAGAATACTGGTGTACGCATGGACGGGCTTAAAGGGGTCCATTATCATGCCGAAGATTTTGAGTTGCTTAGAGTGCTCGGCTGCTAGCTCGACGGTTGAAGATGGGAGGTAGTATGGGGTTAAAGTTGGGTACGTGGTGGGTTTGATAGGTTTGCGCCGATCGCCTCCAGCAGTAGAGGTTTTTAGAGATGTTACTATCGCGGCAGGTACCGTTGATGGTGCAGTGGGTGGAGCAGGGATGTTATCCGTGCCATCGGGTGTGAAGTAGGTATATAACCTCTCTAGGTCCAGGTCTGAAGGCCCCTCCGTCGCAGCTTCAAAGTATCCCACCATACCATCGAACGCACGCTCACTGTCTCCCAGCTTTACCGGAAATGTGTATTGCTCCGGCGGCGGACCCTCCGGCTTTATTTTCGCACCCTCTTTTAGTGGAACTAGCACTTTATCAGGAGTATCAGTTTTTGTAGTTGACCAATTCTCATTCTGCGGCCTCGATAACTCCAAACTCCATCCGGTATTTACCAGCGCCAGCGGCTTCCCCACAATCGCTGCCATGGCCGTAGCATAGCTGTTTGGTGCGTTTCCGGGGTTCTGCGCCATCGACTGGTTTATCATGTCAAAAAACCCATGGAGATAATCTTGATCCACCAGCTTATCGATTAAGAAATCCAGCTGTTCCGTCTGTTTCCGTTGTTCCACAGACGGTGGGTCGAACGGTAACCATTTCAACCCTGCTGAGGCACCGGTCTCCCCGCCGAGACGTACCGCCCGATAGAACACTCCTTCCTGCGTGAATATCTGAAGTCCATAGTCGGCGTAGTTGATCACAAGCCAACCCCAGATTGGAGACTCCCAGTCATTGCACGGCCGCCAGGATTTGCCATCTTTCTTCACGAAGTGTGCATTGACGCAAGCCGGTTGGTTTATTGCGGGTGTCAACTGGATGAAGGGGTTGAACGAAGGGTTGGGAAGCTTCAGCACAGTGTTTGGAAGCGCTTTCGGGTCCGTATGGGGATCCACATTGCCTACTGTGCCGGTATAATAGGAGTCGCCCAGAGATGGGAAGGTAGTCGGTACGTTTGCGGTTTTTTCTTCGGAATGTAGTATATGACGCGAAGAGGGAGGGATCACGCAGATTGCCTGGCCAAATTTGTCGATTATGTTGAGTTTCGTGAATATCAGCTGACCGTGCGTAACTAACTTCAATGGAGGGCCTGAGTCGGCGTCCAACAGCACCTCGTCGCCATACGGGATTGCGGTGGTCTCAATATCCATTAGCTGTACCATGTCTTCGTCCATGTGTATGCCAGAGCCATCGAAAGGGGTTAGCGCGGCATTGATAACGGCGGGAGCTCTGTTTCGGCGACGAACAAGTGGTTTCATGTGCATTCCGCCTTCCTTCAGGGTGAGAAGGTGAGAGGTAAGTCCCTTCAGAGGGAAGGATGTGTATTGCAGCTCCTTAATATTTGCGATGAGTTCCTTCCTGTCTTTTTCTCCGAATCCTATCTCGTCCAGCTTGGAGGGGTGGTTGTTATCGATGATCTGGCGGATGTTTGTTTCCAGTGAAAACGAGGCTTGGGGAAGAAGTAGGTTCCGTCCTGACACTCCACGTTTCTGCACGGTTCCATCGGGGAGTGAGCTGACATCTTTGTTGAAGCCGAATTGTACCACCTTTGCGCCATCGGTGCGTCGGAATTGCTCCTTCATCTCCCAGTGCTCGTATGGTACGTGGAAGTAGGTTGCCTCCCATTCAACGAACAACGGCATCCACGGCTGCGTATTATTCCATCTATCGCGACCGGCTTCATCGTGGAAATGCGGGAAGACTGGCACGACAGTCTTTACAGTGTCCGTGGTAGTTTTGGGGGGAATAGTAGTTGTTGGGGGAGTAGTACTTAGAGTGGTTCCTGGGCGGAGATGGTACAGCTCGTTCAAGAGATCTTTAATAATGTCTTTCAAAGCACCTGGTAACTGCGTGTCCTTCGGATTCCCGGCTCCACCATGATCGAAGTTCTTGACCCATTCCCGGTACACATTCCATTCGCCATCAGCGGTTGCAGGATCCTCGGGGGAGGTTCTAACGAGCTGCGAATCCAGCCGCACTGGCAGTGGATCAAGGAAGTCGGGTTCCCATCCGCTTCTGACTCCACCGCCAAACAACAAAGTAGGATCCTTTCGCTGGTAGAACCGCGGGCTGGTGCCTTTTTGCGTTTTGATGCTTCCATCATTGACAACCTTTTCTAGGTCTGCTTCAGGTTTCCCAGTGATGATGCCTCTCTTTTTGTTAATCTCTCCCAAAAGGGTTTGCAAGCGCCCAGCAGCACGGAGTATACTTTTTGTTTGTCCATCTTTTTTGAAAATCTTCCCATTATCCATCGTCTCCGGCTCCCCTACAAGCTCATATAAATCCTTTATCCACCCACTCAGACGCGTCTTATACTCATCTATATGGTCTCCCGCCGCAAACCCGGCCACAAAGTTCCACCACTCTGCAAACAACTTCCACCTTAACTCTTGTGTCTCCCGGATGGCAGTATCTAGTTGCTGCTGCTGCGCATTCAATTCGACAAAAGCGTCCTTCAGCTCGGGTGCGTCAACCGGTTTCCCGTCCGTTGAACTCTGCTGGTAGAAATACCGTGTGCCGCCGTCGAACGCTTCAAAGGCCTGTAAGAACCTCTCGTCTGCTGCAGCTGCTGATGCGTCTCCACCGCCGCTGGCTTCGGAATCGGTGGCGCGGAGTAGCGTTTGCAGAGTTAATATATCCGTTTCCAATCGGTTGAGTAGGTCAATACCCTGTACCTGTTTATTTGGGGTGGTGTTATCATCCTTAGATGAGTCGGCGGGAGAGACTGCCGTGGTGGCGGTGGACCCATGTGCATTGCAATATGCCAACAGGGCATCCAGGGGGGTAACTCCCACAGCGACGGGATGCGTTTTCAGCGCCTTCCCCGCCTCATCCGCCAGTACTGTTTCCGGCGCATGTTGTGCGTGATATTCGACGTTGTAGCATGTTGCATGGCACAGAGCACGAACTGCTCCCATCGAGGTGTTGAGCCAGTCTGTGATGGCTCCAGGGGAGTCATCTTTCAGCTTGAGCATACAGTCTTTCAGGCGTTTATCGTGCAGTGGGGCCTGGGCAGGGGGCGAAGTTGTTAGTGGGTCGTCGTCTGGGGACGAGTGCCAGCCGATGACGTAGTAGTCTGCGGTTGCGTCTTGTAGGTAAGCTTTCCTTATTTCCTGCGTAGTCTTTCCGTCGGAGCCGGTGACTGTAACCGGGAATTCGTACTCAAAATTATCCACCACACTGAACACATTTGAGTTGTGAGGTTGGTAATCTGCAAACAACGGATTCGATGAAGTCAGCACGTTTAGATCCACCTTGTTCTCCGCATCCGCCTTCTCCGCATCCCACTTCTCCCACTTCGTCCTTTGCCCGATGAAAACCTCTGCCTGCCCATCCACCACCTCTTTATCTCCCTCTGGCGTCAGCACAGCAGGATTCACAAACGGCGAAACGTCGGTTTCGAGATCCACAACCACCTCCGATCCAGGTATGATTTTGCCGGTTTTTGGATCCACTTGAGGTCCCAAATCATTGATATTATGAAGCCGATCGCTCTGCACAACCCAAGCCTCCACACTCCGCATGGTATTTCCAAGTTCCGTCGGCATCTTTGTGTTTTTGTGAAGTCGTCTTACAACGAGCCAGCGATTCGGAACCGGCCTAAAGTCCGGCGCTGTATAGTCCTGCGTTCCATCGGGTGGTGTATCAGCAGAACGCGATGGCATTCCGGCTTTTAGTTTCTCATCGGAATGGGTTTTTGCCGCCTCTGGAGTTGCGGCGAAGCCTGAGCGATATAAGCGCGGGAGTGACCAGTGGATGTAGACACCGAAACGTTTTTCGAGGAAGTTGCCATTGCCGATGTCAGTGATTCGGGGGTTTAGTTTGGCTGGGGTGACATTGCGGAGGTTGATGTGATCGAGGACGTCGGATTCGAGAAGACTATCCTGGAGGCGTAGGAAGGTGTAGTTTGGTTGGACGATGGGGGCGATTTTGGAGAATTCGGACGAGCATACGACGGGGTTCAAGACGAAGGCGGTTAGGTGTAGCGGGAGGAGGACGGTTGTTGGCGGTGGCACGGTGGTCATGTTGTGGTGTATGGTGTTTTGCGGAAATGGTGCGGCGGCACTGAACAGTTCAGAAGGAAGATGAAAGCGGAGGATGCGGCGATTGAGAAGAAGCTGAGATGTTTTGCGCGAGATGGTTTGGATGGACGAGCACATACGACAGCCGTCGAATTGCTATGCAAAGTGTAACGCGAAAAACGAGAGAAATGTTAGGCTGTATGCATTCTGTTGTGTTGCTCGTTCTACACTACGAGCTTGCATACTCATGAACTGGGCCTGCCGTTCACACTTCTGACAGCATTCGATCACCGTTTCAGCTCTCCAGTGTACCACGCTAATCTATTCTGTAAACACTCCACACGGCAGTGAAGCTGGGTAATGGTGTTTACACGATACTGAAATCCCTCATCCGAAGCCCGATAACGACCCCTCAGTTTGCGACGTCATTTGGCGCGACTATGTCGCCACCAAAATCTGCAGCTAGTCTCCTGTTTCAGCCCAGCTGAAAACTTCAACAACGCTAAGCCCTGCCAGTATATGCAGCCTTATGCGGGTAGATAAGCTATTTACACAATTTTGCTTTTTGCGCTTTGTTTATTTTGGCCGCATCTAGATGAGGGGTAATTTCGAATAAGAAATTTCCCTCCAGAACATCGTATTGCAAAGATGGCGCGGGGCAAGCTTATTGGCCAAGAAACTCTCATCTGCCGCAATTGCTTGGAGTGAGCTGGTAACAGTGCGGAACCAGAGCTAGGGTTGTGAGCTATCGTACATTGTCTCACCTCGGGTCGGGAGTGCCGGCTAGCAATACGCGACTCTGTAGACTGTAGGCAAGAGATGACAGTGCGTCGATCCGTATCATGTGGGCAAGTGGATATGTTGAAACAGAAGCAGACAATCTAGAAGCTTGCTAGCTGGACGTCCGAACACGTGCTTACGGTGTCACAGCAAGCTTTGAATCGCCAGATTTTCCTGCAGCTTATGCGTAGACTAGCAGGGATGTTTATCGATTCCTGTCCTTTATGCGACGGAGCGTTTAGGTGATGACAGCAGAACTCAGTTTACCTTGAACGAGACATTGGTTGGGCCCACCCACCCCATTGAGACTGCAAACTGTAAAAACATATCGTGTCAATTTGAGGGTCAGACCAACAGTACTGTAGTGTCTGAAAAACAGGTACCAGAAACATCCATCACCCCTAGCAGACCTCCACGACACTCATATCGCCACCAGAAACGGCACGAACTCAGGAACTCACGAACGGCACCGTCTTCTCCTTTTCCACCGCCCGCCATGTCGACCCCTCGCTACCTCGTCTACAACAAACTGGTGGTCGAGTCGCAGAAGGGCGAAGGCCCCTCTGAACCGCCCCCGCTAGCCCCCGGGCAAATGCAGCTATTCTCATTCTGGACGCCTTCCCTCCACGCCGGTTCCTACACAATTACCGCAACACATACTGTACACGTCTCGAAAGACACCAAGGAAGACCCGATTCAAGTTCTAAAGCAGGACTTCAAGGTTATAGCACCACAGTTCACCATCGATCCCAAAGATATCCACTCCACATACCCCCCGCAAGGACATGCCGACAAGCCGGATATTCTCCCCCATATCGTGTTCAGCGATCCTCACCTACCGTGGGAGCGGGTAGCAGTGAAGGATGAACACGAGTTTGGGGATAGCGAGGATAATCAGGTACCGTGGATGGCACTGCTTAATTTTGATCCAAATGGGGAGAAGCAGGAGTTGAGACTTCTGGGGCCCGAGATCGTTGAACTGGGTCATACTTTGCATGGCGATGGTGGAAAAATTGAGCAGGGGCCGACGTTGACGGTAAAAATGACCGTTGGGCAGTATTTAGCTTTGGGGAAGAAGGATGCGGAGCCGCTCGGGCACGGGATTGAGGTGGCGATTCCATTCAAACCGGATGATAAGGATATTGATGAGAAGGATAAAATGATTGTCATCGACGTTGTTTTTGTCTCGGCGGGATTGTTTTCAGAGCTATTTTCCTCGCAGCCGCCGAAGGAGGATGCAGTTAAGCCTCCTGTTCTCACAGCGGCAACTACTACAGAAGATATTAAGACTAGCCCGCAAAGCCTCGAGACAAAGCCTACAGAGGCGGTGCCGGGAATGCCAGAGACATCGTCAACATCAGCTGAGGCCACTCCCCCGGCCTCGAAGCCCAAACGCAAACCTAATCAACCGGATGTTGGCCGCTACCGCTATCTGTCTCACGTCCGCAATATCAACACAATAGGCACCACCACATCCGGCACTGGAATCGACGAGCACAAGCCATTCAGCATCATTCACTCTCACCGGTCCGGTCCGTTCGACGTCAAACACGGTACTCCGCCGCGAGCACAATGCGTGCACCTTCTCTCAATCGAGCACATCCACGACAATATGGCCGTGCTGCCTACATCTGGTTATGTGGCACTGATCTCGCTGCATTCGTGGACGTACCTGTGCCAGCCGCCCAGCAGCGTCAACTTCGTCGACAACATGCGTACTATTGGAAAACAGATTAACTCGTTTTCTCTCCTTGGGATCGACGGTGTTGGGGCAACCCGCCTGGAGAATTGCATGCTACGCCCGCCGTTGCAGATGATGGAGACGTTGGGGACGGAGATCAAGAAACTGGGCGACAAGGATCCTCTCCGGGTAGCAAAGCAGAGAGTTTTGAACCGTGTCATGGATGGGTACTCTTTGGTGCGTTATCGCACGGCAGCCGGGGATGAAACCGTGGCGTTTAATCGTGGCCCCTTGGTACCCGTCTCCGGACCCGTACCTCCGATCTCATCGTGGACGGCGACATCGAATAACGGTCAGGATCTGCAAATCTTCGATTCCGAAATCGGGATAATGGATATCTCATACTCTTCGGCATGGCATCTGGGTAAGACCCTCGCAATTGCGGACGGCGCCTTCGTGGGTGCTTTGCTACGCGTCAGAAGGACCATCTTTGAGCCTGCCGCCACACAGACAAAAGCGGAGGTTGGGAAGGTAGTTCGCGGGTTACACGCTTCGTCGGATGAGTTATTCAATAACTTAGATTCCTTGAAGACGGGGTTAAGTAAACTCTCAAGCAACCCAACCAATGACGACGATCCGGGGAAGCGCTGGAGCGCCAGCGCCCCCTCTTCCGTCCAAAACCCCGTATTCACCACTCAAAACCCTGTGATTAAAGCCGCGCTACAAAACGGGGTCGAAAAGCACACAGGGCTAGCTACGGAGGCGGTCGTCGACGATGATAAGAAACGAAAGCCGTATACAGAGCTCAACAAGGCGAAATCCCCCGACTGGGCCCTGATACACGCCTGGATCTTGGACCGGCTGTATTTGTCCGCTATTCCCACCCAGTACCTGATCACCGACCCTTCCCACCTACCCGCAGAGAGTATTCGCTTCTTTCACATCGACGGAAATTGGATGGATTGCTTCATCGACGGTGCGTTATCCTGCGCGAACCACCTCTCCCGCACGGACGACCTCGTTCGCCAGGAGCTCAAGCGCCGTTTTAACCTGTATCTCAAGACTCCATTCAACATTGGTGCTGTCACACACTTTCCGCAAGTTCCCATCTATGGATTCTTCTTGCGGTCCAAGGTCGTCTCGGCGTTCCCGGATTTAAGAGTCGCGGCTGCATTTACAGATGGAAGTAATCCGGGGACAAGATCGGAGGTGTTGGTGCAGAAGAATATGGGTTCTGATGTGCTGTTATGTTTGTTTGATCGGACTCCCGATCGAGGACAGCTGAAGAGCATCAAGATCTCGCAGCCGCCACATCAAAGACGCTTTAGTGCTGGAAGCTTTCTCAATGAAAATATTATTGAGTTTCAGTTTCGCGGGATGATGGAGCATGGTGAGACGTGGACGCTTTTGGTTGACGGTAAAACGTATGAAAGACCAGGCCCGACTAGGGGTGTCGAAGAACCGTTTATCTTCAATTGGAACTCAGT
The DNA here is from genome assembly GCA_014904905.1 of Wilcoxina mikolae CBS 423.85. Classification (NCBI taxonomy): domain Eukaryota; kingdom Fungi; phylum Ascomycota; class Pezizomycetes; order Pezizales; family Pyronemataceae; genus Wilcoxina; species Wilcoxina mikolae. The sequence continues at coordinate 297,260 of MU122094.1, forward strand.
AAGTCTCGATGAGATGAAATTGGACTATTCTTTTCCCGCTGACGTAACTTCTCACTTCAGCGCTGCCTAAACATGGAAGTATTTAGACAGGAGCTCAGCGGCGCACAAACGGAATTCGAAAAAAATCCTACAAATCCTGCTTTGAACCATCCTAGGTTTACCAGTGCGTTCGTCGGCGTCCAACTCAACGACACCGTCGAATATCTCGAAATCCTCAAACCGCTCAATACCCCAATATCTGTCCCAGAACCTCGTGAGCTATGGGTTCCGGCACCGCTACCAAAGCCAAGCCTCACCGTACAAACTCTATACGATGGACAGCAAAAGTTCGCCAAGGAGCAGCCAAACATCATCGATATTCCTTCCGTACCACCACCGCAGCCGGGAGCCAACTTCCCGCCTTCAGTTCCCGCAACGACTGCAGTTAGTACTGTTTCCCGCTTCGGCAACCGCAAGATTATCGCACTTCCCGATGATGGTAGTAAAATCCAACCAGTATTCGCCACCGCCGGCTTCGAACCTACCTTACCATTCCCACCGGGGTTTCGACTAAATCTAACGCAGACCCAATTCAAGTTTGCTGTGTATCCTTACGGTAGCCAGGCAGTAACTAACCCAAGAGATTCATTTGCCTACGTCGACTCGCCGTTCGAGACTGACCTCATCTTCGCGCTCAACCTCGGCTCAGATCCTGTCACCAATCCCGGCTTGTATCTGCATTCAGTCGAAGTACGGATTCCCCTCGCTATTGGCTCCAACGCCTTATCGGGCTTGATGAAGACTGTACAGGGCAAGGCCCGCATGTTAAACAATCAGCGCTGGGTCGTGCATATCTCATATCTGGCAAACAATACTTTGGTCTGTCAAGTTACACCCCGTAGTCTACAGAGGTGCTTCCCACTTATGTGGAATCGCAATCTGAGTTTTCGATTGGAGGGTTGTGAAATTGATGGGGATGAAAGGACTGTGAATACTACAGTCAGGGAGGTTTACTGGCAAGCAAAGCAGGTTGGTGAGAAGAAGTGGCAGTGGCTTGATGCAGGGACACAAGAGAACACAAGGACAAGGGTACAATGTAAGAAGTTGCCGGCTGGGGAGAGGAGCAAACTCCTTTCTGGCATAGTATAGATGGACAGGAAGTTTTTGGGGAGCTTCTGTAAGGAAAGTTTGTCTTCATTTGCTGGTTTTTAAATTGGTGACAGGAAGTTTTATAATTCGTAATGCATGCAATATGATCAAGTGGGAGAAAAGATGATACGGTAAATTAGCGTTGACATATCTCTAGACTCACTAAGGTCGCGATATCATGATCGCTGCAATCTATCGAACTCATTGATCCAATCAATCTAATCATCTGTAATCTCTTCTCATCTATTTCAATCTCACCGACTGCGCTTCCAGCTATCTTCCAGTCATACGACACAAATACATCGCCGAGGGTGTTGCGAGGTTCATCCTCCAAAGATTTTTGACCCAGGGTTAGGGTTATCCATGTCCTCGGTATGTTATCCTGCTTGAAAATCGGTACGGTGCAAGGTAGTCAAGAATTCGAATTCTTCTCGCCTAATCTTTATATTTCTCATTTTGTAACCGACTACATTGTTCCAAATCGTGTTTTTGCCACTGTCGTAACATATCCCCATCTCCATTGATTACATTGCTTCAAAGTATCCACGCCTGACAATGCAGAACAAAAGCCGCCAGATATCCCGCAAACCATCCCACAGTAGCGTACACAAGACTCGCCCGGCCCATCGTCCACGATGCAAATCTCATATCACTCACAGTTCCATTGAGTAACCACTCCCCGTTGGGTGCGGCGTCATTCACCAACGCGTTAACTCCAACAATCTGACCCAAGAGCATCAACCCGCTACCGATAAGTACCAGCAACAACAAGACGACCAGCAATACCTGGTTCGTAGATGAACGCGCAGTCGACCTCGCATCTCTCTTGCGCGGTGTGTCTAAAGCTGCCAAGACCGGGAGTGCGAAACTCACACCCATCGAGATACCGATAAAGACAGCCGCGGCCACCATAAGATTGGCTGCAATTGAGACTTGCTGGCATTGATGGTCGTTCAAGGACGAGGTACTGAGTAGACATTGTTGGAATAGTTTGTTTCCGAGTGCAGAGGTTCGCGTACAATCCACGGGTACGTATGCAGTGGGCGCCTTCGAGTCTATGACAGGTTCGTTGCAGGTGTGGAATGGCGATCTGAGACGATAGTTTGGAGTTCGAACGCGTGTGACTTCTTCGCCGGCAAGTGCTTGAGACTCTGCAAAGGAGGGCGTGTAGATGGTTTTCAGAATGAAAGCGAAGGATATGATGAGCAGAATTGGTGGTATACACGCAGCGATGATACTGGCGACTTTCGAGCGAGCCATAACTCCTGTTTTTCTCGGGGGGTCGATGCAGCAAGAGCTTCGGGGAAGGCGTTTGTAGGTGAGGCGAGATACACTGATCACGTAACAGATAAGAAGCACGTTCGATTGCAACCTCCTATTAGTTGGCATTTTCAAATTCGGTAGCATGCGTTATGCGTTGTTTAGCGCCCAGCTGAAAAAAACATGTCATGAGCAGCTGAAACAGACCATCGCTGAAAAAGCAATGTCGTTCAGCCCCGGTTGCCGGATATCCAGTGCAGTTAATGGTGCGTTAAACGCTAGTTGCATCCTTGTTATCATACAGCGAGTCGGATTGCGGTGATAGCGTCATCAATAGAAAACAATTGTTCAGCTACCTGTGGGGTGATACCCTGCGGTCCCCGCCAGAGAATAATCACGTTCAATCTGATTGTAATTATTCGTTTTTATGGAATGCAAACAGCTAGCCAGAAGTCTCCAACTCAAAGTACTCGTCTGAAAATTCGGAACCCTCCAATTCTATTCTTTATCCACTTTGTACGCTATCAAACATCGAGTTCAGCCTTTGCAGATAACCTTTCGTATTATTGTCAATAGTCACCAAGAATCGCTTGGTTCAACGCTCAATAAACATCACGAGAATTTGGCAATCGCGCCACAAGTCCTGCTGTTCAACAATACCATTCCATTTGGTTATGTCTTTCGCTTCTAGCTCCAGTAGTAGCTCACCAGATGGTATTACAGTTCAGTCGCATCATATCAACGTCAATGTCGGAGACGCTGCGATACATCTATTGGTCGAAACAACTGGAGGAAAAAAGAAGATCCTCAATGCGGTTCTAATTGATGGCGGTGTCAAAACTACAGGTGCACAGGCTATACAGGATGAGATAGAACGGATTGAGAGGCATGTTGACTTTAAGGATACAATCCCTGAAACTGGACTCTGGTTCGACACTATAGTAGTGACCCATTGGGACGAAGATCACTGGTCTGGCATCTGGACACTCCTCCATAGTCGTTTGGTGGAAAAGGTTAAGTCTTGGGTCAAAACCAGATCCGAGTACAACCAACCGGAACTGACACGGGGACAAGCTAATATACGTTTTCGGCATCCCCTGATGAAATACGACGGCCCCGACAATCAAGACCCGTTTTTTCTCAGCGACAAAGTCGATCCAACGGCGGATTTACCCCCAGATAGGCGCTCATCGAGAAGGAAAATTCCTAGGACGGATAGCAATCCGTGGATTGACAAGAACACAGTTCAAAAAAGAGGCCTCACTAAAAAGGAGGTTGATGATGATCTTGCGACCCAACGAAAAAGTCTACGTACAACAATAATCCTGCCGTACCACTTTTCCCAAATGATTCAACCAGATGGGGGTAATGCATACCTCGTACGACCTACATTCATCGACCCCGAAATTCTGAATGTGTCAGACATCAATGTCTCCAATTGGACAAACACAATGTTTCGCTGCAATAGTAACAAGCTGTACGAAGAGGCTCTAAAAGATCGTGACGAAAATTACCTGGACATGGTGGTACCGTTGGACAAGGACAGAAAGATAGTGTGCCACTCTGTGGCAAAACTAATTGCCCATCGTCGGCAATATATTGGCATGGAACTATTCACATGCTGGCAATCTAAGGATGTACCGTATCAGAACATGACAACTCCAGAAAAGCTCTTTTCAGAGTTCAGTAAGAAACATGATAATCAGCCTGGCATCTTCATACTCGCTGGAGAGCAACGGTGTATCGGTTCTACGAAATATTTAACTGATCTCCCACCGAACGGCACGTGGGGTGACGAACCAAAAGATCCAAACGCACCAAAAACTCTCAGGAAATTAAAAACAGCAAAAATAAAATGGCCGTATAATTTTCGTGAAGCGAGAATGCGAACGGAAAGCCAGGACAAGAATAGTGTTTGCATCGTGTGCGCCTTACTGTGGAACAGGCTCAAAGACACGCCGGCGATTGGTCACTATTTTGGAGGCGATGCATTATGGGATATAGAGGAAGACATTGCGCAATGGTTGGCCGCGGGTAAGGATGATTCCTACAAAATGCCTGTAATGAAGATCAGGTCAGAACGCGTTCACATTCATGCTATCGAGCGCTAACAATTTTTTTACCAGTCATCACGGCGGCAATGAATCTAGTCCACTTAATCTCTTCAACTATCTCCAGCCACAGAAATTCATCATTCCGAATGCGGATGGGCTTATAAAAGATTTTCGCCATCCTCGTCAGTAATAATACATCTCGTCCTTGATTGAGACTGACTGACATGATCTGGTTCATAGATTACGAACTTGTCTTTGTCCTCCAGGCTGTTTGCGGGCCACAATTGGACTTAAGGGCTTTTCCGATGAATTATCCGGTCTATATGAGAAATGAATATTCTCGCTGGGACCCGATACTTCTGACAAAAACTGAACTTCCCGCCCAGGAGTTTAGATCCTTCCTCGAGAAATACTATCGATTCTGGCGCATAGCAAAGGAGGCAGACAACACTATAGAAAGTGTTGATAATATCGTTGATGCTTTCGACACAACAATAGATGCCGGGGGGGTGTTCATCTTCAAGCAATTATCGAAGATATGGCCAAAGATGTGGCCCGACGTAAAGAAACCAGGGCCTAAAACAATCCGAGTTGAGATTGAGAAAAAGGCTAATGAATTGAACGCCAATGCCAAAGTCACCCCGGTGTATGAGGCATCGATAGCGCAACCCCATGTTCAGGTAACATCGAGCAGCTCGGCCACGTCTGCTGCTTCTGGGCCAAGCACTGAAATGAAGGTTGAGGAAACAGCCACTTCTACGGCCATCCCTCCGACTACGGGTGACGTATCGGTAACTATTTCTATAACGGGTTCGACTCTGAGGTTGGAATCCGACTTTAATGAGCAGGTGACTCCTGATCGTCGCTTTTCAGGACAAACGGTGTGTAGCACTATTAGTGACTTAAGTAGTTCATAGATTGAACATCACTGACACTTCAAACCAGGCACTGCGAATGGCTCCAGAAGAAGCCTCCACGCAAAATGCAACCGCATATCTCCTCGGAGAAAAGTATTCGGCCCCTACTGTCAAAACCGAATTTTCATTGGCTACTGGAGCGTTCAGCAAGTTCATCAGTGGTTTGCAGCTAGGCGCTGTCAAGGTTACGGGAATTCTATCGGCAACTCCTTCTGAAGTGTCTGTTTCACCAGATGACGAGTGGATGCTTAGGATGCGTAACAACGGAATCGGATTATCGACAACCGACTGGACGACAAAGTTGAAAGTGGTGCAGAATGCTACATTAGTGTCAGTTTCAGCTTGCACGATTGAACTTCATTTAGATGAAAAAATGTTTGTCAAATTTTCGAATATTAGTGCTAATGGGGTAACGGGAAGCAACTTTGTTAAAACAGCACCTCCTGACACATTCGGAAGACAAGGGCGTTTTCTTTGTCTACCATTACAAGAACAGCAGATTGATGGCCCATTAACTCTGGACAGGGTATCGAAGTGTTTCGGTATCAAGAACAAGCTTGTCGGACTTGCCGGCGACATGGTATTGAACATTAGCAGTTCTGGTACCGGAAGCGCACTATATATCCAGTCCGATAATCCATACACAACGACTTTGAAGCTCCGGTTTACATTGACATCAAGCAGTAATTTGTCGCAGTTTCGTGAGATACTTCGGATACTCAGTGATGACTCGACGGGACCGCAGCCTCTGGAGCTGGATGAGAAGGAGACCGCCATCATCGGGCGGATATCTTCGATGGTCTACAGATATGAGAACCAATACATTGCAGTATCGCAGTCACAAGTAGCATTCTACTCGAAGGCCCAGCTTGGACCTGCCAAGGGTGATCTTGACGTCTCTCTGTGGACCATATTTGAGGACACATTTACCCGCATCTTTTTAATATTTTCGGCCTGTACGACATTCGATAAGACGATTAATTGGCTCGCGAAGAAATTTAGACTGCCGGTGCAGGATTTTAAGCTTTCTTCACTGCTTCCGTTTCTTAGCAATGTGGGGATCAATGTCCGCAGAATCTCACTCGCGTTTGAAAATGTCCTGAATACCTCAGGAGGATCGGATCTTTCCTTTTCCGCTGGAACGCTTGACCTAGAGCTTACCATCTATGACGCCGTCTTCCAACTTGCTCTATCTGTTCCCGATCGCAGTTTCGTTGCTTCTCTACTGGTCCCTTCCGTCTCAATTGGTGGAACCTCGAGCTTCAGCCTAGAAGAACAACCTCTGTACGAACCATACAACGGCTTGGCCCCGACTCCGAGCTTAACATTGAGACCGTTCAAACTGAACAAGCTCCTCGGAGATGGAGTGGCAGACCCGCCATATGGCATTCCAATGGAATTGCAACAACTGACATTGTCGCATTCCAGCTTCAGCACCATATTCAAAGCAATAGTCCACACCAGCCCGGCGCCAAATGATTCTGGGTCAGTTCCTACACTTACTCTGGACACGCTGGAGCTATACGCAGAATATTCCGACGGCACCTATGAGCTAAGACTTGAAGGAACAGCCATCTTGAAGCAGCGGGACTCTTCAGACCATGCTTCTACTCCGGCTACAGCGAAGGTTACTGTTGTATACAAGAAAGGGGATGATTCTGGTCAGACGACGAATATAGTGACGGACGGTGCGACAAAGGACACGGCGGCAAAGAAGATAGCGGCGAAGGATTCTTCCACAGAAGGACCAAGCGATACCGCCGGAACGAAAGCCACTGGTACATGGGAACTCGACGCGGAGATCGAGGGTGTAGATGTCGCAGCCATCTATAGCCTGTTCGAAGAATCGTATGGTGGTGTGATAATGGATATCCTTGGGCAGTTCCACATACCGTACTTACGCATGCATGTAAACCACAGCGGCCCTAAGGCCATGGACTTCCAAATCACGGGAGCGATACAGGTCGGACCATTCAGATTGAGCCTCAGTTATGACTATCCGGCTGATCATTTGTGGACATTCCGCGCGTTTCTCGCCATTGAGGGGAGCGGTGATCCGATATCATTGGCGGATCTGGTTCGAAAAATAGACTCCGGTGTGGCGGATATCCTAGACGGGGTACCATTTGTGAAAGATATCAACATTCCATCGATCACAGGAGTCCTTGCGAGTTTCGAGGATTCGCCAATACGGTTGAATATACAAAAGAACAATGACTCCGGAAAATTACGACTTGTGTTTTGGTTACATTTGGACATCGGCTCCATCTCGATGACGTTTGTCCAAGTCATAGATGTCGAAAATGCGAAGGATTCGGCTAAGGGGAACGACGCGGCTACCCCTAACCCTAGTTCTACGAAGGGGGCAACGCCAATGACAAAACCAAAGCCGAAACGCATACTCCGTGTGAGGGTTGATCAGATACCGTCTTTACCGAGTATTCCTATTGTTGGTTCTCTGCCGCAGCCATTTGACAGTCTTGAATATGTCTGGGTTGACGGTTCTGGCGCTGATCAACCCACAACTACCAACGATGGTTCGACCTCCGGATTTACCGGTACAGAACTTGATGACATAAACAAAACCCTCGGAGATGCTTCAATTCACTACCGAAATCCGACCCCGCATGTCCCACGTCCAGAACCTTCCCCGACGACGACCTCAAAACACGAAGAGAAAGCTAAGGTTGAGAAAGCTGAAAGCCAGGATCCAATAGCCTTGCACAGTGGACACCACTTCATGATAGTATCTGATGGGCAAGCGATTGTGGACTACAGATTCGGCAACAAGGTGGGTGCTGGCTCTGGTACCAAGACTGAGTCTCCGAAGGAAGAGGGCGGGAATGGAGAAAAGAACACGAAAACCACAATCTCGGAAGCAAAGGAAGTCACAAAAAGCGAAGAGGGAAAAAAATCCGATGCCCTGACCAAGAATGATTCAGGCGCCACCCTAGGAGCCACGAAGAGATCGTTCGGCCCACTCAGCATACAGAATGTGAGTACCGTACTCTGGATATTATTCCATTAGCTTAACAACATATTAGCTTGGGTTACAAGTGAAGGATGGATATCTGTACATATTAGTTGATGCGACGATTGCTCTTGGACCAATCCAGCTGACTCTTATGGGGGTAAGTACAACATCATTTCGAGCTCTGGGATCGCGGGATGTGCTGATTCTTGCTAGTTCGGTGTCGGTATTGAATTAAGCGCAGTAAAATTGGACGCTTTATCCACTCTCACACCCGATAAGTTTCATATCAAACTTGACGGTCTCAGCGTTCACTACAATGTGCCCCCCGTAACGATTGCAGGGGTTTTTATCGGAGGAACCAACGAAACAGGCGGCGAGTATTATAAAGGAGGTGTAGCACTGTCTGTTCTTCCCTACACAATGCTTGCTGTTGGCGCTTATGAGCATACCATACTTCCCCGGGATTTCAAGTCTGTCTTCATCTTTGCACGCCTTGATGGACCACTTCTCACGCTTGAATTTGCGGAGTTGAAGGGTGTGAAAGTGGGCTTTGGATACAACTATAGTCTTAAATTGCCGTCCGTTGCGAATATCCTCGACTTCCCTTTGGTTGCGTCCTTAAGTGCCGATGCTAATTCCGACCCTTTGCAAACTTTGCGAAAGTTCGACTTGTGGGTAGCGCCACAGGAGAACTCGTTGTGGCTTGCCGCTGGATTCACGCTCGATGCTTTTCAGATTCTCACCATTGAAGCAACGGCAATTTTTACCTTCAGTCCAGTTCTTGGAATCGCGATTGTTGGCTTGGCCACAGCCAGCATGCCTCCGAATGTCAAGGTAGACGAGCATCCGTTCGTATATGTTGAGCTTGGTATTGTGGGAGCTTTGGACATTGCCGGCGGTTCTTTGAGGGTCGAGGCACAGCTCACACAGAACTCGTTTATTCTGAACCCAAGTAAGCTACATACGCCATGCAACATCAAAACCACGTGACTAATATCTCATCATAGGCTGTCATCTTACTGGTGGATTTGCGATATGTTATTGGTTTCAGGGTTCACCATACGTTGGTAAGTCATGTGTTGTCTCTACTGGCAAGGAAGTCAATGAACTGTTCACTGACTTTGTACGACAGGAGATTGGATGTTTTCCGTGGGAGGATTTCATCCCAGCTTCTTGGTAAACCTCTTATGATGGAAATGACAAGTTGTCTTGATACTGATCATCTGTGCAGATTCCCGAACATTACTCCAACCCGCCTCGCGTCGGGATATCTTGGAATTTGAGCGATGTCTTACGCATAGAGGGAGAAGCATATTTCGCTGTCACGCCAAAAGTCTGCATGGGTGGAGGTCGATATAGCGCCTTATTCTCAGCAGGGCCGATAGAGGCGCATTTCGAGGCCTGGGCGAACTTTCTAGTCAACTTCCGTCCATTCTTCTTTATGGCAGATATCGGTGTCTGCGTAGGTGTAGCCTTCGTTCTCGACATCGGAATTATCACAATCCGTATTGGTGCCGAAATTTCGGCCATGCTGTTTCTGCAAGGTCCACCATTCCGAGGAGTCGTCTATGTGGATCTGTGGGTACACAATTTCAGCGTGAGTTTTGGAGAGGATCCCGGCCCGCCACCTCCGGTCGATTTCAAACAATTCCTGGAACTTGTCAAACAGCCAGGTCCGGCAGACGCTCAGGAGAAAGCGTCGGAGTCATTTCTAGTCGTCGAATTGATTACCGGATCGGCAACAGAGAAAATTGAATCGTCGAAGAGAATACCCGGGGATCGCTGGATAGTCCGAGCTGGTTCTTTTAGTTTCCGAGTCGAAAGCAAGTTCGCCGTCAAGAACGCCTTGCTTAGAAATGGAGTCAAATCTGATCTCGCAAACGTTGATGGCGGGAAAACGGGTGTCTCCGGAGACGGAAAAGACGCCACCGCTGTAGCTTCATATGGCAGCACAGAGGACTCGAAGGATGCCATCTACCCAGCAGAGCGCACGCCAATATATGCCCGCCCAATGCAGTTAATTAATGAGTTGGATACCTCCTGTCTGAACGTGGAAATCACTTATCACGACGGCGACAACGACAGCAATTGGCAAAAGACGTTGATAATGCGTAACGTGCCCACGGCTTTGTGGGGAAAATGTATCCGAGATCTGGCCTGGTGTATTTTCATTGAACATAGCTAACCTTACATAGATGTCCACGACGAAGATCCACTTGCGGCTGGAAGTAATGTTAACTCCAACGGCAATCTTCTGAGCCACCAGGAGGGAACCGTCAGTCATGCCGCTGGCTTGACCGTTACCAACCCGAAAGCCCTGTTGCCGAAAATAAACATCCCAGCGTACGACGCTATTGCATCTCAGGAATCGTCCATCTTTCCTTTTGGTTCTGACCCCACCCTTCTGCCGAACGGACCTCAACAGCACCGTTGGTTACCGCAACCTCAGCCGGCTAATCCGTGGGATAACATCGAATTAAAATGGAACAGTGTGGATATGGGCCCTGCGCAGCTTTTGGCCGACAACTGGACTACGGCGTTTGGTTGGGACAAAGGCCCAATAGACCCGGGGAAGGTAGCCGGCACCGAGAATACATACCCAGTGCCTTTGTTTACGTGGTTGGAGGCAAAGAAGCCAGATATTTTGTTGGAGGACTTCAAGCAGCATTATCTCGGGGCTCCTTGGGTGGCAACACCGGAGGTTCCTATCGCATCGGCTGCTTGAACTGAGTTGTTGTTTTCCTTCACTGAGTTCAGATGTGGGATGGCGGATTTATTTTGATGTTGGAATGTGATGAGATATGAATTATGACTGCATCTTCACTGTTCTTATGCTACGAATCGAATATTTGATATTGATGATTAACTATTTTCTCTTACTTGGGTCAGTTGATTTGCATTTTCATGTATCTTCGAGATAGATCAGCAACATATGCTGTGTCCCGCCGGTTAGTAATTGTGAACTTAATTAACAAGCACGAAGCTGTCTACCTCCGAATGCAAAGAGTCGTGTTGCATGCATATCCGGTGGCAAGAGTGGTACCCGAGGATTATCTGCATATATGTGGAGTCGTTCTCTCTCTTCTCTCTGTATCTAAGTCTAAGTACACGGTTCTCCCCTATCCCCTTTCAATGTAATAAGTGTAATATGTCACTATCCGAGTGATTAGACATGATGTGAGGCTTAATGGTATCAAATACAGTTAGTGTAGTTATCAGCAGAGCCGCACCTTATTTCGCAGTATATTTTTAGCATATGTCGTCACCAATGCATTTCATCTCACAATCATCGTCAATCACCACAGTAATCATCTTATTTCAACTCTCGATATTTTTCTCCCCATGTTCGCCTGGACAGTAACAAATTTGTTCTCACCAGTAAGGCTTCTTTTTTTGCCCTCCTGTCTAATGACGCACATACGGACATGGACTGGTTTTGCTGAGCGAGCTCGGAGAAGCTAGAAATTTGGGAACGAGAGAAGACACGAATTTTAGTGCCGGCGTATGATATTCAAAGTTGCACAGTTTTTGTTGTGACGGAAGTTTCCGTGACCGTATACCAAGTATTCTCATAACGCAGTGGGTGCGTATGATTGGCTCTTCATCCACTATCACCCGAAGACTACTAATGAACTTTCCAAATCCTTGGTTTAATAAAAGGCAGAATCCAACATTAAATTGTTTCTGGCGGTTCTGGGGGGAAGCACAGGTTATCACTTCCATGCGCCGTTTAAAAACGCCAACGGGAGTCAGGGACTGGCTGACGTAGATTCTCGGGGTCAAAGATTGTTAATTTAAAGCGTATTCATTCCTGTTGGGGACAACCCCACCACTCGGAATAAGTGTACATGACAACGTTACAAAACAGCATGTCGGAATTCTTTCAACGACCCAGCTGACCGGGAGTGTATATGGTTCGGAAATTCCTCTCCAAATCATTCTGGAACCCAACAGGCAGACCGGCAATTTGTATTAAACGGCAAACCTCTCTTTAGTATGTATGAATTCTGCTTCGGGAATGCCCAATGATGAGGACAGCAAGCTGGGCCGATCAGGTCAGTGTTACATAGTGAAAATACACATCAGAATTCCCAGCACCACCCCCGAGCGTCGGTAACATAAACCGAGCGGTTATTGGTGCCGTTAAATGTCTCTCTCCCAAACAATTTCACCATCCCCTCTTCCCCCTCAAATCCCATCCATAATATCAAAACATGTAAACGGGACCGTATCCACACATGCATCCTGATTACTCACTGAATACCTCGCATTTGGCGCATAATCCCTACAACTCGTCGTTCCCACATTCCAAAACTTCAAGAATATCGTCTGCGTATGTATTGGCACCGCATGGTTATTCTGCGACATCGAATTTATCTCCAAATTTCTTCCACTTTTATCTGTCAGCTCGAGTTTGGCGACTGCGGGCTTAGGGTGGGGGCAGGGGATAATACTCAAAATACTCCTGCCCATAGTTCACGTTATAATAATGCACGCCATTACCAGTGCATCCTGGTTTTGTCCACGTTCTGCGTCATTAGCCATAGCTTTTGACTCCGGAGGCGAGGACATACACAACATCGATCCTCGTGCCCGCTCTCTTCTTCAGTTCAGGAGCAACCGCACTCTGGGCAGCAGCCCACACCGCAAAATCACTATTCTCCTTGAAAGTAACAGACTGGCCATTATCGTGTTCGAAGTCGTTTGGGCGAGGGCCGTGGGGATCGATCCCGCGTTCCAGTGCTCGCTTGTAAGCTCGTTCTTTGAAGCTTGGAGGGGACGAAGGTTGGGGGATGGCGTTGACAAGAGCCGCAGTGACAGCTAGGAGAAGGAGCAATGAACCGATGAAGTGCATTTTTGTGGGGTTTGAAGGGGGTGGAATGGGTGCGGTGATGTGCTGGAGACGGTGAATATATTTACGAACTGTAGATGGAGGAGAGACTAAGGGGTTTACCAAGACGGAAGAGTCGGGATCGGATATGAATGCCGAGCGGGGATCTTTAGTGGCCAGGATTTCCCGGAAAAAGAATGTCTGGTAGACGGAGGGAAATCCGGCGTATCCTCCACCCGCACAAATCTGTATAGTACAGCAAGCTCTCCGGTGGCAGCAGGTTCCCGTTGTAGGTCTTATGTAGTAGGTGTGGGGGGAGGGTTCGACTCCGTACGGGGGTGCGGAAGGGTGATTCGGTGAAGCATATGTGGTTTTGTGAATGTGATAACAAATTAACGCACTCCGTGATGCGTGACTATTTTTATCGGACCTGCCCCTCTACGCTCACCCTCCGGATGGCATTGTATAAAAGCGTACATATATTAACTCTCCCTCTCCCCACCCCTCCCTAAGGAAAGGGAACTAGTGAATGGACTATTTTTTGGTTAACGAAAGCAGACCTCCCTCGCTTCATCTCTTTACCATGATAGTACGAGCCAAAGTCAGCCTGTCTCCAATGTCGAAACAACTCCAAAAACGAATCCAAATAGGACCACTTAGGTATGGGAGGAATTGGAATACCCGGAGTGTGAAGGCACCTCATAGAATACGAGACTAGGCCAGATATAAGACCTAATTGTGCAATTCAGATGGCGTTACGCGAGTTTGACGGGGCCCAGGGGTGCACACACTGGTGCATTCTGGGCAATATAATGCCGCAACAACAATAATAGCGGATTGTCGGCTTTCAATTTCACTAACTTCTTCCACGTGTATCATACTCCTAATTATTGAAATCTGTGAGAACGCCATTCCTCCAGTGTCTATCTGTGTCTCCGTGGACTCTTGTTCCAGCGAACTGTCATTGGAAAAAATATTGTTATGTCATCAGAGACTGAAATGACGCCTCTTACAGTGAGTTTAAAACACAGCATGGAGGTGGTAACCAAGTGTAGCACGTCCTGCGCCTCTGGCCTCGGGCCATTAGATTTACCCCTAAAACCGCCAGAAAGAGTCTCATGTTGAATTCTGCATTTTAATCCAATAAGAATTTTGAAAGCTCGTGAGTAATCTTCGGGTGATTTTGGGTGATAATCCATAGGTGGGCTGAATAGAGGCGCTGACGGCGGAATGCCAAATTTGCAAAAGTACAGGTATGAAGTCCACTTTGTGCTATTTGACGATCCATAACAGCATACCGTAAAGTCGGTTTACATCGTTGCAACAGCTGAATAACTGCGAGTTTCGGCTTACTTTTTTTCGGCATTCTCCCGTCGGCGCCTCTATGGGTAAGTACTCTCTATACTGCGTCCTTACCTTCAGGTGAGAACTTGTGATGTCAAAGACTAACCCAGCACCCCCGAGCATTTGCATTCACTCAACAGGCTGGTGGCTGCGAAGTAGAACTCTGGGGGCTATTGGGAGAAAGTGAGAGTTATTGCAATTGAATGTCTAGCCATGAAGTGCAGTGCATCTGGCCGTTTATAAAGAGAACATAACATTCACCGTCGCAGGTGCTTACTCATAAGGCAGCAAAATTTATTTTCTCTTCGAAGTCTGGGTACGAGATGAACATAATCAAGCGTCGACTACACCTAGGTAGGCTAGGGTGGCCTCTCTCGCTCCATAAAATCTGGATTACTTTTAGAGGACATACATCTACTCGCAGCAGCTGTTTATAGTAGAATAACTCAGCACCCAGTTCGGTACCGAAGTTCGGAGACATCCACCAGGATATCTCAATCTCAGTCTCAATCCTTCCTTACCTCCCTCCACCCTGACTAGCATAGATTTTTATCACAGGTGAAGCAGAGGTTGATGGTTCTTAATGCACCATGGGGTCCGGTATATGGTTCCCTGTATGCCGATGTTCCGTAAAGTAGAGTACGTCGGGTGAAACTTGATCGGAGGTCTCCAACCCCCCGGTTGCGCAGCAAAATTGGTCCCAGGGCGGGACCATCTTGGGTCATGTTGAGTAGCATGGATATCTCCAACGAGCTCAGTCAGTATCTTATGAGCACTGTTGGCGTTATTTTGACGCCCCCGAAACCGACAGGTACCCCACCATCTAGTGTTTCAAATTACCAAATGGCAAAGCGTAAGAAATGCCTGTTCAGCTAGCGAGAAGGTGCCACGGTCAGTGTTTCGGGTGTAGAACCTGAACATTCGCGACACTATCCCCGTAGCTCGCGAACAATGGTACGGAATACCCAATTTATTCCGCGGCCGGTAGATAATCACGGACAGGTCACCGCGGCGTGAATTCCCTGTACCAATCACTCCGCCCCATGTCTGCCTCCCACTCCCGTCATATTTATCGAAGCAGGGCACAAGCCCACCCATTGTATTGCGCAATTTATGAAAGCTTGATTAAACTTACATGGGCGGAATTTCTCACTTGTGTTTTGGTAACCTTTTTATAAGCATGCACTCACTATACCTACTCTACTCTAGATGTTGTCGTGGGTTGATCGAAGATTTTGCCAAACGGCATGGCGGACCAAATACGTTTTATGGGATATCTTGTAGTAGCAGATTCTGGAAGAACAGACTTGCAAGTTTTTCCAAACGCCACCATCAAAAGCCCACTTATTAAACCGAAGGAAATCGTCTAAAAAATTAGCCTCCGCGCCAACCAGTGGACTAGCCAAAAGAGTTGAATTTGGGAAAGAGATTGCATGCTAGATCATTTCAAGCATAGAGAGTGCCGCACATTGAGGCTCTAAGAACTAACAAAATACACTTTTAGGAATCTAAAAATTATCACATAAAATAATGTGCAAGAACCAGCCACAATATGTGCTTGAAAAATGCTACAAAAATGGAGGATGTATTTAAAAGAGATTTCAGTAATTTTTATCTCTTCTCAGGCCAAACAAATGCGAAAACATCACCGACCGAAGTTGGCCTTGGTGCAGCTTGGCAGTACTACTTGTCACAGGTAATTTTGCACTCACAATGTTCAAGTCAGCAAAATGAAGCTTGGATTGATATACACTCATCAACCATCTATCAGCTGCCCATGAGCTTATGAGCGATGGGAAAGAATCCAGAAACGAGAGCATGATTTGTAGATATGAGCTTCTTTTACATTCATACCGCTTTCCTACAGCGTTGTAGCTGATGGCACTCAAAATTCGGAAAATCCATATACCATACTCGGAAAATATTCAGCATTTCAATCCCTTTCTAGTGTGGGCGAACTTTAGACAGAAATTCGGGAAGTACTAAGTACGTACTCTAGTTCACCTAATATTTTCAAGCGCAGTTATAATCCTTGCATTTGCACCCAAACCTCAAACAAACTGCCGTACGCCCGTTAGCAGTTCGAGACCATCATATTGCTAAACCTGAGTGCGAATTTGCCAGAGCCTCCCTCCCATATCCATCGTACCCGTCCGCATCCGTCTCCGACACTCACCACGACCGCAAACTCCACCATGAAACTCTCCTTCCTCCCTCTCCTCCCCCTTCTCCTCCCCTTCGCCCTCTCCGTCCCCACCTAGGCATACCCACCCTCCAACTCCCCCAATATTCGACTTCTCCCACCTCGCATACACCTCCGCCCTCTCAGCCGGCATCGACCCCCTCGGCCCTCCACCAACTGACTTCGAAGACGATAATGGCCGCCGCATCTCATTTAAAGAAGGAAGTAGGTTTACGGTATGGGCGGCAGCACAGGGCGCAGCTGGAACGGGAATGAAGATCAAGAAGAAGAAGGGGACGGGGATAAATGTCGTGTATGTATGGTTTCTTGATCTCCCCGAGGAGCCAGGCTGATATCACAAAAGAATGTGGACGAATACACACTGCGGCGGGAGTGGGTGGTATTATTATGATGTTGCGTTTGATACGTTTTATCACGAGTATTTCTCCCCCCCTACCTCCCCTCTTCCCGCCGGCTGACATGTAAGAAAAGAGGGGTATTAGAAGACTACGATATACGGAGTATGCAGATTGTGAATACCCAAAGGGATCCGGAGGAGGTATGGATTTGGCTACTGTATTCGACGATGCAGGGAGGATGCAGGCATATTAATCCGAGGTTTTTGACAAATGTCCACGCGAGAAATGGGTGTCAGAGGGTCGTGGGGAATGCTTTTACATATTTTGAGGTAGGGGATGGGAATGGGGGGGACATGGTGGAGGGGGTTAGGAGTGAGGAGAGGGAGGGGAGGGGGTGGGATAAGGTTTGATATGGAGGGGGGGGGGGGCGATGATGGTGTTGGAAATGTGCAGTAGTGGGCTAGTGGGCTCGCTCTTCCCTCCGAATGTTATTCCAAATGTACAGAAACCTTTTGTAAACACTTTTGAACTAAATAGAAATGTGGCAGAAAAGAAACATGAAAAGACTTGACGACGAAGCAGTAAAATGAAGTGTCGATGAGGTTGCCACCTTGGGGGAGTGGAGGCCGCTCCACCTGGACTCTCCCGTTCCGGGCCGAATGCCTTTCGCTAGGTGTAGAGTCTAAACCAATAAAAACTTAAACACTGGTGTGGGTGGGTGGGTTAATGCTGAAGCCGCTGCTTGCCTGCCCACTGCCGCTCCACTCCCTCCCTATATACTCCTTTCCTTCGCTCCAGGCTTCCTCTGCTCACCCCCTCCCTGGCCCAGGCCCTGGCTCGAACTCAAACTCAAGCTCAAACTTCTAACTTAAGCTCAAGGTTGGCCGCCCTCGCCTCTGCTATCCCTTCGTCGGCCCCGGCCTTCCTCTCCTCGCCTCCATTGGCCGCCCATCGGGTCTTAGGCCTTCTCTCGATCGTTCTCGCCGGCTCCCGCCCACCCCATCGCGTCCACTAGCCCTCAGTCAAGCTGAACCATAATACAGTGCGGGATTTCAACACGGGTAAACAACGGGCGGGTTTGGGTTGAGTTCTTGCACACCCGCAGTTTGGACAGACGGTGGACTCCAGATGTTCCACAATGTATTTATTAATCTCATCAGTTCACACGTCGTTCAACGGGTGCAGCGAGTCAGAATGCGCCGGGCTTGAGCAAGGTAATGAGACGGCTGCCTTTACGCCTGCCGTTACGCCTGCCGCAGGATATGATTTTCCGTCCAGGTTTGAACTGCATGAGCTGGAGTGATAACAGATGTTCGAGGGATAAATAGCTGTAGAAAACGAGTGACGGATCGTGGCCATCGCCAAGTTATGAGATCCAGATCGAGCGAACCCGTGAGTTGATAACTGCAAACCCTCCCAGGTTCTATATCACTGACTGCTAATGTCTCTCTAAGTCGAATGTGGTCTTGTGTTATCACGACCCATACTGCTGAGGAGCTCGAGACCCATACGTTCGGCAGTGTGTCATGTGTTATAAGGCTAGCGTTGGAGAATATGGTGTAAATTGTCGTTACAGCTTTTTTGTAATGACAACATCATCATACTTACCCACGAACTACAAACCGAGCCTCCTTTGCAAGAACCGGATTCCGCCCAAATGATCCGTTGCCAGGCCTGCTTGATGGTCTACCAGCACGGCTATTGACCTTGATACACTCTTGTTATCCCGGCAGAGCGATACAGCGGACACATTCGCAGTGTTAAAATATGGGTTCCAGATATCTACTCTCGGACACCTGGTGTCTTTTGTGGCGGCGATTTTCGTCTGCTGAGAGGATTTTTCAGCCCAACGATGTCCGGTCTGGTTAAATACCATGGCACCAGCCAAGGCTGTGGTTTTACCCTGGAAACTATCACGCATCGTTTTGTTCTCAGGGTGCAATCACAGAATTCCCATGCAATGCCTATCGCCCGCTATAGTAACAAAGTCCTCCCATTCCATATGTATGCGCTTACTTTGCAATAAAGAAATACAACAAAACAAGCCGTAAGCAACATGCACGTATGTGTACTGCGTTATAATTCCCAGAACGCGCCGTCCTTCCGTCCAGACATACGTATACCACGTTGAAGAAGTACAAAACTGCTACTCCACTACGAACAAATAAGAAGTAATGAACGCTATTTCGAGATCATACGGATAGCATTTAGTTTGAATTCACTGGTTGTCGCGCTGGTGGCCATATATTTTTGTTCTCCTGCGAAACCATCGGCGATGGCATATGCAATGCTGTAGTGTGGAACTTTACTTTTTCTTCGAACCGTCCTACACATCGAGGAGCCTGCCATAGAGGAGAGAAAAGCAAACAATGGGGATCTGCATCTGAACCAATTTTCCCAATGGGGGAGCCTGCCACTGCCAAGAAGCCTGCCGCCACCAAAATGCCGCCCATCGCATGAGTCTGAAGGTTTGGCTGCATTGATTACTCTACAACGAATTCAAATTCCTGTCCTGGAAACGCGCAGCAGTGTACACAATCGAGCGCACAACCTCAATACGATGATTTGGCCGGTTTGAGGATGATCACTCCAGCCAGAAACTACCTACAAGCAATGCAAGGTTTTTTACAGGATTGGGGTAGCAAAAAAATCTCAAATTTTTTATCTGGTCAGTTGGAACGGGTCAAGGACTCCACTCATTGCTAAGTTACGTTTATATTTCAACCATGGATTGGTAATATCTCGTGATTGTTCGCTACGTCTGACCAATGTCGAATAATTTCCTCTGGCTTGTTGTAACGTAACAATTTCTAGAAACTAAGCTATGTAGTCACGAACACTGGTTAATTCGGCGTTTGATTTCCGTTTCCAAGGAGCTTACATACTCATCAACCTTGGAAGATATAATACCCTCCACACACTGCGTGGGACTGGCTATCCCATGGTGCGTAACAACGTAGTTATAATCGATAAATCGACCAACTCTAGGTCTCCGAAATTCAATCTGCAAATTGTGAATCCACCACCCACTTTGACCCCAATACTATAGAGAAATTTGTAGAGAAAAGTCCAGAGAATGTGATCACTAGTGCCTAGCGGTATTCATGTAATAATTCATGTTATGAATGTTTTTGTTGGTTGACAATGGCAAAATGGTCAAGATTCCCATACAAATTTGCATGGCAACAGGGACCCCATGAACATTAACACTGACAACACTCAACACCACTCCACAACCATCATTAGAATAACCCCAATACCAATACCAACTAGATGGTAGGTTCTGTTGAAAGTCTTGGCGAAAACAGAAATGGCGAAATAGGTCAACAACCATGATAGTAATCGACAAGCGGACACTGGCAATCAACTTTTAGCATCGAATTGACCCTGCAGTGGCACTCCCAGAACCTCTGGACTGCCAGAGGAGGTTGGACACTCACAGCAGCAGAGCACACACGTGTCGAATGTGACGTGACGACCGAAAGACCCAGCGATGATGGCAATCCCGACAGGTGAGAGTCCTGCTGGAGGCACAATTGAGAAGCTAGCGACTGAGGAAGATAGGGATATGAAGATGGGAGAGTAGGACAAACGAATGGCTTGGTGGGCAATACATCGGGAGAGGCACGCATCATCACGGAATGCATGATCCTGAGCCAGCCTTGGATACGAAATGAGAACGGGAAACGGTTGAGAAGCGAGACTCCAAAGGCAGCGAGTGTACTAGGGGACTGGAGAAGCCGGATGGAGAGGACGATCAAGCAGCAGGCACGTGAGGTAGTACAGCTCCACCGAACTGTCGAGAACTTGGTACATGTACTGGAGGCACATGCAGTGCACAAGGAAGTGCAATGGATCGGCATGAGACTGTGATTGGAGGAGAGACAGGGCAAGTGGGATGCCGGCCATGAGGACGATGTACTGTGGGGGACAGGTATCACGAACAAGGTCACGAAGGTTCTGGCGGAAACAGCACCAGGCCAGAGGAAAAGAGAGGCTGACAACGGACCGGAGTCCTTACAACATGGAGGAATAGACTTGATAGCATAACAAGAGCGAGAAACGAAGCAGCGACAAGCCGAATTGCAACTGAAACCGCATGTAATGGCGGCCGGACAACTGCACATCCGTCCAGTATATAGTCATCTCGTGCGAGTGCCCTTGCATGCCATCGATAACCTTACCTATTGAATCTACCTCATTCTCGAATCTACGTTTGCAACCGTATCTACCTTATACTCTTATATGACGCCATATACGGATGTACGCCCTTACACTGTTATCGATCTTTAGTAATTGGATACGTTTCGCCGACGGGATTTCGTGAATTACCCCTTTTAGACGCATTACTACTTGCTACCTACCATCGAGAAATCACACATTCGATCTACCCCCGAGAAATTCTACGAATCGACGAGAGATTACCTCGAGATATCCTACGGGTCTCATTACCCATTTTCTTGATGTGTTGCATCGAACTCAACGTGAAGTCGAAAGACGGAAGGAAGCTGAAGACGAAATAAGACCCAAAGATGAAGTAAGACGAGGATCTTAGTTAAGTGTTTTGAGCATCTTTATGATCCTGAGGCTGCTCAGGCGGCTCGGGATACTGCTACTTTATGGTACTGAGGCCACTCAGGCGACTCAGGCTACCATACGAACAGGCATTCATCTCCACCCGGGCCTTGATGGGCAGGTGGTGATGTCTGCGAAGGAGAGTCCAAGGTCGAAGGGCAAAAGTCGAAGGGCAACTGAAAGTCGAAGGACGAAGCGAAGAGTAATCGATGATGGTTGGTGTGATGACCATACCTATGATCCGGATTTCAAGTGGACGCGATCACGATCATCGTTTGCACGGAAGTGCACCTTATCATTTGTACGGAAGTGCATGTACCTTATCATTCCCACTGAAGTGCACCTGAATCGGAAGCTACGAAGTGCACTTGACGATTACATTCCTACGATCTGAGCGGAAGCTCTCAAGCGCACTTGACGATTGCCTTCCTCCGAACTGAGTGGAACCTCTGAAGCGCACTTGAAGATTACCTTCTACGATCTGAGCGGAAGCTCTCAAGCGTACTTGACGATTGCCTTCCTCCGAACTGAGTGGAACCTCTGAAGCGCACTTGACGATTACCTTCTACGATCTGAGCGGAAGCTCTCAAGCGCACTTGACGACTGCCTTCCTCCGAACTGAGCGGAAGCTGCGAAGACCACCTACGACACGTTATCATCCACGAACGAAGCTGCAAGCTCACTTTAGCAGTGCACGGACGTGCACTTATGGAGAAAGACTACCGAGGGCACAAGCCTTGCACGAGCTAAGTGTGCTTGAATGATATTGTAAGTTCGATCTTCTCTTGGATGCTCATGAGTTAGATAA
Organism: Wilcoxina mikolae CBS 423.85; assembly: GCA_014904905.1. Lineage (NCBI taxonomy): Eukaryota > Fungi > Ascomycota > Pezizomycetes > Pezizales > Pyronemataceae > Wilcoxina > Wilcoxina mikolae. The sequence goes on from MU122094.1 coordinate 319,692, forward strand.
TCGGTGAATCACATACGATTGATACGTGACGAGACGTTCGAATCGGTCAATGACTTCCAATGCGACGCCGATTCACACCTCCGAGCCTGCACGATGAAAGCTACTGTATGCCGAGGGCTTAGATATGGAGATATGGAGATATGGAGGTTACAGGGGTCAATTGGACGTTTCCTTCTTATTTTCTCCTTCTCTTCTCTTCTTATTGGATCTCGGCCCGATACCAATGGCGTGGGCACGGGTGTTACCACCAACCACTGTAGGTGGACTTTCCCCGTGCGCTGGATCCACCGAAAGGTCACCCTCGAATGGAACCGATCAGCCGCAGAATTTACTACTCGGAGGCTGTACAAGGGTGTACGAGCTTGGATTCTTTCTTCTTCTTCTCTTCATGTATGGGTATGCAGCCCAGGAGGTCTGCAGATACAGAGGGGGATGATGTAATGGCGGCAGGGTAACCGCACATCCATCCAGTATATAGTCAGCTCGTGCGAGTGCCCTTGCATGCCATCGATAACCTTACCTATTGAATCTACCTCATTCTCGAATCCACATTTGCAACTGTATCTACCTTATACTCTTATACGAGGCCGTACACGGATGTACGCCCTTATACTGCAGCAGCAGCCGATGACGCCGACTCCAATCTCGGCCACAACCCCAACTCCGACCCCAACTCCGGCAACAGCACTAACAGCAAAGCCAACACCGCCAAGATGGTGGGAGACAGTCCCACCGCATAATCAGTGGAAAGTTGCGACTGCCAAGGCCATCACGTCTGAGGGAGCAACCACAAGCAGGCCAGCCCCAGCCCCAGCTCCGACAAATGGCTTGAGCATAGCAGACATGCGCCTGATCCTAAGAACAGACGAGACCATCCCCCTGCCTATCAGGATAGATGAAGATGTCGCATCCGCAATCAGCAGGGTGCTGTTCCCGCAACAATCTCCAGCCCAGATCCGAATCAAGAATGCACTGAGCAATGCCAAAGGTGCAATTAACGCAATTACATGCCAGAATGCAACAGCAGACATGACACTCCTGTACCGAGACGTCATCATCAACGCAGCAAGGTCAGTCAATAAAGGAATCAATGAGGCGTAGGGGAATGAATCATGGGAAAGGCTGAAGATCCACGCTGCCCCACTAGTGAGATACATGGGCAGAGGCACCGAAGGCCTACAGAAGATGAGAGAAGAAATCCAAGCGGAGAACAAAGGTGTTACAGTCCCGGGACAAGTGAAATGGCTATCGAACACTCGCTCGCACAGGGAGAGACAGCAGAATGGATAGATAAAAGCATCATCGGTGGTCTTTATTGTGACGGGGACGATGGTAGCCCAGAGACTAGTTGAGAGAGGGGTCACCGCTGCAGGAGTAAGGTACAAGCTCGAACCATACACGACTGCAGGCTCCCACAGCATATGCGAGCTCTGCTGCAGGTGGGGCCATATCGAGAGTAAGTGCGACAGTCAGCCTAAGTGCGGCTACTGCTCAAGGCCGCACCAAACAAGTGAGCATTAGTGCAATGTTATGGGATGCACATCGCAGACAGATGCACTCTGCAGTCACAGACAAGAGAAATGTCCGAACTGCAAAGGGACCCATATCGCATTCAGCGAATAGGGTGCAAAAAACACCAAAGCTATCCGAGCAGCCCGAAACAGTGAAAGCAGGAGATGGAAACCGACTGAGCATCGAATAGGAGGAGCCACAGGGGCAAACATAGTGGCGCTTGGCACCAGGCAGATGAAGGATACTGGAGGCCAAGAAGAGGAGCTCGCAGTCAAGGAGGGAGGAAGACCTGGGGAGAAGGCGGTAGTGGAGGAAGAAAGGGACATGACTACGGCCGAGACTGCAGTAGAGGTCAAAATGGGAGCCGCCGCTTCTAATGATAAGAGCAATTCAGAACAACTGTATCAGGTCGTAGGTGTAGACCATGGCTGCGGTAGAGATGGAAGTTAAACGGAAAGCAGATGTGATATGTTTGCAGCAGCTGCCGGATGAAAGTGGAGGAGTCGGAATCATCCACTCGGCATACAAAATCAGAAAAAGAAAGAGAGTCTAGACAGTGGTATGCAGGGAGAGTGGCCTTGCAACTGACAAACGGACAGATATGAGCAGGGGTGCGAACGACGATGTGATTGTAATTGATGCCAAAAGAAGAGGGGAGAAGATGAAGAGGATCATGAATGTTTATGACCAGAAGGATGTGCAGATGGGAGAGAGACCAGCGAGGAAGTTAAACTGACAGAGTATCATTCGGCAGGGGGATGGCATGGTGCTTGCAGTGGACCCGAATGCCCACAGTCACTGCTGCGACCCATGATGCACCGAACGGAGGGACGCCACATACTGGGTGGAGATCATAGGCACGCATGAGATGGAGATCGGGAATGATGGCCAGCCCACTGACTACTGGGTGAGAGACGACAGTGAGGGTGCTTCCGTCATAGACTTGATCCTGGCCAATCAACCAATTGCGAAATGGACGATCTTGGAGGAGAGTCATGCCACATGGTCTGACCATGAGGTCATAGAATGGGAGGTGGACGTGGAGAAGTAGTAGGAAGTAGGTGGCACACAAGTCATAGGGTGGAACCTAGCTACCATGTTGGAAGAGGACGATAAGGCGGCGGAGAAACTCTGGAGGGAACTCGAAAAAGAGAGAGCCCCTATGGACGATGAGCAATGCATGGGGGATGAGGTCGAGTGGGATACCAAGTGATGCTAGGATGCACTGAGCGGAGTGCTTGACACAACAGTGAAGAAGATAAGGATCTGTGCTCGATCCAAGAGATGGTGGAAAGTTGAGATTCAGGAGAAGAGAAGCACACTTGGGAGAAAAAAGAGAAGGGGACGAAGGTCAGAAGCAGCAGCACAGGTGAAAGCAGACCTACAAAGGTCGATTCGGCACTCTAAGATCTGGATGTGGAATGACTATTTACAGAACCCCAGGGGTGGTGAGGTTTGGAGGGCTGCAAAGTTCGACAGCCCTCGAGCCAGGGCAACCATGGAGGCTTAGACTGATAGAAAGCGAAAGCAAGCAAGCTCTATCACTGAAAAGGATGAGATGCCCAGGTGGGAGTCCTTTTCCCCAAACGACAACAATCATTACTACGAACTACCCCCTGCAGGATGAGCACACGAACGGGTTATGGAGCAATTAGTCGAATGAGCCCTCTTCTCGAAGTTGGTGAAGAAGGTCTCAGGGCCAATCATGTCGTCGTTTGGGGCCATCTGTCTTCTCTGGAGGTGGAACAGAGCGAGAATTGTGGGATTAATCAGGGCAGCCCTTCGGACTGGTCGGAACCCAGCTGTGTAGAAGCGTGCAAGCGGAGTCTTTATCCGAAATCCAGGAAAAGATGACTACATGAAGCTCAAGTCGTACCGTACGATCTCCCTGCTCAGCTGCATGGGGAAAGTGGTCAAAAGAGTAGTTGCCAAACTATTGTCCGATGAGGCTGAAAGGAGAGTACTACTAAGCGAGAGCCAGTTCGGTAGTAGAAAGCGAAAGTGAGCCATCAACACTGCAGGAATCATGGTCAACAGGGCACACACGGCATAGAAAGAAGGCAACATTTCGGGCGTCCTCCTGATGGATATCAAAGCAGCATTCTCAAGCATTGCAAAAGAGAGGCTCATTCACGCAATGAAGGCCAAGCGGATAGATGGAGACCTTATACAATGGACTGAAAGTTTTCTCTGAAAGAACAGTGCAAATGGTAATCAAAGGCAATGTCATGCAGAGCCATCTGGTGGAAGCAGGAATCTCGCAAGGCTCTTCTGTATTGCCGATTCTCTTCACAATTTACACTGCTGGGCTGATAGAATGGGTGGAAGAAAGAGTCCAAGGAGTCGAAGGCTTCTCTTTCGTGGATGACCTCGGGTGGGTGGCAATCGGGTGGGACATGAACCAGGTGTTTAAAAAACTCGAAACGTGTGCGGTGCAGAGCATCGACTGGGCCGTTAGACAGGATCTCCAGTTCGATACTGCTGTAAGGACGTACGTCCTCGTATGGATGGATATGAGTAGATACGGTTGCAAATGGGAATAAGCAATATATATCAATTGTACGGTATGTAGGTAAGATAATCGCTAGCGTACCAAAAGTACTTCGTGAGGTGATTGTATATGAAGGGCGCTTACTCGGCCTCGGCAGCCAAGTGTCCTTGCCAGGGCCAAGTACGCTTGGGAGTCAAGTGCATTTGCGAGGGCCAAGTGCGTTTGGGAGCCAAGTGCACCTGGCACCGCCATTACAACTGCTAGGATGGAAGCAGCGCTCTTCACACCCAGCTGAGGACACAAGAAGCACCTTCGGGCGAAACTCACAGGCAAAATCAGGGTAGGAAACGGTGTCATTCGGTTCAACAAAGAAGCAACAAGTTGGCTCGGTGTCAGGATGGATGCCCACTTGACGTTCAAAGAACACCACAACCGATGCCTGAAGAAGGCCAGAGCTGTACAAGCGAAACTCCACACGCTGACGAGAGTACACGGAATCGTTCCAGAGTGGGTTAGAGCAGTTCAAATAGCTAGCGTCTAAGCTGTCAAACTATATGGAAGCGAGCTCTGATGGAATCCAAAAGAAACTGGCAGATGAGAAGACGTTCAACTGCTTTTGAATTGACAAGCCAGGTCGACCCTAGGCACCCTGCCCACGAGTCCCGACCCTACTGGGTACACTTATGAGAGACTCAGGGCTCATACTTGTGCCAGTGGCTCTGGATTCCAGGCAACAACGATTTACAGCCAGGCTGGCAAATGCGTGTGAAGGATCCAAGCTGAAGATGATGCACGACTATCCTATGTCAGGCGTACCAATATGCAGGGTGATCAAGAAAGAGCGCAAATACGGTTGGGAAGCAGAGACCATATGCTGGCCCAATCCTGACAAAGTACCGGTGGTCAGGACTGTCATACTGAGTGACGACGCCATGACTAAGGGAGAAGCCACACGCTGGGCAAGATAGACACAGACAACAGTAGGTGCAGAGATTTGGATGTGGTGGATGGTCGGATCGCGAACCGACAATGGGAGAGTAGTAGCCACAGCAGTGTGCAAGTACAGAGACGGCTGGAAGTCCTTCCGCAGCCACCTCGGCACCGGGCGAATGGAGTTCTAAGATGCCGAGCTGTGGGCAATCGAACTTGCACTCTGGGAGTCAGTCAAGAAAAGAAACATACTGCGATCAGACAGCATTACAAAGCTGACATTCTTTAGTGACCCGCAGGCAGCCATCCGGCGAGCAGAGCATCTAGTGCCCGGACCGGTTCAAACACTAGCCAGATGGATCAATCGCAATGCCAGGACCCTTCACGAGCGTGGTATTGAAACAGAGATCCACTGGATCCGGAGACACACAGGCATCTCCAGGTATGAGGAAGCAGATCGCCAAGCACACCTGGCCCGAGAGGGCTGCAGAGCAGGCACTGTACGGGAACAAGTATACATCATAGCTGCAAACCAAACACCGAGGTAAGATCGGCCGCACAAACACAGTGGCAGGCCGAAAAGTGCAGGAAGCACTTTGGCTATAGACTCAAGGGCAAGGCGGGGAGAAAGAGACCCATCCCGATGACAAGTATGAAATCATTAGCAACAAGGTTCTATTGCTTCATGAGCGGGCATGCTCCAGTGGGTACGTACTTAAAACGGTGCACACACTGAGATGACGACAGGTACTGGTGTTACTGGGGCAGAACAGTGCAGACCCAAGAGCATTTATTCCGCCACTGCAGCCGGTGGAAAGACGAGCAGAAAGTGCTCTGGAAAGAGGTGGGGAAGGCTACCAACTGGAAAGCTGGCAGATGCCGACACGTGCAGGTCTCTGAGCTGTTTTCCATGGAGAAGTGCGACCAGGCAGTGATGAACTTTCTGGCAGCTACTGACATTGGGAAGTTTCCACTCAAGTGAGTGGCAGACTTTGCTTGCGTCCATGTCTTGGCTGGATGCAAGCAACCTGATTGGTTGAACCAACAGCCGGGTAACCCCAGTCAGTGGGGGAGTAAGGTTCGGCAGTCTCTCTTTTCAATATCTTTTTTTTTCTTTCTTTTGTTCATACCATTCCTTTCAATTTCTCTTGTCAGAAGGGGACGACGGGTAGCAGGAGAGGAGCGTCGCCATCTAACTGGCTTGCCCGGAGGCGTCGGAAATTAGGGACCTGTCATACTCTAAGTAGAGTGAAAACAGTATGATTAAAACAAAAACAAAAACAATGATTAGAATTAACTTGTGATTTGGAACAAAGAATATACCTATGCTCTTCTTGCTTGTATTTTGACTATAAACTGTTTGGTATCGACCATGCTGACAGCTCATCTCTATGGTTGATTTATCGATCATAAGCGCTACGATCCATAGGATAGCTCCGCAGAGCCCTAGGTTGTGTAAGGGTGTATGTTAGTATATGGCCTCGTATAAGAGTATTAGGAAAGATACGGTTGCAAACGTGGATCCGAGAATGAGGTAGATTCAATTGGTAAGGTTATCGATAGTGTGTAAGGGCACTCACCCGAACTGACTTTATACTGGGCCGATATACGGTTACCCTGCCATAGGCTGGCCGCCATTACATCATCCCCCTCTTTATCTGCAGACCTCCTGGGCTGCATACCCGTACATGAAGAGAAGAAGAGAGAATCCAAGCTCGTACATCCTCGTACGGCCTCGTAAATCCTGCTGCCGATCGGTACCGCTCGAGGGTGACCTTTCGGTGGATCTGGCGTATGGGAAAAGTCCACCTCCAGTGGTAGGTCGTAAAACTCATGCCGACGCCATTTGTACCGGGCCAAGATCCAATAAGAAGAGAAGAGAAGGAGAAAACAAAAAGGAAACGTCCAATTGACCCCTGTAACCTCCAGATCTCCATATCTCCAATGTGGCTTGGCAGCACCAAGTTCCATATCAATATCCAAGCCCTCAGCATACCGTAGGTTTTGTAGTGCAGGCTCGGTGGTACTCGTGTCAGAAAACGTCATTGGCTCTCGTCATCGATCAGACACGTATGTGGTTCGTCGATTATATAATTCGTGAGCATCCAAAAGAAGATTGATCTTACAATGTAATCAATCAAGTGCGCTTAGCTCTCGCAAAGCTTGTGCCCTCGGTAGTCTTTCTCCGTAAGTGCACTTCCGTGCAATGCTGACACTCTGGAAGTGAGCTGGCAGCTTCGATCATGGATGCTAACGCATCGTAGGTGCGCTTTGGAGCTTCCGCTCAGTCCGGAGGAAGGCAATTATACAGTGCGCTTCAGACCTTCGTATTTCGATTCAGGTGCACTTCAATAGGTTACATGCACTTTCGTGCAAACAATAAGGTGCATTTCTGTGCAAACGATGATCGTGATCGCGTCCGCTTGAAATCCGGATCGTAGGTATGGTCATCCAATCCATCATCGACTACTCTTCGCTTCGTCCTTTGACTTTCGGTTGCCCTCCGACTTTAGCCCTTCGACCTTGGACTCTCCTTCGCAGATATCACTACCTGCCCATCAAGGCCCAGGTGGAGATGAATGCCGGTTCATGTGGTAGCTGTAGCCCGAGTTACCTGAGCAGCCTGGGGACCATAAAGATGCACAAGACACTGAACCGAGATGCTCGTCTTTCGACTCTCCTTCACAGACATCACCACCTGTCCATCAAGGTCTGGGTGGAGAAAAATGTCGGTTCGTGTGGTAGCTTGAGTCGCCTGAGCGGCCTCGGGACCATAAAGATGCTCAAAACACTGAACCGAGATGCTCGTCTTACTTCGTTTTTAGGTCTTATTTGGTCTTCGGTTTCCTTCCAGTCTTTTCGACTTCGCGTTGAGCTCACGTATATCGACACGTCAAGAAAAGGGGTACTGAGACCCGTAGGATATCTCGAGGGTAGATTGCGTGTATTCGTGTGATTTCTCGAAGTAATCTCGTGTATTTGTGTGAATTCTCGATGATAGATAGTGAGTAGTAACGCATCAAAAAGGGGTAATTGACAACATCCCGTGAGCGAAATGTATCCAATTACTAAAGATCGATAACAGTGTAAGGGAGTACATCTGTGTATGGCCTCGTATAGGAGTATTAGGGAAGATATGGTTGCAAATGTGGATTTGAGAATGAGGTAGATTCAATAGGTAAGGTTATCGATGGCCTGCAAGGGCACTCGCCCGAGCTGACTATATACTGGGCAGATGTGTGGTTACCCTGCCATAGGCCGGCTGCCATTACAGGGTATTAATCAATCACACAGAATCATGTGCAGTCAGCAGGGCCAGATCAACCTCCATCACTATAAAATCTATATATATATGTGGCGGCTACGATCAACTTGAGTATGTGTATATATTTGTGTGAGGTTCACAGTACTAGTAGTATACGATTGCACCAATAATTGAGTGATAGTATATGGATCATATAGGAATATCTCTACTAGCAAAGTGGAAGTGATCCATGGTCATAAATTTACTTAAAACTACATAAGTATACATGACAAAAGATTGCTCGCCACTGGGTGGAAGAGCCTTAGCAAATTTTAACAAATGACGTTTGATGCAATTTGGTCACGTGATTCGAGGTGGAATATTACTATATACTACTTGGCTCACGTCATTTAGTCATGACGGTGCAGCTGTTAGGGGTTTTCCCTTAGCAGGTGCACGAGATACGGAGGATGTCCATGGCAATCTGCGTTCGGTCACCTGTCACTATGGTTGGTCGATGTTACACCCGCAGCTATCCCATCCTCTGAACGACGAAGTCATAAGCAACACACATGCCTATCCAATACCGAGTCCAGACAAAGCAGAATGATTAACCTGCGCGAGGGCAGTGTACCTTCTCGATCGAACAGCGATAGTCACGACACTTAGCTGGCCAACACATCGTTTCCGAACACTCAGGGTGGTATGCTACTATATACCTAGGCCCCAAATAGTTAGGAACATCATGAGTTGCGGAAGCACAATCACGACATTGCGGGGACTCTCGGGTCAGCCGTGCATGATTGTTTCGACCAGAACTACTTTACCTTATCAGCAATATGGGTCAGCCGGCTAGAGCGGGGTACGCCTCTACACTCTCCGGCAGGCACACGTCAGAGTTCGAGAAGAGGGACTTTACTATGGGGATAACTATACAGTCTAGGGACTCCATATGTTAACTGCACCCTGGTAGTTAAATCTACCTGTTGAGAACTTGTGTGTGGGTCGACTTCCCGAGTAATGGCAGATCACAGGTGATCTTGTCCGACCTAAGCTGCAGCCCTGAAATGGGAGTAAAAAGCCAGCGAGATGGGAGGTGCGATACATGGCATAGCAGCGGCTGGTCGCCGACGCAAGAATATGAGGGTAACCATATCCCTGCAACCCACTATCCGATGTAATATTGAGTCGAGTGATCTAAGAGGACGTAATGATTTGATGAACTCGTTAGCTTTCATTGCCGAAACCTGTTTTCTGCGTAAAGCATACAGACCAGAACAAAAGCAAACTGACTTAGTTGTTATGTGGCAAAATCTGGCGGCATGAGGATAACCTACAGGGATGCCTCACACTTTAGAAAGTGCCGAACGTCAAACGGAAAAGAAGCGCAGCCTCCCGAGATCGAGTACTCAGCCTAACGATCGGAGGTCATAGCTATCTAAGTACCAATGCCGAAGTCATAGAGAGTATACGAGTAACTCGCTCTACAAAAGAATCGCCTTTGCACCCGCAAAGTAAAGTAGCAAGCCTTAGCAGCAATCCACAGTCAGAACACACCAGTGGACAAGAACCTAAAATATTTTTAAGTTTTCTACTCTAAGAATATTCTCATGAGTGTTTTTCGTGATCTCGATTCTATTGTTCTTTATGCTCACGCCCTTTACAAATGCGCGATTACCCCTTACGATTATCATGTCGCTAGTATTTGTATTCATACGTATGACATTGAGTACGAATATTTTCACTGGTTTAATACTCGGGAACTTCCCTCCGCCTATCCTAACCTACCAGTCCAAAACTACAAGGACTGGTCTGATTTTGATAACTCTGAAGACTACCTTCAGGACACATACGACTTCTGAGTAGTAGGCGGCTATACCTTATCACTAAGTATCCCCGTAACAGCGGCCATGCATGCAGTTGATGGTTGCAAAAGTATCGTGAGGGGCGTAGGATATCATGATAGCTACACCTCACCACCATGGGCCTCAGCATAATCTCATGTCACCGTACACTCAAGTATATAAGAGAAGTCATTCTCTATGTATATAGATGATTAGACAACTCTAGAACTCCTAAGTTTAACAGGTTATGAGTCCGGAGGTCGCTACCATCTACGTTTTACTCTACTCTATTTACATCCTATGATCTACAAGAGCCTCAACAATACTAAACCTCGTTACTGCAGTAACAGCCATATAAACAACACTAAATCTCAATACCATCACATACAATCTCCCAATTATGACATCCTCCTCCGAACCCGTCTTCAATAAAACCAAGTGGGGTGACATCCCTAAGCTCTCTCACACCAACTACGACGAATGGAAAGACGACATAACACTCATCCTATCACCTATGAGAGTATACGGAATCATCTCTGGAGATGATTCTGAACTGCAGCCCCTCGATATCGACTACGATGGTTGGAAAGCTAAAGAAGTCCAGGGTGCATCTATAATCAAACTCTGCTGATCCCCCGAAGTACGGCATAGCATCAAAGGTATAACAAACCCTTACGAGATGTGGAACATGCAAGAAACCAGCCTGGATCCCGCTGGATTGTATAGCGGCAGACAGGACATCCTCCGCCACTTTCATGCTTGCCGACCTAAAGAAGACGAACCACTTAAAGCATACTTCACTAGGCTTAGCAACTACTGTACACAACTGGACAATATAGACGATGCAATCACCGATTGCGATTTCCGCACACAAATATTCACATCATTGCCATCACAGTATGTGATGATATTAATGGTCCTGAAGCAAAGAAGATCTTTGCCCACACCCGAAGAAGCCATGACCTCCTAGAAGAAGAAACCACAATCAGCCTTACCAAGGAACTTGGAGACGTATCCATGGGGGCCACCCTATTTTCCCAACATGTGTAATGGCGGTGCCAGGTGCACTTGGCTCTCAAGTGCTCTTGGCCTTCCCAAGTGCACTTGGCTGCCGAGGCCGGGTAACCGCCCTTTATATATAATCACGTCGCGAAGTGCTTTTGGCATGCTAGCGATTATGTTACCTACATACCGTACAATTGATATCTTTATCACTTATGCTGTTTGCAACCGTATCTTTAAGTATCTATCCATACGAGGACGTACGTCCTTACACTATAATCGCTTTTCAGTCACCAGATACGTTTCGCTCAGGGGATTTCATGATTTCGTTACATTTTCGACGCGTCAGACCTAAACCGAGAACAATCGCCAGATTGTCGAGACAAGATAAGTAATCATCCAATTGAGTTGATTGACGGTAATAGAGACGATTCTGAGATGATTTAGATGTCAATCGGCCTCGAGGAGATACGTCACCTGCCATGATAGGCACTCCTGAAAACTTGAAAACCCTATTCTCGACCTACAATGAGTATCATCACTAGATTGATGAAATCACAATATGTATACCCTTCAATCGAGTCAATTGACTACTGCAGATACCATTCCGAGCTGATTCGGAGGTCAATCGATTCGAAGAGTCACATCACTGACCACGATCGTTATACGTTCACATATACTCTCACGACCTATAAGTGTCGAAGTTTGATAAGTACACCTAAATTAAGTTAATTGACGAGGGCAGAGACGATTCCACGGTGATTCCGAGATCAATCGGACGTCAATCGTCCCGAAGAGAAATGCGTCACCAGCCCTTATGGCCACTGCTAAAAGACCTCGAAACACGTTGAATGAGATCCATCACATACGAACGGATGATCCAGACGAATCGAACCTTCATCAACGTCACTACTCAGAACCCATACAGATTATCATCGGTAGGGTGATAATTCGAGATAAGTATTCAGTCTATTGGAGTTGATTGATATCTCGAAACACATTCGACGAGATGAATCACATACGTACGAACGATCAATGGCAATCTATTGAGCAGCTTGAAGTGCTAGCGAAGTCTTCATCAACGATACCGTTATACGCGTCGATTCATCGGTTCTACGATAGTTACCCCTGAACTTGTCAGTTCATTGATGATCGAGTCTGGCCAAGAAGTCACCAACGATAAACGCGTTCGATCAAGCGCACTTGACGATTACCTCCTTACGATCTGAAGTGAACTTGATGAATACCTTCCTCTGAACTGAACGGAAGCTCCAAAGCTCACCTACGATGCGTTAGCATCCACGAACAAAGCTCCAAGCTCACTTACGGAGCGTCAGCATTACACAGAAGTGCACTTACCCAGAATGATTACACGAGCACGGAAGTAGACTTACAGAGAAAGACTACCGATGGGTACAGTTCAAGGCCCTGATAGTGGAGCTGCAATTGCAGATCATGAAGCAACTCAGAGTGGGAAGTTTAACCCCTGAATGTTCTAAAGTGTCAAGCAGATCAAGCTGATACCCCATTGTGCGATATTACAAAACGCGAACAAAATCACACCTCAAGTCATCGTATCCCATAGCGGGAATGGATACCAATCAATGTGGTCGTATCCCCTAGCGGGAATGGACGCATCCTCTCCTCCATATCCCTGATCAGGATTGGGCAAATGGTTATCGTTTTGTATATAGGAGAATAAACGTCATTTATGTTGTCGACGATCCCAATCGGGTAAGACACACACGCGATTCGCAGAATTTGCCCCTCCGTGCAGTGACATGATAGCCTTTCGGTTGACGAACCGGAGGTGCTGGTTGTGCCTATGGCATATGACCTGTTTCTAGGCTTGCCTTGTTCAAGGCTATGAACCCTGAGGTCGACTGGCGAGTCCTGTTGACTTCTAGTTCTGTGGACCACAAGCGGCGAGGCAAGTGCGGCGGCGGCCACCACCCAGGTGACGTCGAAACCTCCACACGCAACTGACAAGCTTCGGCTGCAGGAGGGCGGTGAAGTAATTAAGTCTCCTGACATCTGCTCGGAGCCACCGCATTCGAGAGTCTCTTAGCTAGCGACGAGATTCTCGCGGCATTCGTCATACGCCTTGGCGATTGCACAGGGTTACTGTGAGCTTCCATGGAAGGTATCACCAATGGTGAGATGAGCGCCTGGAGCTGGACGAGCGAACAGGACCAGCAGCGATAGTTGCGGCAGAAGAGTTACCAACAATGCGGAGCTTGAATGACTGCTACCAGCTCGCCGAGTCAAGAAGGGAGTTCACCGGCTGCGGTGCCTTGGTTCCATCGTGGACGGCCGTTAGACCCGTGGCTCCTGGTTTCCACGACATTTACCACTCCATCTTTTGTATTGATCAAATTGGCTAAAAGGAGTGGAGCAGAAATGGCATTGTATAAGATATACTGGCCGATATAGCGGAGATGATAGACGCACACCGATAGTGCAACCGAGTATCAGTAATTTGTGGAGGTCTTTGGTCAAGACAGAGACGCTGCCACTGCACCGGTCAATTGACCATGCGATTGACCTGGAACTCGGGCACACGCTGCCATATGAGTGTATCTATTACCTGTCGGAGGTTGAGTCAAAGAACTCTAAAGGCCTACATCGAGACAAACCTGGCCAATGGTTTTATCCAGCGGCCATCATTACCGGCACCAGCGCCGATATTCTTGCAAAGAAGAAGGACGGCGGCTTGAAACTCTGAAGTTGACTACGGAGCTCTCAACGCGAGCACAATCAAGAATCGGTACCCCATTCCATTGATCTCGGAGATGCTTGACCATGTAGGCTGCGACAAGAAATGGCTTCTAGGCGGATAGCACTTATTGAACCACGGGAGAGCCACGGAATGCAGATTTCTCGACTGCAGAGTGCAACTTGCCGATATGGCGATACTAGGTTGCGTTTAAGCCTATCCTTTCTTTAAGAAACACTTACTTTATAAGAGATTCTGCAAGACTTGCAAATGAATGCAGATACATAAGTACGAAGGCCCAATGGCAATCGAAACCGTCTTATCAATGAGAAAATCAAAGACAATCGACACCGCATTTAGTCGTTGACGGAGCACCGACCTCAAAACAGGGGAATGACCGTTCCGGAATCCGAGAAATCGCTACTACGACGAAATTCCGCACAAGAAGTGCTGGAACGATAACCCATCATACTGCAGACTCAATGAGATCTTATCGGCGTACGACCTCACTATCGAGCTCCTGGAAGGCACAACAACCCCGCCAACGGTCCGTCGAGATGGCCCGATTATGAGATCGGCTACGAGAAGTCTGTCGGGCGGCTCTTGATGACCCTGACAGTTGAACCCTACGATGACCTCCTACCGGCGATTAAGAAGGCCCGGGCTACTGACCCATTGGCGGTCGACGTCTCGGGTAAGCTAGTCGATAACACAATGGACACAGCCGAAGCTGCAGCCGAAACTGAAGCCGAAGACGAGAACCAATGGAGTGTCGTCGCTGGAACTCTGACCAACGAGGGGAGGATATATGTCCCTGTGGACGATGTTCTCTGTGGTAAAGTGATAAGATTTTTATTGGCATACGATGAACGTGTACACAAGGAAGTACGTCAGCGGCTGCGAAGTAAGTCAACGAGATCATGTGCAATTGCACCGAGAAGCCCTGGAGCGAACGAGAAGTCAATGGCTACGCTACTGGTCTTCATCACCGAATCGGAAACACCACTGAACGCATTGAATGCACAATTAGCTGCAACCAACGATTAATGGAATCAACTGCACCCAGTGCTAGCGGCAGAGAGCTGGCCAAATCAGCAGTCGGGATGTCAAGCTGCGTGGAATGCGAACCGACTGCAATCCTTAATGGACGTATGAGAAAGCTACCACGTTGGAGCTTCAGAGCCGAGAGCGCAGACGTACCGAATTACATGGTAACTATTACGTTGTACAGAACACTTACGAATTAGATATATCAACGGATATGCCCTGCAA
Source organism: Wilcoxina mikolae CBS 423.85 (assembly GCA_014904905.1). Lineage (NCBI taxonomy): Eukaryota > Fungi > Ascomycota > Pezizomycetes > Pezizales > Pyronemataceae > Wilcoxina > Wilcoxina mikolae. The sequence goes on from MU122094.1 coordinate 334,703, forward strand.
TTGGCCTTAACTGAACGAAGCCACGACGATAATCGAATGACGTCGCTGCCGATAGTGGTGATTAACCGTATCAGGCTAGATTTTAGGGTGCACGCCCTACAGCTAGGCTCGGAAGGGCATGGCGTGTTCAAACCCACTTCTTTCGTGGATTCGGAAGTCGAAGATACCGCAACTCGAATGTTACGGGGATACTTAATAATAAAGTATTGCCGCCTACTTCTTAGAAGTCGTATAAGTCCTGTAGATAGTTTTCCCAGTTGTCGTAGTCGGAGTTAACCTTGAAGTCTTCTACTGGAAGGTTGTGGTATTCGGAGGGAAGTTCTCAGGTATAAAACCAGTGAAAGTATTCGAACTCGATGTCGTACGTTTGAATAAAGATACTCGCAATACGGTAGTCGTAAGGAGTAATGGCTCATTCATATTGGGCGTGAGCGTAAAGAACAATTGAATCAAGATCTCGAAAATTCATAAAGGATGTTTGCAAATAGTAAATATTCTTGAAGTAGAAAAACAACAATAATATTTTAGTGTCTTGTCTGCTGATGTGTTCTGACTGTGGATTGCTGCTAGAGCTTGATGTTTTTACTTTTGCAGGTGCAAAGGCGGTTCTTTTATAGAGCGAGTTACTCGTATACTCTCTATGACTGCGGCATTTGTACTAAGATAGCTATGGCCTCCGATTGTTAGGCTGTTTACTCGATCTCGGTAGGGTGCCCTACTTTTCCGTTTGACGTTCGGTACTTTTCAAAGTACGAGGTATCCCTTTAGGTTATCCTCATGCCACCAGTGTTTTGCCACGTAACCACTTGGTCCGTTTGCTTATCTTCTGGTCTGTATTCTTTACGCAGAAAACAGGTTTCGGCAACGAACGCTGACGCGTTCATCGAACCATCACTTCCTCTTAGATCTCTCGACTCAATGTTAAATCTGATAGTGGGTTGCAGGGATATGTTTACCCTCATAGACTTGCGTCGGTGACCAGCCGCTGCTATGCCACGTATTGCACCTCCCATCTCGCTAGCTTTTACTCCCATTTCAGGGCTGCAGCTTATGTCGGACCAGACCACCTGCGATCTGCCGTTACTCGGGAAGTAAACCCACACACAAGCTCTCAACAGGTAGATTTAACTACCGGGGCACATTTAACATATGGAGTCCCTAGACTGTATAGTTATCCCCATAGTAAAGTCCCTCTTCTCGAGCTCTGACATGTGCCTGCCGGAGAGTGTAGAGGCATACCCCGCTCTAGCCGGCTGTCCCATATTGCTGATAAGGTAAAGTAATTCTGGTCGAAACTATCATGCACGGCTGACCGATAAGTTCCCGCAATGGCGTGATAGTGTGTTGACAACTCATGATGTCTCTAGCTATCGGGGGCCTAGGCATGTAGTAGCATACAACCCTAAGTGTTCGAGACTGATGTCTTCACCAGCTAAGTGTCGTGACTAACGCTGTTCGATCGAGAAGGTGCACTGCCCACTCGCGGGTTAATCATTCCGCTTTGCCAGGGCTCGCTATCGGATAGGCTTGTTCGTCGCATAGGACTTCGTCGCTCAAAGGATGGGATAGCTGTGGGTGTGATATCGACCGACCATAGTGACAGGCGGCCGAACGCAGATTGCCATGGACATCCTTCATACCTCGTGCACCTGCTAAGGGAAAACCCCTAACATCGAATGAACATGTACGAATGCATGTCGACATATATGACTGCAATCGAGAGCCGAACAAGGCCGACACAAGTCAATCAACCACTACTGGATCCGAAGCAGAATGACGACGGAAGTCGAATACCGATAACTGATACACGAGTCAACTTGGAGCCAATCGGTGAGACGCATGATCAATGCCGAGAGCGGAGACTATCACCTATGAGGTCTGCCGTGTGCTTGGATATACGAAAGCACAAAGACATGGAATTGGAGAAATCATATGAATCCAATGACTGTCAAGAGTAGCAGCTATGACCAAAATAAGTACATGATGCAATTATGTTAGTTGACTGCTGCAGCGATGCGATACCGGCCGCGACGGCCTTACCCTCAGATGATGTTCACGAACGCGTCCAACGAAAGAAATCACATACGAATGATCGTTCGATCAGTCGGAAGTCGAGCAATGATGACTTCGTCCAGTATATTACATGTCAACTACGATATCGATGCCGAATGACGCCCACAAGTCGGCCAAGGGCAATTACCGATTCGAGCACCACCGAGCTAGCACAATGGGGATTAATTATTTGGATTCGCAATTCAGGGTCAATTGGACATTTCCTTCTCTTCACTTCTTCTTTTCGTTTCTTATGGATCTCGGCCCGGTATAAATAGCGTCAGCATTGATTTTACCATCGCCACTGGAGGTGGAGTTTTCCCGTGCGCCGGATCCGCCGTTGAGGCCACCTTGATGGCACTGATGGGTCGTGGGACTTATGCAGACATACGAAGGCATACGCACCTTATCCTGTCTTTTTTCATGTATATATATGTCGCAGCCCAGAAGGTCTGCTGATAAAGAGAGGGATGATGTAATGGCGGTGCCAGGTGCACTTGGCTGTCAAGCGCACTTGGCTCTCAAGCGTACTTGGCTCTCAAGCGTACTTGGCTCTCAAGCGCACTTGGCTCTCAAGCGCACTTGGCTCTCAAGCGCACTTGGCTCTCAAGCGCACATGGCTCCCAAGCGCACTTGGCCTTCCCAAGTGTACTTGGCTGCCGAGGCCGGGTAACCACCCTTCATATATAATCACCTCGCGAAGTGCTTTTGGCAGGCTAGCGATTATCTTACCTACATACCGTACAATTGATATCTTTATCACTTATTCCGTTTCCAACCATATCTTTAAGTATCTATCCATACGAGGAAGTACGTCCTTACAACATGGCGGCTTCTGTGGCCGAGGCAGAGGCTGAGGCCAAGGCTGTGGGCGCGGTTGGTGCGGTGGAGGTGGTGGAGGTGGTGGAAGTGGTGGAAGCGGAGATAGCCACGAGAGTAAGTTCACCTATTGCAAAATTGACAGCCATACATTGGGAAAAGATCCCTGTATCCGGGCATTTTAGTTACACCCGGACGTTGGTGGTGCGCCAGTAGCACCCGGAACGTCGGTTAGCAGGGTACCATGTAAGTTCGTGACAATACAATGTGAGGCACTGTAAAAACAACTCCTGGTACTATATATTCACACGGTCCCATGCTACTCTGCACAGAGCCTTGGGACGTTCAATATACCGTGTTCTTTGTCTGACAGGTGAATTGCATGGTGCTTGGTGGTCAGTGGCAACACTACTCTGGGCATTGTAATGACAATGCTATGAACGGCATATTTCACCATAACTTTGCTTGCGTCCATGTCTTGGCTGGACGTAAGGAACTTGAATATCTGCCTATTGGTGCTTGGTGCTTGGTGGCGACACTGTTCTGGGTATTGTAATGACGATGCTATGCACGGCATATTTCACCATAACTTTGCTTGCGTCCATGTTATGGCTGGATGCAAGCAACCTCAAAGTCTGCCTATCGGTGCTTGGTGCTTGGTGGCAACACTGCTCTGGACATTGTAATGACGATGCAATGCACGGCATATTGTCTATTTACAGTTCTAACACCTTACAGATCTTAAAACCCTACAGTTCTAAACACCTTACAGTTCTAAACAACGTTTATACCCTCTTCACCGCTGTATTCAACTCGTCCTCCAGCATATAATAAATATCGTTCCTGGTCGCTAGGTCTATATGACTATTGACTATCCATCCTTTATTTTCCGACTTCAACGAAATAGGCTCCTCTGGAATTAAGTGAGCTGCACCCACAATAGTTCCTGCACTAATAACTGCGTATGCACCTCCGGAAGATGGTTTCACTACCCTGACCAGCTGCGACACACTTTCTGGCATTCCACCATTGGCAGGCTTTGTCACTTCAACATATGCTAGCCAAAAGGTATTCATGCCGGGCGAATGGACAACTCGTAGCTTGAATAGACAAAGCATATGGTACAGTACGCGACCCTGCAGTGCCTTGTGAGACTCCTTACGTTGCGAAGTTTGAACCCATACCCAGTCATGACGGACAGCCCCAGATTACCATCATTTATCTCGAGTACATCTGAGGTTCTGAATGATGCGCTCGTCATGTATGTTATGTGATTCTACCTCCAATCCATGGTAAATTAGGGCAGTGCTGCTTAAGAGATCATCCGAATCGATATTAACCTGGTTGGAGTGTAAGAAAAGATGGGTGGCATCGTACAGACCATTTCGGAGGACGTCGTCACTTATTGTTTTCAAGAAGCCTTGAAAGTCCTTGACCTTCTCTTTTCCTTTGTGCTGCTGTGGAGATATGAACCTCAATAAACAACATCTACTGGTAGTGGTTGCTTCCGCCGTCACTTCCGCCATCACTTCTGCCGTCACTTCTGCCGTCAATTCTGCAGTCACTTCCGTCATCTGTGGAGCAGCTCGTTTACAGTTTCATGCATCTCGATTGGCCTTTCTGACAGCGAATGCATCACTCCGAAGGTAGTAGTTGCTTATCTGAGTATAGTAATCACCCGTCTTGTTGGAGGAATTAAACCTGTCCTTAATCTGCTTCTGGTGAGAACTTTCTCAGATCTCTGTCGACCACTGTTTAAGCGAACCATACCATTGTCGTGAATGTGCTGTTGAAAGGCAGTCGTTTTCTTCTTGTTTTTCTCGGAATTCAACTCGACATTCCACTGGGCACACAATTCTGTATGTCTGTGTTTCGTCTCTGCTGCCAGTCGTTTCTCAGTGCTAAATTGTTGAAACACATCCTTCCAATCGTGAAAGCGACATAGAGCATTGTCCATGAGGTCTAGCGTTTCGTCATCGTGAGAGTCATACTGGCAATAGAAATAGAACTCAATAAGAGTGCGAGAGCACTCAACTGCACTGTCAAAAACATTGCGCTGAGAGGGGCTTTGGTTCCGCAGAGCATTGCATACGACACCCACAAGAAATTGTGTCATCGTATTGATTTCTCCTCCGTTCCAACGCGAAACCTCCTCATATGCACATCTCGGCTTCGTCATATCAAGGTACGTAGGCACCGAGACCCAAATATCATTAAACTTGTCAAGCCGCTTATGCTGCTTGAGAAATTCGTGAAGCCATGTCAGGAGGTACTTCAACATCCCAATTTGCCTGGTGTGGAGGAGATCAGGCTTGGGAAGATTGCTTGTGACGGAATCTAGATACCATAAGATATTGAAGCCTGCATTGACATCGTGGCGTTTGAGATCAGCGATCCTCAGGGGTATATTTGAATCTGAGAGCATACGATAGATATTACGATCCCGGAGTTTGTGTCGCTCATGTCAGCGGGGTAGATTACCCATTTCGTGCATGGGATATTCGCACCAGTAGCATACACCATTCTTGATCTTGTGAAGGTCACGGTGCTCGGGATAATCGGCCATCCATGCAGAGAGTGTCAAATAACAATACCTGAAGTTGCTATCAGCACAGCGGACGTAGAAGGTGCGGGTCTCCAATGTTAGGGGTTTTCCCTTAGCAGGTGCACGAGGGACGGAGGATGTCCATGGCAATCTGCGTTCGGCCTCCTGTCACTATAGTTGCTTCATGTCACACCCACAGTCTATCCCATCCTCTGAGCGACGAAGTCCTATGCGACATACATGCCGATCCAATATTGAGCCCGGACAAAGTGGAAGGATTAACCCGTGCGAGGGCAGTGCACCTTCTCGATCGAACAGTGATAGTCACGACACTTAGCTGGCCAACGCATCAGTTCTGAATACTTAGAGAGGTATACTACTATATGCCTAGGCCCCCGATAGTTAGGAACGTCATGAGTTGCGGAAGTACAATCACGCCATTGTGGGAATTTTCGGGTCAGCCATGCATGATTGTTTCGACCAGAACTACTTTACCTTATCAGCAATATGGGGCAGCCGGCTAGAATGGGGTTCGCCTCTACACTCTCCGGCAGGCACACGTCAGAGTTCGAGATGAGGGACTTTACTATGGGGATAACTATACAGTCTAGGGACTCTATATGTTAACTGCACACCAGTAGTTAAATCTACCTGTTGAGAACTTGTGTGTGGGTCGACTTCCCGAGTAACTGCAGATCGCAGGTGGTCTGGTCCGACCTAAGCTGCAGCCCTGAAATGGGAGTAAAAAGCCAGCGAGATGGGAGGTGCGATACATGGCATAGCAGTGGCTGGTCGCCGACGCAAGACTATGAGGGTAAACATATCCCTGCAACCCACTATCCGATTTAACATTGAGTCGAGAGATCTAAGAAGAAGTGATGGTTCGATGAACGCGTCAGCTTTCGTTGCCGAAACCTGTTTTCTGCGTAGAGCATACAGACCAGAAGATAACAAACAGACTTAGTTGTTACGTGGCAAAACCCGGCGGCATGAGGATAACCTGCAGGGATGCCTCGCACTTTAGAAAGTGCTGAAAGTCAAACGGAAAAGAAGTACAACCTATAGAGATTGAGTAACCAGCATAACGATCGGAGGCCATAGCTATCTTAGTACAAACGCCGAAGTCATAGAGAGTATATGAGTAACTCGCTCTATAAAAGAACCGCCATTGCACCCGCAAAGTAAAACAGCAAGCTCTAGTAGCAATCCACAGTCAGAACACACCAGCGGACAAGAACCTAAAATATTATTAAGTTTTCTACTCTAAGAATATTAGTTTATGAGTTACTTTCGTGACATCGATTCTATTGTTCTCTACGCGCACGCACATTACGAACGGGCTATTACTCCATACGATTATCGCGTTGCGAGTATTTTTATTCATACGTACGATATTGAGTACGAATATTACCACTGATTTTACACCCGTAAACTCCCCTCCGAATATCACAACCTACCAGTCTAAGATTACCAGGACTGGTCCGATCACGACGACTGTAAAGACGTACGCCCTTGTACGGGTGGATAAGCATAGATACGGTTGCAAACGGAAATAAGTGATAAAGATATCAATTGTACAGCATGTAGGTAAGATAATCGCTAGCGTGCCAAAAGCACTTCGCGAGGTGATTATATATGAAGGACGCTTACCTGGCCTCGGCAGCCAAGTGCACTTGGGAGGGCCAAGTACGCTTGGGAGGGCCAAGTGCGCCTGGCACCGCCATTACATCATCCCCCTCTTTATCAGCAGACCCCCTGGGCTGCAACATATATACATGAAGAAAGACAAGATAAGGTATGTACGCCTTCGTACGTCTGCATAAGTCCCGCGACCGATCGGTGCCATCACGGCCATCTCACGGTGGATTCGGTGCACGGGGAAATCCACCTCCAGTGGTAGGTGGTAAAACCCGTGCCGACACCATTTGTACCTTGTGCCAAAATCCATAAGAAGAGAAGAATAGAAGTAGAAAGCAAGAAGTAAATGTCAAATTGACCCTGATTCCCCCAAGTCCACCTCCGAATCGAAGCCGCTCCTTCAGCAGGCTTGCAAGTCCATGGTTCCGAATATCCAAGTGGACTCCTGCTTTCTCCGCATCCAAGCAATTGATCCCTGTAGTGCTGGCTCGGTGATGCTCGAATTGGTAAATGCCATTGGCCGACTTGCGGGCGTCATTCGACATCGTTATATCGTAGTTGACACGTGATATGCCGATCGAAGTCTCGAATTGCGATTATTCGATCGATCGTTCGTATACTATTCCTTTCGTTTCACGCGTTCGTGAACATCATGTGAGGGGCAAGGCCATCGCGGCCGGTATCGCATCGCTGCAGCAGTCAACTTGCATAATTGCATGGTGTACTTATCTTGGTCATAGCTGCTGCTCTTGAGAGCTTCTCGGATTCGTATGATTTCTCCAATTCCATGTCATCTGGATTCGACTTTCCGTTGTCATTTTGCTTCAGATTGGTTGACTTGTTTCGGCCTCGTTCGGCCCTCGATTGCAGTCATATATGGACATGTCTTCGTCATGCTCGTTCGATTTGCGGTATCTAACTCGTAAGTGTTCCATATGGTCGTACTCACAAAGTAGCCAAGTATGCTTCCGCTCCGGTGCATCAAGGCAGCCATTCTCCGATTTCCATGCCTTCAGCTTCCGAATCCACGAAAATAGTGGGTTTTCACACACTAAGCCCTCCCGAGCCTAGTTGTAGGGGACACACCATAATTCTAGCCCGATACGGTTAAATCACCACTATCTACGGCGACGTCAATCGATTATCGTCATGGCTTCGTTTGGTGATCTCAGAGATAAAGGTCAATTGCAGAGCATATTCGTTTGTTGATATACCTAATTCGTAAGCATACCATACAAGGTCATAGTTACCATGTGATTCGGTGTGTTTGCGCTCTTGGAAACTCCAGGAAGCCTGCATCCGAGCAGCCTCGTATGTCCGATCAAGAGCCTAAGCTCACATCCCATTCCGATGTATCTGTAACCTGGAGCTTCTGCTCCCATCCTCCCAATCCAACGTAGGTACGCTTCCATTATGCCGAACATTCCGATGAGGTGCAATCCCAATAAGGTGCATATTCCAATAAGGTGCACATTGCGTGCTGCTTAATGATCCATATCTCCGACCTCGAACATCTCTTTGTCGCCGGCGTATTTCGTCTGACGGGTTTGGGCCTCCATCAAGTTTCCTCGGAGATTTTGGTGCATCTCCTCAAGGCCGACTGCCATGGTCTCATAGATTTCTCTGCTCGGTATTGACATCTCGATATTGATGTCTCGATAGATAGCTTCGTAGACTCTGTCATTCTGTATGCCATTCGATTGAGCTCTATTTCGCATAATATCTCTGATCTGGTAGGCATCTCGACTGTATGTCAGTTGTCCCATCGGTAGTCTTCGCTTCCATGATAATTCCTCGGCGTCATAACCGTTGACTTCTCTGGTGTACATCACCGTGACGGTGCTTGATGCCAGCACTTCCGGTGTGGTAATCGTTTGCAGTAGGGGTCGTTTCTGAATTCCCGGTATGGTTATCCCCCTCTTTGTGGTCAGAGCTCTGTCAATAACTCCAATTGTAATGCTGATCCTCATATCGATTCTCATGTCGATCATAATACCTCAAATTGCCATCATGATTCGATATTTAAAATATCTCCGAATTGTATCCGGGATCTTGATTCGATCATTTTGTCGGTACGTCCTAAATTTGTATATGTGCGTAACTGCACTTAATTGCTAGTTTCGTAGCTTGTTATCTAAACTAAAGCTTTCTTAAAGGAGGGAAGAGTTCCAAACGTAACCTCGCCAAATAAATAAATTGACCTATCTCCGGCCATGACCATCCATCTACGGCTATTCGTTCCGGAACGTGCAAATTTGCACTCGTACAGTCCACATTTAGTGGCTTCTCCTGTTGCTTTGTAAGCTCCATAAAGGTAATCATTACTGACCTTAAGATCGGCTTTCACACGACCGTCTTCTTCTCATCCAGTCCGAGGAAGATAGTTCTTGATATCGCACTTCCGTAATGCATCCGGGGACATAACGTCCATCATAAGAAAATACCCACTCATTGATCCGTCCATATGGGATGGGATCTTAAGTCCAAATCCAGGATCCGGCTCTTGAGCCCGCGATCTTATTCCATGCTATTTCGGGAATACCACTCCGTACCACCATACAGCAGCACTTCTGCCCCCAGATCTTTGTAGAGCAGTAGGCTCATACGATCATAACCACCAAATAAGGATGCCTCTGTGTGCTGTGGTGACTTTGCAGTCTCGGCTGGTCTGTCTATTGGAAAATAGTCTTTTCGTGGACAATCATTTCGATCATCTGTTCGAAGGTAATTCCAAGCTCTTTTTTATCATTTCTGCAGGTATCTCTCATGTTTTGACATGGCTTCGTGCTCCGGTATTCCGTCTAATCGTAGGTGGATATCGTCTTGAGATCCATGCAGGATCGTACATATGTGCACGACCCTGTAACTACTCCATGTGTGTTAGCGAATTTGATAATGCAAACGATGGAGCGGTAGATGTTGCGGAATCCAGGAGCCACAGGTCTAACGGCCGTCCACGATGGAACCAAGGAACCACAGCCGGTGAACTCCCTTCTTGACTCGGCGAGCCGGTAGCAGTCATTCAAGCCCCGCATTGTTGGTAATTCTTCTGAGGCAATTACCGCCGCTGATCCCTGCTCGTCCATCCAGCGCCTGGTGCCTATCTCACCATCGGTGATGCTTCCCATGGTCGCTCCCAGCAGCCCTGTACGAACTCCCGCTCTTAGGAAGAACGTCCATCGACGACCTCTTCTCTGGCCAATAGATCATCGAAGGCAGTAGCTCCAAGTATTTGAATATCCGGAATTTGAATATTCGGAGTACAGCCACTTTCGGAATACGTCTCCTCCCTAGCCGTAGATCCTGGTGCATTCCCGAGGCATTCTGATTGGTCTGCCCGGTCCACTGCCACCACTTCCGCTCACCCCTGGGTTCGCAGAGCCAAAAAGTCGACCGCGTTGGCAATCGACGTCAGGATTCCTGGACTTGAGCGAAGACCACCCCAACACCAGCTCACACAGTGCGTCCACCGCGGCTGCCACCAGTTTTACGAAATAAGCTCACCCAGCGAATCACGTACTTGTCACACCCAATTGGGACTGTCTGACAACCAAATAACGTCCTTGCCTCATCCGATTGGGACTGTCTGACAACCAAATTATGTCCATTTCCACTTGGGGATACGACAAGTATCAATTGAACCTCAAACTGTATATACATACGGGATCCGCTGGTCTCCGAAGAGTACCCAGACGGTGCATCCTCCAGTAGCCCCGTGGATTGTCAGATTCCCGACTACAATTAAACCAAATCATCTTCGTCGTATTCCTAGGAATCCGCTTCGTATGCCATCGCATGGGTACATATTCACTCGTTTGGAGATACGGTTTCGTTGTCTTGTTCGACGAAATTGATTAGAGTTGGCACTGATGGCTTCCTCTCCTCAGAACGATCCAGTTCGATCGTCCAATCAGGTGCTAATCGTGACAATTGACAACAGTAATCTCGAATCGTACCTGCTAGCCACTTTAGAACCTTCGAGGTTTATACTTCCCATTCGGAGTTGTAGTACGATCTGCGATCGCTGCTCCACTATCTTAAACTTTGTCCGTCAATAGACCAATGATGTTCATAATTATAACTGCCTAGCTAACTCGTTCGGAGTGGTAACCATAGAGTCGTGGCTTCCATGTCCTCAGATGACTTCCGTAACAGCAACTGAAAACTCCGAATAGCATCCGTAACGTAGATAACTCGATTGAGTCTCGAAGAAGGGTAATCGTGATCGTAATTGCCATTGATAGCATCGATCGATCGTTCGGCAATCTCGTGCTTCAATCTTCCGTAAAAGAGGTGATTCTCGTAGCATTCGGCCTTCTCGGCTCTGTAGGCCTCGACCGTGTGTAAATCCGCTGTTGAAATGCTGATCCTCCATAGGCGCAATTCACTCGACGAATTTGCTCGTTTATGCTTTGTGCAATTGTAGCCTTATCGATTTCGTGTTGTGCTTGATTTTCGACAATTAACGCGTTCAGGGGTGACATCGATTATAGATTCGCCAGTACTTCATGCTCGATTGACTGCCGTCGATAGTATCTGACTTGTCTCGATAGTTCGCATCCAATTGCGCTCGTCAGATGAGGTTCGAAGAAAATCTCTGGAGTAAGGCCAGTTTCGGCATTGCCAGTGACATGTTTCCCGTGGTCACTTAGGATCCGGAATCATTCCTGTAATCGTCAATTGACTCAAGCGGATGGTAACTTATCCGATCTCAACGCTCTCGCGATTGGTAGTCTTTAAGTTCTCATATTATGAAATCGTCATGATCGACTTGGTTGTTGATACGTCTCTTGCCGATTGGCCTCCGGAATCAACTCGGAATCGTTTCTGCTACCATCATCCTCAATTGGGTATACTTATCATGGCTCTCTGCTTCTGCAATTGGTTGCTCTCCAATCTGTATGATTGCTCGTTCGGATGTGTCGCGACGTGTCGAAAAGTAAGGAATTTACGAAATCCCATGAGCGAAACATATCTGGTAACTGAAAAGCGATTATATTGTAAAGACGTACGCCCTTGTACGGGTGGATATGCATAGATACGGTTGCAAACGGGAATAAGTGATAAAGATATCAATTGTACAGTATGTAGGTAAGATAATCACTAGCGTGCCAAACGCACTTCCCGAGGTGATTATATATGAAGGGCCCTTACCCGGCCACGGCAGCCAAGTGCACTTGGGAGGGCCAAGTACGCTTGGGACGGCCAAGTGTACCTGGTACCGCCATAACAATGACTCCGAAGATTATCTCCAAAACACATACGACTTCTAAGAAGTGGGCGGCTATACTCTACTGCTAAGTATCCCTGTAACAGTATAATATTTTGGATACGTCCAAAAGTGTTTATGACTACAAATTGTGTGTTTGCAATAACAGAGGCTGCTGCGCTGTACGGTATTTGGATCACCCAGAGGGACCTACGGTACAAACATTTTGCGCACAGTACTGTTCACAAGGCTGTAATGGTAATTGTCAGCCTTGCAACCACATTCGGAATTTAAGAAATCTGGAACGATCTCGAACTATACGACCTTATAGGTTCCCATCTTGACAACTTTACAATGGCCAGTCACAGGCACCGATTGACATTTGGAGTGGGCCAGTTGGCACCAACATTGTCTGGAGTCAGCAAATCGAAACAGCCCTCGAGGCCCTTACCAGGATGGGCGAGGAAACTGCAAGAACAGTACGAGCAATCGAAGAGGCAGTACTTGGACTCCAGAGGACAAGAGGACATGGAAATGACCGACACGGTGCAGGCCAAGGTCAGTCATCTCAATTAGGAAATGCAACGTCTCGTCAAAGCATGCAATAGCGAGAAGGAAGCAATTGAGGAAGAATTCGAAGACGTTCGACTAGGTTGTCAGCTCTTCAGTCAACAAGTGGAAACAGAGAAGGCACTGGGACGGCAAATCCTAGAAGGACACGAAGAGCAGATTCAGATTCTGAACGCAGTATTAAAGGAAACGAGAACCGGGATGAGCAACCTTCAACAGCAGAATGATTAGGTTGTTAAGGAGGCCACAGAAGAGTTCGGAATTTTACGCGGACGCATTGAATGGTGCGAACAACAGATAAAAATGTTGATTGCAAGACTGGCATCCTGGACAGTAACGATCAGGACTCAACAGGAGAAGATCGAACGGTTGGAAAAGGTTGTGGAGGAACAGATCCCTTCGTGGGGAGATTTCGAATTATTGGAAGCAAAGTTCAATCAGCTGAGGAAGGAACACTCTGGACTTACCTCAGCGTTTGAGAAGGCTAAGGTTTCGGACTCAACACCGGTGTACTTGGATCGAAGAACCCAAATCCAACAGTGGCCGCAGCGTACGGAGGAACGAAACCGAAGTATATCACCCATTAGCCACTCAGATGTGGCCAAGTTGGTCGGTATAAGAGGAGGTTCAGGAAAGGACATCGGATTAGATAATGCACCGCCACTGGAGGATGTTGTACCAGCCGGTGGCTCAGGAGGAGTACCACCACCGGAGGGCACGGGCAATGACCCACCGCCACCTCCACCACCTGGATCTTCACATGCATCTCGACAGGGATCACATCGTCGAGGATACAGCAATACTCAATGCACTGAGAGACAGAGAGACTCAAGGCTGAAGCTGTCAGATCCAGCAAAATACAAAGGAAAGGCATCCGAAGATTTTGATGTGTGGTGGATGAGTATGGAAGCATTTATTGGTGATCAGCCACATCTCTTCACTCGACCAGGCCTCATGATTCAATACGCGCGAGGTCGATTGGAGGAGCATGCTCTAGCCTGGCACATGCAGTGGGAAGTGGAGGCCCAGGTAGCAAAACATGAGCGGAGTTGGTCAGTATACCGCGCCGCTATTAATGCCCGTTTCCACAACAAATACCAACAGAAAACGGCATATAAGGCCATTACAGAGCTCAAATACAGCGGTAACTTTCAGGACATGATTATGGAGTTTGACACCCTGAATACAAAAGTCAGGATTGTTGGGGTAGCTTATCGGACAATGTTGATGAGCAAGCTACCACCACAGATCTTTAAACACCTCAGTCTTATCAACCTGGCGGATAAGACCGATGACGAACTCCGTGAAATTATTATCAATGCCGGAAAGAATGTTGAGGTCTGGCAGGCAACAGAAAAGAACTTCGGATTTATGGGGAAATCTAGATGTACAGAAGGCAGTTCTGGACGAATCAACAAGGATAGAGGCAAGATTCAAAAACCCAGGGGTCTTGGCTTCGGATTCCAAAGACAACGACAATTTTATGAACAAAAGTGTAATCAGCGACAAACAAGGGATAACCGGGGTTGATCAAAACCAAACCCCTTTACCAATGCTGAAGGAAAAACGTGTCGCCAGTAAACAGAGGCAATCGAAAATGTAGAACTGGCACGACAGAGAGCAGCAAAAGAAAGTCAATGCTGCGCGTGGCCAGCCGACAGAAAGGGGAACCATAACACAATGCAATGCATTCGGGACATCAAATTGTCAAAAGGAACAGCCGATTTCGGCCACCCAAAAGCATTTCAGAAGGTGAAGGTCGGGGCATACGACCAGTTGGATGATGAGACGGATGATTTTGTGGTTGGAGAATCAGAGGAGGTAAAAGAAATCTCAGACGGAGAAATACCATCCGGTTCGGAATTCCTCAACAGTGAATCAGAGGATTCAGACAAGGCGGTTAATTGGTGGGAGCAACAAGAAAGCTCGGATTAATGGTAAGTATCAAGATGGAGTGAAGGATACAGAGATTAGGCGGGAGCAAGCCATGATTATTGATCCGGTCGGTACCTTGAGGATTCCGGAATGGATGAAACTGCTGGCAGTAGTACCGCGACACCAACACCACCAGAAAAAATTTTACAATGATACCATACGATACCAACTGTCACAGCAGAATCAATTTTTTCGACTTTGCAGGACTATCTTGCCAACTCTCAGAACCAGAACCTCTCAACGTTTTTGCAAGCATCGACGAGGTGCTCAATGAACCAGAAGAACCACTCGAACCTTTCTTCTGGGACCAACCTGACTCGCCATAACCTTGTAATATTTACTGGACAGAAGCAGCCAAATACGGTGGGGGTCTAGCCATTGACGATCCCGTATTCGGAGACTCTTGGTCCAAGTATTTGGGTATGCACGTTGGTTGCGACAATTGGGATATCTGCTACTGCGAACATCACGGCAGAGAGGTAGCAACAACAGTTGGTCGAGCCTTAGACGCTTTACCAACAATATATAAAGTTGAAGAACATTACCCGGAAGAAGTCATTCCCCCTTTTGAGGAACTTTTGAACGAAGAATCCAACTACGAGTGGTAGAACGACACTACCCTCAACGATCCGTTGTGGCCGAGCCATTGTCGAAAGGATGGCTACCAAATGAAAGCAGTCTCCCTCGGAGGAGAACCATCCAACTAAGAAACAAAACACATCTGACGACTGTGTTTACTACGAAACAAACCATGTACACAAAGTCCCCAAAACCAGGATAGGTAATCGACCCGTATACCGGTTCTTTGTGGACAACACGGAAAGCGACGGAAAAATACAACAGTTTCCGGTCTGAGCCATACTGGATTTGGGATCGACATCTTTCACTATATCACCCCAGTGTACTAAGGTGTTTAAGATACCAGTGGTACGCAGAAGAAAAAGTATTAGCGCGAAGGATTTTAGCGGTAAGTCAGTTGGTTTACCCAATGTTTATACTATACCCCTTGGTTTAGTTTTTGGAAATCATTGAACTGTCGAAACTTTCGAGGTGGTTCCAATGCATGCTGATTATGACGTTCTAATACCTGCTTGGTATCTGAAACAACATAAGGTACAGGGTGCTATGTACGGATGTTTACATTTCACGGAGTGTGAACAAACGTGTTACAATCATGGAACGATGCACCCAAATGTTGAAATAACGTACGACGAGAAGGTCACGTTCAGCGAAAAAGCTATCAATATCGGTTCAGTATGCTTCCCAGCAACCAGCATACTAGCAGAGAAATTACCAGAACAATACCACAAGTGGATGTTACTGTTCGATCCTCACGAAGCTGAAAAGCTACCTCTATATGGCCCACACGATCATGAGATTCACATGAAGGTACCCGACGATCAGGTTAAGGTGGGACCAATATATCAACTTTTCCGAGAAGAGGAATGGTTACTCAAAGAATACATCGACAAAATGATAAGATAAGGAAAAATACAACCATCCAAGGGACAGGCAGGAGTACCAATCTTATTCGTGCCTAAGCCCAACGGACCAGGCCTGCATCTTGGCGTCGACTATCGAAGACTTAACGACTTAACAATCAAAGACAAGATGGCTCTAACGTTGATGGATGAATTACAGAGTCGAATGAAGGGAGCAACCTGGGTAACAAAGTTGGATATGAAGTCGGGTTATCATTTGAATCGAATGGCCAAAGGACACGAATGGAACACGGCATTCAGAACAAAATTTGGATCATATGAATACACGGTTATGCCATTTGGACTCACCAATGCACCAGCTACTTTTCAACGCTGGATGAATGGCATCCTTCAACCATTCTTAGGAGGACAAAACGACATTACGGTGGTTTACATTGACGATGTCCTCATTGCCACTAAGGGAATCCGTGAGGAACATCACGAATATGTGGGAAAAGTACTCCAAGCCCTACAGGACAATAACCTCATGGTGGAAATCGACAAGTACGAGTTTGACAGGAAGGAAGTTGAGTTCCCCGGATTCCTTGTCAGTGGAGAAGGAATTAAAATGGCCTCAAGTCGAAGCGAAGCTATTACGAAATGGCCAATGCCCAAAACCCAAAAGGAAGTACAGGTCATTATGGGCTTATGGAATTTCTATCGAAGATTTATCAAGGGATTCGCTGATATCATCGCACCTATTACAGACACTCTCAAAGACAACAGAAAGAATTTTTAGTTCGGTGAAGCAGCTCAGGCAGCATATTACAAGATATGTATCTTGTTTACGGCAGAAAACACACCAATACTTCGACATTACGATGACGACAGACCAGCTATGGTTGAAACAGATGGATCAGACTTTGCCATGGGAGTAGTGTTATCACAGAAATTCGATGACAGCAAAATACATACAGTTGCTGTTACGGGGATACTTATTGCTAAAGTATGGCCACCTACTCCCTTAGAAGTCGTATATATCTTGAAGGTAGTCTTCAGAATCGACGTAGTCGGAATGAACTTCGTAATCTTCGACCGGTAGGTTATGGTACTCGGAAGGGAGTTCACGAGTGTAGAACCAGTGAAAATATTCGTACTCAATATCGTATGTGTGAATAAAGATACTAGCAATACGAAAATCGCTTGGAGTAATTGCTCGTTCGTACAGAGCGTGAGCGTAAAGAACAATAGAGTCGAGATCTCGAAAATTCATAAAGTATATTGTAAAGATAAATATTCTTCAAGTAGTAAACAACAATAATATTTTAGTGTCTTGTCCGCTGGTGTGTTTCTGACTGTGGATTGCTGCTAGAGCTTGATGTTTTACTTTGCAGGTGCAAAGGCAGTTCTTTTATAGAGCGAGTTACTCCTATACTCTCTA
>MU122094.1:361781-499363 GCA_014904905.1 Wilcoxina mikolae CBS 423.85
TCAAAGGATAGGATAGCTGCGGGTGTAACATCGACCAACCATAGTGACAGGTGACCGAACGCAGATTGCCATGGACATCCTTCGTACCTCGTACAGTTGCTAAGGGAAAACCCCTAACAGTTGCATTTATATCGAAGAAGTTTTCGCCAGCCGAACAGAACTACCAAATATATGATAAGGAAATACTCGCTATCTTATATGCGTTCAAGACATTGAGATGTTATCTCCAAGGAGCAACACATACAACAACAGTCTTTTCCGATCACATGAACCTCCAATACTTCAAAGAGACACAACAGCTCAATCGAAGACAGGCTCGTTGGGCAGAAGTATTGCAAGAATACAATTTTAAGATTGTGTATCGAAAAGGAACGGCTAACGGAAAAGCCAATGCGTTATCCAGGCACCCAGAGTTCGCCCCAAGAGAGGGGGGTACAACTTCGGCAACCTTGTTAGGACCAGAACATTGGTTAGAAGTTGGAGCGATGGATTTGGACAACGAAAATTGGGAAGAGATTTGTTTGGCAGGATTTTCGGCGAACCATTTGGTTGAATCAGTTAAAGACAACTTTCAGAAGGAAATAGGTTAGGACGAGGAGTATCGGAAGATACTACGGAAAGTACAGGGAAGGAACAAAATGTTGATGGAAGGTTTAGTGTTGACGGAGAAGGAATGTTATGTTGGAAAGGAAGGTTATATGTACCTGAGGGATTTCGAAAGGAGTTCTTACACCAAGAATATGACTTACGGATCGCTGGACACTTCGGTCGCGACCGCACCCTGGAGCTTATCACAAGGAACTTCTACTGGTCTAAACTTGAGGACGATGTAAGGGAATATTGCCACAAGTGCGATTCATGCCAAAGAACTAAGGCCCCACGACATGCGAAGTACGGCCTGCTACACCCCCTGGAACTACCATCCTCACCATGGACTTATATTTCAGTTGACTTTATCACCGACTTACCAGAGTCGAACGGTAACAAGAATATCATGGTGGTAGTTGACAGGTTCACCAAAATGGCACACTTTATTCCTACCGATAAGCAGGAATCATCCACAGTCACAAAGGTGTTTCTCAACAACGTATGGAAATACCACGGCATGCCCCTCGATATCGTATCAGACCGCGATGCAGTCTATACGGGTCATTTCGTCGCTGATTTATATCAGTTCCTCGGAATCAAGAGTTCAATGTCAATGGCTTTTCAACCACAAACAGACGGCCAAACGGAACGTATCAACAAAACAATCGAACACATCTTGCGTACATACTGCAATTACGAACAATCAAACTGGAGCGAAATGTTACCCATGGCTGAATATGCATACAATAATTCAAAGCATGCGGCCACAAAAATTACACCTTTCTATGCCAACTACGGCTACGAGGCACGCTCAAATTGCCCAACGGAGGTAAAATTCCGCAACCCAGGTTCAGAGTTATATGTACACTATATGGTCGAGGTCTATAGGCGTTTGGAAGAACAACTCGAGTTATCTAAAGAGGGGATGAGCAAATACTACGATCGCAAAAGACGCCCACAACCGCAATACAAGGTCGGAGATTTGGTTATGCTCAATGGTCACAACATTGGGACAAAAAGACAATGCCGCAAGTTAGACGATATGATGTATGGACCCTTCAAGATATCCAAGGTCGGAGGAAACAAGCGATGGTGTCGACTCGATCTCTCTGCGTCATGGAAGATTCACCCGGCATTTCATGTGGCCTTGTTAGAACCCTATCGAGGCATCATCTCAGAGAGGGATGTACCGCCGATCGAAGCCGACGATGGTGGCTGGATACCTTAATCGATCGTTACCAGTGGACCTACCGATGACAATCACCACAAACACATATTCCTAGTCAAATGAACAGGATATTCACACATTGAAAACACTTGGAAATCATTTGAACATCTCGACGACATTGTGTCTGATCTCGTTACCCAATACTATGCAACAAATCCGGCAATGGAAAAAGGTAAACGTTGGAAACCAACGACAAAACCAAAGGCACGAAAGAGACGGAAATTATGAATTTTATTTGTTAAACTCATACTGCTCAGAGTTAAGCGGAGGTCATTATTATGTTAAGAGAAATTTTATTTTTATTTTTTATTTTTTATATACCCATGAGTTATTATGATACACAAAGACACGCTGTCTAAGTGGTATCTATTGTTGGCACACTTTCTACGATGGAGATTCTGTTGAGGCCACCAGAGCTGGAGAGGGAGGTACTGTTAGGGGTTTTCCCTTAGCATGTGCACGAGGTACAGAGGATGTCCATGGCAATCTGCGTTCGGCCACCTGTCACTATAGTTGGTCAATGTCACACCTGCAGTCTATCCCATCCTCTGAGCGACGAAGTCCTATGCGACATACATGACTATCCAATATCGAGCCCGGACAAAACGGAAGGATTAACCTGCGCGAGAGTAGTGCACCTTCTCGATCAAATAGTGATTGTCATGATACTTAGCTGGCCAACGCATCAGTTCCGAACACTTAGGGAGGTATGCTACTATATGTCTAGGCCCCTGATAGTTAGAAACATCAGGAGTTGCGGAAGCACAATCACGCCATTGCGGGAACTTTCGGGTCCGCCGTGTATGATTGTTTTGAACAGAACTACTTTACCTTATCAGCAATATGGGGCAGCCGGCTAGAGCGGGGTACGCCTCTACACTCTACGGCAGGCACACGTCAGAGTTCGAGAAGAGGAACTTTACTATGGGGATAACTATACAGTCTAGGAACTCCATATGTTAACTGCGCCCGGGTAGTTAAATCTACCTGTTGAGAACTTGTGTGTGGGTCAACTTCCCGAGTAACGGCAGATCGCAGGTGGTCTGGTCCGACCTAAGCTGCAGCCCTGAAATGGAAGTAAAAAGCCAGTGAGATGGGAGGTGCGATACGTGGCATAGCAGTGGCTGGTAGCCGACGCAAGACTATGAGGGTAAACATATCCCTGCAACCCGCTATCCAATTTAACATTGAGTGGAGAGATCTAAGAAGGAGTGATGGTTCGATGAACGCATCAGCTTTCGTTGCCGAAACCTATTTTCTGCGTAAAGCATACATACCAGAAGAAAAGTAAACGGACTTAGTTGTTACGTGGCAAAACCCGGCGGCATGAGGATAACCTGCAGGGATGTCTCGCACTTTAGAAAGTGCCGAAAGTCAAACGGATAAGATGCACAACCTACCGAGAAAGAGTAACCAGCCTACCGATCGGAGGCCATAGCTATCTTAGTACAAACGCCGAAGTCATAGAGAGTATATGAGTAACTTGCTCTATAAAAGAACCGCCTTTGCTCCCGCAAAGTAAAACAGCAAGCTCTAGCAGCAATCCACAGTCAGAACACACCAGCGGACAAGAACCTAAAATATTATTAAGTTTTCTACTCTAAGAATATTAGTTTATGAGTTACTTTCGTGACCTCGATTCTATTGTTCTCTACGCGCATGCACTTTACGAATGGGCTATTACTCCATACGATTATCGTGTTGCGAGTATTTTTATTCAGACATACGATATTGAGTACGAATGTTTCCACTGGTTTTACACCCGTGAACTCCCCTCCGAATATCACAACCTACCAGTCCAAGATTACCAGGACTGGTCCGATCACGACGACTCCGAAGATTATCTCCAAGATACATACGACTTCTAAGGAGTGGGCGGCTATACATTACTGCTAAGTATCCCCATAACATCCGAATCGGAATTGAGTAGGGGTTGCAACATATACTGCAGCACGCTCTGAGTGACCATTGGTTTTGCTCCCTCTGAGCATTTCTTCTTTTGAGGGGGACATCACGCATCTTGACGGGAATCGGCAAAAGCGTGACCAACAACACGCTGTGCATTGTGTGCTTCATCCATGCGGCTGCGTATAGGTTGCCGATCGTCATATATATCAGCCATTCCTTCTTGTTGCCAGAGAAGTTCGTAAGATGGGTGCCGTCAGACGTGAATATCATTGGCATCAACGTGTCACCGACTGGTATTGTTGTCTACACAATTGTGAGCATTGTAAAGGGTATAGAGCATTGTAAAGGGTATAGAGTATTGTAAAGGGTATAAGAAGGAAGATTACCTGCTTATCCCACCACCAGTCTCCAGTATGCATCTCATTGTAAACACGGTGCCCAGCATTATTGAAGCATCGTTTCAGAGTGTATGTAAGATGTTCCTCATATGCTGGCTGCTGGAGTAGCCATTTTGCACACTCTATAAGGTCACCGTGCCAAAACTCAATTGCATCCGGATGCTGCGCATTCCATGCCATCTGCAACGTAGCTTTCTGCCAGTAGTCATGGCCAAGTCCATCCTCCATCGCGTCGATTTTCTGGCAGAGGTTGTAATTCGATTTCAGAGAATCATGCACGGACTGTTTAAGGCCGCGGTTGCTTTTCAGGAAGTTGTCGATGACGTTGGCGGGATGACCTTTCGATGTGACCAGCTCTGCGAAATTGTTCTCCACCTCACTGTTGAACGGATAGAATGGATTGTGTAAGCACTGCTCAGAATTGTGCTCAGCATTGTACTCATCGTCAGTCGGAACGTATGCGACAAGGGCTCCAGCATTGAGATATGAGATGTTTTTTGTATTTGAGTGAAATTCGGAATCGGATGGTTCTGGAGAAAGAGACGTGTGCAACTGAGGAAACTCGTCAGGATCGTCAACGTGGTCCTGGTTGTCATGAATATCATGGTTGGCATGAAAACCACAGTGAGAATCGTTGACGCATTGCTGAGGGTTTTTTTGAACACATTCGGGGAGCTTGGGATCTGTCTTCGCCTCAAGAAGTTGGGCGTGATATCGAGGATGGTCGCTGTCGATATGTTTGTAGAGCCACAGGTCAGACTTATAAGGTTTCAAGAAAACAGGGTAGAAACAATTCGGAGTTCGTATGGGAGGCATGGTGTGTATTGTGTAGACAATGCTGAGGGCTGTATATGCAGTTGGCAGAATGTTATGAGTGTTGCCAAGCAGGTAATTGAGCCGCATGGCATACAAAACTCACTGAGCCATATATAAAATGCCAAGACCCAGGAATATCCTGCAGACAGAGTTTGTCACGATGTAGCCATGCCCAGAGCCTAATTTGCCCCTAATTGCTTGGCAAATATAAGAAAGAATCCATGCAATTGCTTGTTTGCTTGCTTTTATAAAGTTTGGCCAGGTGGATGATATGAAATGCGGACGAAAACATGTGATATCACTTGTTTCGTGTGCCAAGACACGAGTACAGAGTTCATGATACCACTGCACAGTGTCTATTGGTGGTGTCTGGAGAGGCCTATACACTGCCAGAGATGACAGTGACACTTCTCAAACTTCATATGGCAGGTTCCGACTGTTTGTGACACCATACTGCATCATGATGTTGGAACTTGATGTCACTGCCATATGATGGGAACCCAAACTGACAGACTTCAACGCTTTGACCCAACATTCGCATGACGAGTGTGTCACACTCTCAAGAAGTGGTTCAAACAACTCTCAGAGTTGTATAAAATATGAGGTGTATCTTTCAGGCCGGAAGGGAAGTGCCGATGACGGCTCACACCCTGGAAAGCTCGTTTTTAAGTATGATGTTTGATATCACCAACGGTTTCAACTCTTCTGCCGCTCCACACGATTCCAAGCACCTTGATAGCCCATTCTGCATTGTATATATACTGCCGTACACTCCCTCCATTTCAATTCTTCTCCATCATCTCTATCTACTCCATCTTTACCTATTTACCACTCTCATCGTCGTTTTCAGACACATTAACCCTGACCCTGATCGACCCCTCATATACCACATTTACAGCTCAGAACGTTGCAATGCCACCCAAAAAGATCCGATCCACCCCCTCCAAAACCGATGCAATTAAGGACACTCTCAACCTCGATGGTTTTGCGAAGCAGTTCATGGCCGAGCATATTCAGGGCCTTATTCGAATGTATGCTATCCACGGTGTCAAGGATGATGGCGCGATTGACTTGATGTATGATATCCTTTTTTCGGACCCAGTCACTACAAGGCACTTTGCACAGTTTCAGTGGATGTGGAATCATCAGGCATGGACTCGACCACGATATATGGAATGGTGGAGTGGGTTCCGGCAGTTTCTCCAAGACTGTTTCGACAAAACTCGGGTGCAGATGAACCCATATCACAAAGAAAACTGTTAGGAGTTTTCCCTTAGCAGGTGCACGAGGTACGAAGGATGTCCATGGCAATCTGCGTTCGGCCACCTGTCACTATGGTCGGTCGATGTCACACCCGCAGCTATCCAATCCTTTGAGCGACGAAGTCCTACACGACGAACGAGCCTATCTTATACCGAGCCCTGGCAAAGCGGAATGATTAACCCGCGCGTGGTCAGTGCACCTTCTCGATCGAACAGTGATAGTCACGACACTTAGCTGGCGAAGACATCAGTCTCGAACACTTAGGGTGGTATGCTACTACAGTCCTAGGCGCTCGATAGCTAGAGACGTCATGAGTTGTCAACGCACTATCACGCCATTGCGGGAACTTAGGGGTCAGCCGTGCATGATAGTTTCGACCAGAATTACTTTACCTTATCAGCAATATGGGACAGCTGGCTAGAGTGGGGTATGCCTCTATACTCTCCGGCAGGCACACGTCAGAGCTCGAGAAGAGGGACTTTACTATGGGGATAACTATACAGTCTAGGGACCCCATATGTTAAATGCACCCCGGTAGTTAAATCTACTTGTTGAGAGCTTGTGTGTGGGTTGACTTTCCGAGTAATGGCAGATCGCAGGTGGTCTGGTCCGACATAAGCTGCAGCCCTGAAATAGGAGTAAAAGCCAGTGAGATGGGAGGTACAATACATGGCATAGCAGCGGCTGGTCGCCGACGCAAGTCTATGAGGGTAAACATTTCCCTGCAATCCACTATCAGATTTAACATTGAGTCGAGAGATCTAAGAGGAAGTGATGGTTCGATGAACGCGTCAGCGGTCGTTGCCGAAACCTGTTTTCTGCGTAAAGCATACAGACCAGAAGATAAGCAAACGGACCAAGTGGCTACGTGGCAAAAAACTGGCGGCATGAGGATAACCTAAAGGGATGCCTCGTACTTTGAAAAGTACCGAACGTCAAACGGAAAAGTAGCGCAACCTACCGAGATCGAGTAAACAGCCTAACGATCGGAGGCTATAGCTATCTTAGTACAAACGCCGCAGTCATAGAGAGTATACGAGTAACTCGCTCTGTAAAAGAACCGCCTTTGTACCCGCCAAAGTAAAAACATCAAGCTCTAGCAGCAATCCACAGTCAGAACACATCAGCAGACAAGACACTAAAATATTATTGTTGTTTTTCTACTTCAAGAATATTTACTATTTGCAAACATCCTTTATGAATTTTCGAGATCTTGATTCAATTGTTCTTTAGGCTCACACCCTCTACGAACGAGCCATTACTCCTTACGACTACCGTATTGCGAGTATCTTTATTCAAACGTACGACATTGAGTACGAATACTTTCACTGGTTTTATACCAGGGAACTTCCCTCCGAATACCACAACCTTCCAGTAGAAGACTACGAGGTTAACTCCGACTACGACAACTCGGAAAACGATCTACAGGACTTATACGACTTCTAAGAAGTAGGCGGCAATACCTTATTGTTAAGTATCCCCGTAACAAAAACCCATCTTTACCTACCGACCCCGACGACTGCAACGACTGCAACGACTGCAACGACTGTGACGACTGTGACGACTGTGACGACTGCGACGACTACGATGACTGTGACGACTGTGACGACTGTGACGACTGTGACGACTGTGACGACTGCGACAACTACGATGACTGTGACGACTGCGACAACTACGACGACTGCGACGATGGCAATGACTGCAACGACTGTGATAACTCCAAACATCGCAAAGGCGATGCCAAGAAAGATACCTGGTACCCCGGGACACCGAAGCTGCAGTCACCCTCCCACAAACGTGCAATGCCACAGACCATCATTGCCTCTGCCCTGCAGAAGATGCGGAAACTCAATGACATCTCCGCCAATACTGTCCCTACCGACCTAACGCTTGTAGACCCCTTCAGGGTTTAAATTGTCAACCCTGCAAGCTACGGCCCAGAAAGCTATGACCGTTGGAACGACATCTTCGTTTACCACAGCTCGAATAGATTGCATCTCTCACGAGTCGAGAAGCTCACTGCAAAGGCCGTACACCATGCTGTGAGTCGCCTATGTCCTTCCAGAGATGTCATTTGTATTCTTGGGTGTCTAGTTATGCCCGGCGAAACCTCTCTGCAGCCATGGAATGTGACTCGACTCAATAGCAATGACTCTGTGGCCACCTTCTTTTCCGTTACAGCTTGCAACCCTCTCATCGTAGTGGCTGTTCTCAAGGCAATTGCAGTTGCGCCTCGAAGGATTGTAAGAGCTACTCCACCACTACCACCACCACCACCACCACCACCACCACCAACACCACGATCGTCTCCACTGGGAATACCTGGTGACTCCGAACAGGCGGAGAGTCCGATACCTGCTCCCAGGTTCGTTGCAATAAACCACTCGGCAACAAACCACTCGGCACTGACACAACAGGAGGTGATTGCTACTCATCACGTCGAGTGTGCCTCTCTCCAAGATGTGTCATCGTCGGTGCTGGAGGAGTCAATGAGTGCCAGAGTTGCACGAATGGCGGAGACAGCACAAATTGTTGAGGCGATATCGCGAGTGGCGGTGGAGTTACAGCAACAGCGGGAGTTGAGGTCGTAAATGGCACAGGTTTTGGTGGAGGAGGAGACAATGTGTGACATTTTGTCGGTGTTGGTGGGTGTTGAAGAGTCGTCGGAGTCGGTGGCAATTGGCACGCACCAAGATATCAATGCCGGTATGAACTTCACACAGCTCGAGGCGTCGCGTTTCATACCACCATGTATGGGTCAGCAATTTGAGTGATGATTTTCGGTATGTTCAACAGTGGTGCAAATGACTAGCATACTGACGTAGGTAGGTTCAAGTTCGCATTTGGTGGTTGGGTTAGTGTTTGGTGGTTGGGTTAGATAGGGTTATTGCATATCTTCTTTGGATCGGATGGAGTCGTTTTTGCATTTTACAAAGATATTTTTAGTCTCGTTTGGGTTTTCTTGGCATTATTGGTATTTGGTTGACTAATCATATGTAATACTTTCGTGACAAGCTAATAAGAAATTGTGTGAATCTGCCACTTTATGTGAAAACATTTCAGGTGCTATGCTCAGCGACGTGTCAGTCCTTTTCCACACTGCATTACCCTTCGTCTACATTGCAACTGCACTCTTTTTCTGCCTTTCTGACATTCCTGCCTTTCTGACCATCCTGCCTTCTGAAAATGACCCGAACAACAAAGCCACTGCACAAGGCCGCTGTGGTGGGAAAGTCCGTTCCCACCACTACCGGCACTAATGAGTTTGGAAATGTCAGGGGTATGGTAGTACTGAGGAGTATATATGTACAGGAGTGCCAGTAGATAGAGAGAATCTAGTATTTTCTGCACTCCAAGCCGAGGTGTGTATCTTCTCTAACGTGTGATCGAACGTTCAAATTCGCAGATCCACTAACTTAGTGGATTCTTCTTTCTCTGTCAAGGTTACCTTTGACACTCCCATCCTCTTCCTACGCTCCTCGAGCCGAAACCGTCTTCTTCGATAGATTCCTCTTAGAAGCCTTCGAAGAGCGACGGATAGGATGTCAATGGAAATCTCTCCATCGATACACCCTTCAAATCGCGACAAATGGAGCCCAAAGGTGGATTTCGGCTCGGAAAGCTGAGTACAGAATGGTGGAGGAAAGGACCCCACAACTTAATGTAAAAAGGTAAGCACCAAGCAAGGCACAACCCTTACACCGGGACGATAAGCACCGACTTCACACCGGGACGAAAACCCAAGCAACGACATTATACCGGAACGATATGCACCGACTTCACACAGGGATGAAAACGGAAGCACAGACTTTATACTGGGACGATAAGCACCGACTTCATACCAGGACGAAGACCGAAGCACCGACTTTATAACGGGACGACAAGCACCGACTTCACACCGGAACGAAAACCTAAGTACCGACTTTACACCGGGACGAAAACCGAAGCACCGACTTTATACCGGAACGATAAGCACCGACTTTACACAGGGACGAATACCGAAGGCGGCAACCTCATAACCGGGGTGCATTCCGAACCTGAGCACGAACCTTAGCACCAAAGGAATATTGAGCAACTGAAGCGTCAGTCTCAAAATATGGGAATGGAAATGACGATGTTGAAAGAAGGAGCTCTGACACTAAACACAAACCTTAGCACCAAAGGAATATTGAGCGGCTGAAGCGTCAGTCCCAAAATATGGGAATGGAAATGACAATGCTGAAAGAGGGAGCTACGAATCTAAGCACTAACCTTAGTACTAAATGAAATATCGAGTGGCTGGAGTACCAGCTTCAAGAAACAGGTGATAGAAATGATGATGCCGAAAGGGAAAAAAGGAACTAGCAAGAAGAAAAGGAGGAGGAAGGGATGCCCAGATCACACTACCAAACCTTCCTCTCACACTCACATTCGACTTCCAATCGCCAAAAATACTGCTTCGAAAATTCACAAACCGCTGCAATCACCACCACTTCAACGTTCAACATATCTGACCATGCTTACGTCTGCTCCACTTCCGCCACCAGCCTGAGAGAGGCTGGTACATCCACCCCCACCAGTGTCTCCCCCGGCCCTGCTAACATCGCCGGCACCAACGCCTCAAACTCTGTTCAAGAGCAGAAAAACTTCATCGAGTCCCTCGTCGTTGCAATTGCCAAGGAGAAAAGCGAAATGCCACTCCCGGGAACCATGGGTGCCCCAGTCTTTGGTGGAGCTGACATCACCAAGTTCATCGAAGCATACGAAAGCCTCTCCTCTCGCACAGGCACAGACCCATCTAAGGGCAATGTCATCTCCACTTTCCCCTATTATTGCTCCGAAACCATTCAGGAAAACATTAAAATGATGAAAGGGTACCAGGAAAGAGACTGGTAGAAGTTGAAGAAGGAACTCAAAGATGCGTTCAGATACGCTGACAGCTGAGTATACATGTATACGAGAATGTATCTGGAGAGACCGTGCAAAGATCAATTGAGAAGAGGGAATGTCAGATTGAAGGCCTTCATCTTAGCCTATGACAACATCGGTCGAGCTATGATTACCAAGGGTACATTGTACGAGTTTGCACAAGTCGAAACACTGCTTGGAGCCCTTCCAAAAGATCTAAACGCCAAGGCCGTCGTCAAACTCGAGTTGGACACCCGGGAGCCTGATATCTTTCAGTACGACAGACTCCACAAGTACATTCTCGACAAGTGCATTACAGCCGATGCCCTCGCGCTCCTTGACACCGATACCACCCATACGACATTGAGAGACTCAGCATACTCCATTCCCACCGGAGTTCCGCTTCCACAGATGCCCAGTGTAACCAGCACGAGCCAAGAGAACGAACCAAGCACCGCCGTCACAACTGCTGTCACCACGATGCCAAGTATGGAAACAACTGCAACCGAGAAACAGGAGGAGACCATCGACACAAAAATAGACAACATGATGAAGGCCTTTGAGGCTTGGACCTTCCAACTAACCAAGGCAACCGATCTAAGGCTCCAATATACCGGATATCAAACGGCTAGAGCCTATGCAATTCAAGCCGACTGTAATGGCGGCCGGCCTATGGCAGGGTAACCGTCCATCCGCCCAGTATATAGTCAGCTCGTGCGAGTGCTCTTGCACGCCATCGATAACCTTACCTATTGAACCCACCTACTATCTTATTCTCGAATCCTCGTTTGCAACCGTATCTACCGTAATACACTTATATCTACGTACAAAGATGTACGCCTTTACACTGTTATCGATCTTTAGTAATTGGATACGTTTCGCTCATGGGATTTCGTAAATTACCCCTTTTCAACGCTTTACCTGTCATCGAGAAATCACACACGCGATCTATCTATCATCGAGAAATTCTACGGATCGACGAGAGATTACCTCGAGATATCCTACGGGTCTCATTACCCCTTTTTCTTGACGCGTCGCATCGAACTCAACGTGAAGTCGAAAAGACGGAAAGAAGCCAAAGATGAAATAAGACCCAAAGACGAAGTAAGACGAGCATCTCGGTTCAGTGTTTTGAGCATCTTTATGGTCGCGAGGCTGCTCAGACGGCTCGGGCTACTGCTACTTTATGGTCGCGAGGCTGCTCAGGCGGCTCGGGCTACTGCTACTTTATGGTCGTGAGGCTGCTCAGGCGGCTCGGGCTACTGCTACTTTATGGTCCCGAGGCCGCTCAGGCTACTCGGACTACCATACGAACCGGCATTCATCTCCACCCGGGCCTTGGGCAGTGGGTGATGTCTGCGAAGGGGAGTCCAAGGTCGAAGGGCAAAAGTCGAAGGGCAACCGAATGTCGAAGACGAAGTGAAGAGTAGTCGATGACGGATGGGATGACCGTACCTACGATCCGGATTTCAAGCGGACGCGATCACGATCATCGTTTACACGGAAGTGCACCTGAATCGGAATACGAAGCGCACTTGACGATTACCTTCCTACGATCTGAGCGGAAGCTCTCAAGCGCACTTGACGATTACCTTTCTACGATCTGAGCGGAAGCTCTGAAGCGCACTTGACGATTACCTTTCTACGATCTGAGCGGAAGCTCTGAAGCGCACTTGACGATTACGTTCCTACGATCTGAGCGGAAGCTCCGAATCGCACCTACGAGCGTCAGCATTGCACGGAAGTGCACCTACGCAGAACGATTACACGAGCACGGAAGTGCACTTACGGAGAAAGACTACACAAGCTTTGCAAGAGCTAAGCGTACTTGATCGATATTGTAAATTCGATCTTCTCCTGGATGCTCACGAGTTAGATAATCGACGAACCACATACGATCGATAACGAGAGACAATGACATTTACCGAGACGAGCCTGCACTACGGAAGCTACGGACGCATGGGCTTGGATATGGAGAGATGGACTTGGAGGATACAGGGGTCAATTGGACGTTTCCTTCTCTTCTCTTCTCTTCGTTTCTTATGGATCTCGGCCCGGTATAAATGCCGTCAGCACAGGTTTTACCACCTACCACTGGAGGTGGATTTCTCCGTACACCGGATCCGCCGTGAGGCCGCCGTGATGGCACCGATTGGTTGCGGGATTTACGAGGCCGTACGAGGGCGTACGAGCTTGGATTTGTTTCTTCTCTTCATGTACGGGTATGCAGCCCAGGAGGTCTGCAGATAAAGAGGGGGATGATGTAATGGCGGCCGGCCTATGGCAGGGTAACTGTCCATCCGCCCAGTATATAGTCAGCTCATGCGAGTGCTCTTGCACGCCATCGATAACCTTACCTATTGAACCCACCTACTATCTTATTCTCGAATCCTTGTTTGCAACCGTATCTACCGTAATACACTTATATCTACGTATGAGGATGTACGCCTTTACACCGACAACCCACCGATGTACCCCCGGCAACCTTCCGGACCAGGTTATTATCGACCGACAATGCTAAACTACCAACAGTATCCTCGGCAGGGGTTAGGCCCTTGCATTTGCTGTGACGAACTAGGGTACATCCGGACATTCTGTCCTGATGTCCGAACCGATCAAGAACAAGGTATCATCCATCTTAATGAGTGCAGGAGGTTAAGCCTAGGGCCACGTGGAGGGAGAGGTGGAGAAATCTCTGGGTACCGGCCAGAACGAAGGTTTCTGTCGATGAGGGACTATGCTAGATCAGTGGCTCGGCAGCAGCAACCAGTTGCATCCACCTAGACTGGAGCAGTACAGCCTGTAGCGGTACAGCCTGTAGCGGTACAGCCTGGAGCGGTACAGCCTGGAGCGGTACAGCCTGGAGCGGTACAGCCTGGAGTGGTACAGCCTGGAGCGGTACAGTCTGGAGTGGTACAGCCTGGAGCGGTACAGTCTGGAGTGGTACAGCCTGGAGCGGTACAGCCAGCTGCAGCTGGACCTCCACAACATATTGCAAGGTCACAGTTATTTCAGAGAGCGAGAGCTCAAGTAATGGCTTTTCGCTTGGGAGATTGTTCAACAACTGCTGGATATTGATGGGCACTACGCCAAGGGAAAAGGTAAGGAACCACAGAGTCGAGTGGTGGAACTTAATGAAGACGAGGAAGAAGAGAGCGATGGAAAGGAAGATAGTGGTGAGGAAGAAGAAAGCACGGAGGAAAGTGAGTCAGAAGAAGAAAGAGAGGCTGGCCTAGATGAGGAAGAAAGATATGGACGCCTGGCAGTAGTTCGAACTCAAGCGGGCTATACCTTTGTTGATGAGAGGAGAAAGAGGACAGGGGAGGTTACGAAAGGAGATGACAAGCGTGCTCGGGTGGAGGATGAGGTCCCGGAAGTAGCGATAAGCATCTGCACCCAAGAGAAGCGCAGCATCAAGACAGCAGTGACCTACGTCAAAACACCAGCCAAAACTACAAGCGACCCCACCGAAAAGAAAGTCTCCAAACCTCATAAGAAACAGACCCCAGCTCTCAAGTCTGGGAACTATGAGGTTCTGGGAAGTAGTCAGCTTGACTATACGGTCCTAGCTCGACAGGAGAGGGAAACGGGTGAGTTAACTCTCCAACTACTGCCTAAAGCCAAAGTGGTAGCGATTCCGAAAGAAAGACGTGTGCCGGCCAGAACTCCCACAGCTCCCAAGAAGGTCGTTATCACTCACGTCTCTGCCTTCACTTCGAACCCCAGAGACAGTTCCAGCTATACAGAGTTTCGCTACGCACGAGCCTTTCCTACAGTCCAAGGAAAGATCAATGGACACGAGATCTCGATGCTCATCGACGGAGGATCCGAAATATGTGTGATGAGCAAGGATGTCACCATAGAACTTAATATTGGATGGAAAAGGGCCGACTGGAAGATGATAACTGCAGATGGGAACCGCTCGGACCTTACGAAGGTGTCGGAAGCTGTACCGATAGTAGTCCATAGAATCGTGATTCCTGTACCAGGGTTTCTGGCCGCATCTGGATCGGAACAGGTGATTCTAGGCCACCCCTGCAAAACCTACGCCCACAAATTTGAGAGAAACTTGGACGACAGAAGTTGCCAAATTACTATCACTGCTGTCGATGGATCAAAACAAGTCACGTTTGTAGCCACGTACCTGGGAGACAAGAGGGATAGGTTTGCCAACAACTCGGGAAACTACTACACCTAGTTCAAGTAAGGGCGACTAGGTGTGGGGAAGCCCGGAAAGAGGTCGATAGAGGGGAAAGAGGAGGAGTCGAGAAAGAAAGAGATGTCGGTGGAAGCAAGAGACGTCGAGGGAAAAGACGCAAAAGGGAAAAGAGAAAAGAAAGCGAGAAGAGAAAAGAAGAGGAAGATACGATTGGAAGAAAAGAGAAGGAGTGGAAAAATAAGAAAGAGAAGGGAATATCTGCGGAAGTAAGAAGGGTGATGGGAAGTGGTATCAATTAGGAAGATGAATGGGTGCAGGAGGAAGGGGTGACGGTAGAAGAGTTGGGCAGGAAGATGATGTCGGTAGAGTGGTCGATGGGCGAACAAGGGCTACTTAAGATGAGCAGGGTGAGCGGAGGTGAATCCACTAATTTGTGGTGGATTTCTAGAAATAGTACTACTTCGGAACTTAGTCAAATACAACCCTCTCTCTGTTACCTTGATGCAACAATAGATGAATCCACTAGAGCTGCCTGGGTACGAGCTCGATACAAATGCATTGCCAAGAAAGTAAAACCAGTCCCCTTGTCAGATGGGAGCGTTCCAGACGAAGGACTCGACTGTAGAGAAAGGACTATCGCTAAGAATAAATATAGTACAACCTCCGGACCCTGGGACACTTGGTTCACCCCTCAGTTTTCCACCGAAGAAAGAGGGGGAAGGTTGACGACTAAAAGAATACAAGAGTTGAGGATTGGAGCAGATTTGAAGCCAAAAGAGAAGGAGGCGTTATTAGGGATGTTGTTCAATAGAGAATACGCGCTTTCGTGGACCTGGGACGAATTAGGAACGATTAGTGATGAAGTGGAACCGCCGCACCGAATTAGGTTGAAACCCAGCCATAAAGTCTGGAAAGACCGTGTGTTCTGCATCCCCAAAACAGTCATTCGGATAGAGAAAGAGATGGTGGAATAACAAGTGCGGCAAAGGCTATTTGAACTGGTATGGAAACTGTACAGGAACATCCATTTCCTGGTACCTAAGAAAAACGGGAAATATCGATTCATCATCTCGGCTGTCAGTGCGAACCGCCACACTTTACAAGATGCAGGAATACCGCCCAACGTCGAGGAATTCTCGGAAGCATTTGCTGGCCTCCCTATTTGCTCCTTAATCGATTTTCACTCCGACTATGACCAGAAGGTTCTGCACGAAGAAAGCTGAGATTATATGGCATTCCAGACGACACAAGGGATGTACCGACCGAATAGGTTGGTTCAAGGAGCTACCAATTTGGTGTCAGTATTCGTCCGAGTATTTCGAGAAATATTGAGTAAGCATCTTGGGATGATCGCGGAAGTGTTTGTCGATGATATTGGAGTGAAAGGGCCCAAAAGCCAATATGGAGATGAAGAAGTGTCGGGTCTGCCTGGAGTGCGGAGGTACGTTCTGGAGCATCTCCAGAATCTCGACAAAGTGCAGGCGGATATTGAAAGAGCCGGAGCAATGATTTCGTGAGAAAAGTCTGATTGGTGCTGGAACGGGATAACGATTGTGGGCTTCGTCTGCGGAGAATCAGATAGGTGGCTCCAGGCTTCCAAAGTTGACAAATTGCAGAACTGTCTGCCGTGCGGAAACCGTACGGAATGCAGGGCTTTTCTTAGACTTTGCACATACTATGGCATATGGATTCCCGAGTATGCAATAGTCGCCCGGACATTGTTCCAGATCTTATGAAAAGACGTCCAATTCAGATGGGAATCGAAACAAAAAGAAACCATGAAAGCCATGAAAGATGCCCTTTGCAATGCCCTGGCACTAAAGACGTTAGACGTCAGCAACGAAGCTGGCCAAATACTCTTAGGAGTCGACGCCAGCCTGGAGGGATGGGGAGCCATACTACAACAAGAAGACAAGGAACAAATACGCCACCCATGTCCGTATGAGAATGGACTTTGGAATGCTGCGGAGAAGAAGTATGACGCTGGGAAGCGGGAGTGTAGAGGCCTTATAAGAGCACTAAAGAAGTTCCGCAATTATGTGTATGGTGTTCGATTCCTTTTAGAAACTAATGCAAATATACTAGTACATCAGTTGAACCTGCTCGCCAATGACTTGCCAGGGGCCTTAGTCACTTGCTGGATCGCATGGATTTGGCTGTTTGACTTTGACGTGAAACACATCCCTGGGCGACTGAATGGAGGACCAGATGAACTTTCAAGAAGGCCACGCGGGGAAGGGGAACCAGATCCAGACGATCAAGAGGGGGACGACCTAGAAGAAACAATCGAAGCCAGCCTAAGAAATGTGCGGGTTGAGCAAGGACTTGGAGAAGAAAGAAAGAAACATTACGAACCGTTTATGGGCCTGCGACTATCAGAACCGTATGAAGGAGAGTGGAGGAAAATCGCAGAGTTCTTGGGGAGTCTAAAGCAACCAGAAGGAAAAACTCCAAAGGAAATGCAGCGCTTCTGGAGAGAAGCTACAAAATATCTCGTTTCAGATGGGATTCTTTACCGGAGACGCAGAACCAACGAACCTTCAGTGAAGGTACTAGTGAGCGGAGAAGAAAGGAGAAAAGCAATAGAAGCTACACATGAGCTGAGTGGTCATCGAGGAAGAGATGAAATGTTGCGGAAGGTAGCCAAACGCTACTGGTGGCCTCAGATGTAGGCAGATGTCAAAGAATGGATAACAACGTGCGAACAGTAAGAGAAGAGAGTGCCACTACAGTATGATGAACCCCTGAAGAGTCTAACTGTCAGTTATCTGTGGCAACGTATGGGAATGGATATCTCCTAGATGCCTAAGATGGAACAAGGATTCGATCTCCTGGTCATCGCTCGCGACTACCTTAGCGGGTAGGCAGAGGCAGGGCCATTGAAACAAGGATCATCAGAGAAAGTGGCAGATTTTCTTTATGAGGAAGTAATATGCCGATATGGTATCCTAGACAGCGTAGTAGTGGACGGCGGAGCAGAGAATAAGAAATGGTCAAATCTCTTTATCAAGCAATATGGCATCAGGAAGATAACCACCACTCCGTACCATGCGGCTAGCAATTGAATCATCGAACGTGGACACCAGTCAATAACAAATGCCCTGTCCAAACTTACTGCATGCTCCGATGAGCCAAAGGAGATGTGGCTCGACCACCTTCCGGTGGTGCTCTGGGCGGATAGGATAACCATTCGATGAACAACCGGGTACACTCCCTTTCACCTCATGTTCGGTCAGGATGCAAAGCTTCCTGTTGAACTCAACAATCTGACATGGAACACTGCGCACTGGAAAGATATCAAAGATACAACCTCACTACTAGCTGCAAGGGCTCGACAATTGGAACGCCGGTGCGAAGATATTGATGCGGCCGTGCATCGACTGAATGGGTCCCGGGAGGCAAATAAACGCCGTTTTGATCAAGCAGCCCAACTAAGAGCTGAAGAACTCCAAGTTAATGACCTGGTCCTCCTCCACAATACTAAAACTGAACAATCGCATGATTCCAAATTGGACGCGAAATGGAGAGGGCCTTATCGAGTCAAGGAGATAGCATCAAGTTTGGGTACTTATCGCCTCAGCGAATTGGACGGTTCCGAACTCTAGGATGGATGGACGGGAGTTGAGTTAAGAAGTTCTTTGCCAGAAGAGGAGGGAAGTACGATGAGGAAACACCGGTGTCCACACAAGAGGAAGTAAGGGGAAAAGAGGCGGAGAAAGAGACGGAGGAACAATGGGAGGTTGAACCGCGAGCAGGCGGCAAATATGTAGATGGAAAGTGGTTGTATTTCGTTAAGTGATTAGGTTTAGAGAAACGGACTTGAGTGCGGGAGGAAGATATGGAAGGTAGTAGGGGAATGGTGGAGGAATGGAATGCCGCGCACCCAGTACCGGTGAACCATCTATCGATAGAAATGAGAAGATACATGGGGGGAAGGATGATGAGAGGGGGGACGATGGGGGGAGGGGAGGACGATAGTGGGAGAACGATGAGGGGAGGGGAGGAGATCGTACAAGTTTGTACGGTTCAAAAGTGAAGAAGATGATGAAGATGATGTGAGGATGCCAAGACCCACAAAACTCGTGGAATTACAAAAAGGGAATATTTGGAGAGACAGATGGCCCTCATTGGCTGGCTCACACCTCCATTACACAAAGTTCTCCTAGTACTCTCTAAACGTTAATGACAACCAGTATTTCTAGGTTGAACCTAAAAATCATTGCCTAACACGAAAATGATGAGCGCGATGAGCTCTTTCAAACGGTACTGGCTTTAAGGACAAAGGGGAGCGGGAAGAGAAGCTATGGTGGGAAACGCCAGGAAGGTATCAGGAGCGAAACAAAGAGACAATCGACACAAAGAGAAGCTCCAGGTATATAAAGAGCTCTCTCCCCCCCCTCCCCTTTTTCAGCGAACTCCAGAAGCTTCGTAACTGCTAATGTCATCGGCCTTATCGACATCATCGACTGCACCGACTTCAACAACAAAAGATGACGTTCACTCCAGTCAACAAGAGCTTCAGCACTGACACGGCCATCAAGGAAACCGCACTCCGTAGCACCATCACCGTCAAGAGACCTGGGAGCCGCACTCTTATCGATCAAGCCTTAGCCACCGCAACCAGATACAGAAAGGTCGTCTCTCCAACTATGGTCACTCCTTATACCACCGATTCTGCCGAGTCTCCTCCTGCCGAGTCGCCTCCCGCCGAGTTGTCCTCCACCGAGTCGCCTCCTGCCAAGTTGTCCTCCACCGAGTCGTCTCCTACAAAACCGTTCCCCACTATAGACCTCATCCCGGTAACCAGCAAAACCACCATAGACCATGCACCAGCACCTCATCCACTTCAGGTGCTGGAAAGCCTATGGGACGGCTTTTTTCCGGACAGGCACTTCGATTCCATTACAGAAGCAGTGGCAATTGCCGTGAAGGAGCTGACCCAGCAAGACCAGTCGAAGTTCATGCACGGTGTATACGAGCTGTTCGCTGATATCCCAGAGGTTTCGAACGTGCAAGTTGCATAGCTCTCAGAGTTCGAGGAAAACAATGCGTGGTAGATGGAGCTAGGCTACAAGAGATACTATGACTATCTGAGAACAATCGACAGCTCTGGCCGGGTAAGAGAGATAGTAAAGCAACACAACACCGCTTAGAGGCATAAGGACCGTGCAATGAAAAAGCTGGGAGACTACTGGCATCAGAGCTTTGAACTCTTGGAGATCCTGAACGAAGGCGATGGCAGTGAGAAATGGTTACAACTGACAGCCCTAGCTACCCGAACTGCCAAAGACTCCGAGTTAGCCAAACGGTATCTCAACTACGCATATGTGTCCCGCATCATCAAACTGGGATGGAAATTAAAGGTGAATAGATGGTACACGTCTGCTGACTTCAAAGAAGCAAAGGCTTTATTGGAAAAAGGATGTCCGGTAGTTAACGAAGAGATCAACCTAGGAAAGATGGGTTTAAAGTTATACTGAGGGCTAGTGATGTCGGTTGCATATTATCCGTTCAAGAAAGACCAAAGCTGCACCCGTACACTCTCGCCATCAGCTCCGCCCCCAAACCATCAAATCCCTTCTGCATCGCCTGTTTTAACCTCTTCCGCTCCGCCACCCAAGGAGGAGAAACTGAGTGATCTTGAGGCTCCGACTCCCAGTGAATCACTTTTCTCGGAGGATTCATCCCCCGAGATACCCGATATCCCAGATACGACTCCCGATGATATTTCCGAAGTCGTCGATGATATTACCGAAGCCGTCAATGATGTTACCGAAGTCATCGATGATGTTACCGAAGTCATCGATGATGTTACTGAAGTCATCGATGATGTTACCGAAGTCATCGATCAAGGTGACGAGGATACCTCTAGTGACAGTGACAATGAATCTAGCGAAACAGTTGTAACCCCCACACCCGTCAGGACTAAGGTTTCCCGCAAGAAAAAGAGAGCGGGACGACCCCCAACCCCGAAACCCACCGAGAACTAGCCAATCGACGGATACGATACGGTTGTTACCTGTTCCGACTATATGGAACGTGATGTCTGGTACACCCACCTAGTGGGTGAGGAGAAACGGATGATAACCAACCACCATGGAATCTATGGGAAGCACGCGCTGCTCATTGTCCAAAGAACGATCAACCGTGAACTCGATGTGTTCCTAACTGCAAGGGATCCAATTGTATCAGGAATGATTGCTATGAGGAACGCGATTATTACGGCTGAGGAAACACTTGGAGAAACAACGTTCTTTATAAACGAGCGAAGGAAGAGGGAAGATGAAAGGAGGAAGCGATCACGGAGGGAGTAAATCATCAGGGGATATTCTGGGTTTTCTTTTGGGTTTTCTTTTGGGTTTTCTTTTGGGTTTTGTTTTGAGTTCCTTTTACATGACGGGATATTGGTAAAGGGAGTAAGTGTGCTTCGTACAAAGGGCCAGGGAGGAGTTGTGGTGGGAAAGTCCATTCCCACCACTACCAGCACTAATGAGTTCGGAGATGTCAGGGGTATGGTAGTACTGAGGAGTATATATGTACAGGAGTGCCGATAGATAGAGAGAATGAAGCCTTTTCTGCACTCCAAGCCGAGCTGTGTATCTTCTCTAACATGTGATCGAATGTTCAAATTCGCAGATCTACTTACTTAGTGGATTCTTCTTTCTCTGACTGGGCAACCTTTGACACACTCATCCTCTTCCTACGCTCCTCGAGCCGAAACCGTCTTCTTCGATAGATTCCTCTAAGAAGCCTTCAAAGAGCGACGAGAAGGAAGTCACTGGGAATCTCTCCCTCGACACACCCTTCAAATCGCCACACCCCATCCTCAATTCCAAAAGCAGCACCGGCCACTCCTGCAGTTGTCTCCCCAATGCCACCTACAGCAAACGGTCATAATAGGAAACTCACTTTACAGGCTGACAAGCAGAAGCGAAAGCGGACGAAGGCTACAGCCTCACCTATCGAAGGTTCGATTTCGACTACCCAGGTCTCCTCAGCATCTACACCCATTGTATCCGCACCAAATCCAGCCCTGAAACCATCTCTGCCCCAGCCAAATCAAGCCTCTATTTCGATGTCGCCAGCACCCAGTGTCATTTCCAATGTTGCTATTCGTTCAGCGAGTAATTGTAGTTACCGCCGGAATCGACACCCATAATCATGGGCTTCACAACTCATCCCATCGTATCCGCCGAGGACACCATCGAGTCTGTCGGTCAGCAGTCAACAACGATATGGCAGTCGAAGTGTCCTTGCACCAGGTGACCTTCGAGTTACTACTGTACTGGAAACAATGCGTCGCTTGATGGAGAAGCAACTGCTGAGCGAGACTGCATTTCCAACTGAAGCTGAGTTTGTACTGGTAGCTTATACGATTCCGAGAGTGGTAGATACCGACTAACATTGTTTGCAACACAAAGTCAGGAGAGCATTCCTGGCCCAAGGCATGCAGGCAGGAAGGAGTCAATATTAGCTTCCAGGAACATCAGAAGGAGTGTCTCAAGATAGTTAGGTATCTCCCAGAATTGCATTCTCACTGACTAACATCTTTCAGATCAAAAACAGTTGTAATGCAGTCAGATCGCACATGATCAAGAACGCCCGTGAGTGTGTAGGGAGACATACAACTTGCACCGTTTCGAAGATGATGAGCGCCGCATACACATTGACCTAATTCTTTGAGATTTTACATTCATTGTACGCCAATGCGATCGTACGAACGAACCTGATGTGAGTTCTGTCTGCAACTTGTAGTCTCGTCAACACCACCAGGAATGAGCTAGCTACTTTATTGCCGAGGAGATTCAACGATTTCAATATATACATTTCTTCCAACGAATTCGCAAACGTGGCAGGCTTTCGGAGCGCTGCCATGACTGGATTCGGGAACAGACACCTCCAGCACTGATTGTATTAACATCTATGCCATTGCATCACGTACTGACAGAGTGGCAAGGAAATGGAGGTTTAGCTCCAACAAAGGTTGCAATCGATGACCTCGAACTTGAAATCTGGCGCAACAGGCTTGAGTGGGAGTACAACTTCAATCGAGGTAATGACGGCGGTAAGTATGGCCTTCACAATGCATGCAATCCATCAAACATTTATTTTACAGAGACTTACACTGATATCATGAATATTTGGAACGATCTCCCATCTCCATTGAGACAGAAGGTAATCAAGTCAATAAGGGCGGCTCTCAACAATCTCATTCTACATGAGACAGGAGCCAATAACATGCCATCTGTGGCCAAGCCTCGTCGAGTGGTATTAAACAAGACCGCGATGGAAGCCCTGATAATGCAGCCGGATATTGAGACTCCGATCATTGCTACGATCCGCATCCCCATTGTTAAACATTTGTCTTTCGATGCTGAGGATGGGATTGACGATGGCGACAATCATGGCGACAATGATAGCGACAATGAGCATGATGACATTCATTCTGCCAGGAGTCGTACTCAGCGATATCATGGTCTCCAGCTGGATGATGATAATGTTGAGAATGAGTAGGATGAGGATCATGATAATGTGGAGAATGAGGAGGATGAGGATGAGGATGAGGATGAGAATGTAGAGTCGGAGTCGGTGCATGACTGTGAAGGAGAAAGTAGTTTAGACGATGTGCTTCAAGCTGGGTGCAACGGGTAGCATGGCATTTGGAACGAGGAGAGTGAAGTTTAGAGGATGTGCTTCATGCTGGCTACGACGTGTAGAATGGGCAACTGTATATATTAGAGCTTAATATCAAACATCGTCAACAGTAACGTCACTGTATTGTATCCGTCGCCCGAGATGAGAGTGCAATTCATGGCATCATATAAAGGTCGCATGCTGTGAACATTACGTTATGTCAAGGTGTACATTGCACTCATGCATCACATGAGTAGTGTTGTGTATCAAAAGGTGAGCACACTGCATGGCTGCGACAGTAAGAATTATGTGCACTGTATAGCTGCGACAGTAAGGAACGCTGCATCAGGAGGTGCAAGCGCAATGCCAGGGGTGGTATATACGCACGTGCAGTGTCCCTCTACGACGAGGCTCAAGAGGTTTCGATTTAAGCATCTGATGCACCCTGGACTCACGCACGGCCTAGGCGCGACATGGTTTTTTTCCCGATGTACAACAGATGCATCCAGAAAGTGGAAATGCAATCAGGAGGGAGGAAACAACGATGAGCGTATTTGCTTCCAGTGCGGGCTCCCAGGTTACGTCAAAGTCGATTGTGTCTACTATAAACATATAAAGGAGTGGTGGAAAGTGAAGTAAGCTACTGCTACAGCAGCTCTCGCTACGACCGGAGACTGTGATCCCTTCTGACTAACTGCTTGTGCTTTCGCCGCCGCCACCGCTTCGAAGTGGGCCATTGATTCCGGAGCGTCACACTACATGTGCAATGACTGTAGCAGCTTCTCAATGTTCGAAAAGCTCTTACTTACTATACTAATTGAATTCGGAGACAACACTTCAGTCACCACCACAGATTATGCTTTCGTCAACGTCATACAGGGCAATCAAGTCAAAGCCCTCCATACTTGTAATGGCGGCACCAGGTGTACTTGGCTCCCAAGCACACTTGGCCCTCGCAGGTACACTTGGCTCCCAGGCGCACCTGGCTGCCGAGGTCGGGTAAGCGCCCTTCATATATAATCACCTCGTGAAGTGCTTTAGGCATGCTAGCGATTATCTTACCTACACACCGCATAATTGATATATATTACATATTCTCGTTTGCAACCGTATCTACACGTATTTAGGCATACGAGGACGTACGTCCTTACACTATAATCGCTTCTCAGTCACCAGATATGTTTCGCTCACTGGACTTCGTGATCTCCTTACTTTTTCGACGCGTCACGACACGTACACAAAAAACACAGATGATCAGCCAATTACATTCAATTGCACCCCAATGCCTACAAAGAAGTCAATTACAAGTCAAGTACACATCACTGACGATCGCAAAAGCGAGGAAACTCTGCAGGCACCGATGGCAAGCAGCCAATAGGCTACAGTCGAGAGACCATCGGTCCCACCGTAGGACGGAATCAGAGATAACGCCACAATTGATAACAATGTCGATGCCGACGATGAAAATCCGCATCCTGAAGACGGTGATATGAATCCCGAGCGGGAAAATACACGTATCAGAGATGACGATGATGACTTCTCATCAATGATTACCAAAGATGATCACTACGACATGGTCACCCAGATTCGATTGATACTGAAGCTCCTTTTCCATCAACAACCCGAACTGTGAGCCGAACGATGGGCCGAGTGCGACGCGAGAGCAGCCAAATGTGCGGAATGGATCCGGGAGAGAGAAGCAGCTCGGAAACAAGAGCCTGCTAGGGAGCGAGCCAAAACGTAGAAACGCTGTAAGTCCGGAATCTTTAAGATGGTCGACCCTGAGCGATACTGCAGGGGCACCCCCGAATTGGATAACTTCATCAGTGTCCTCCGTGGGAACTTCGAGTCACACCAATATCATTTCCTGAACGGCGCACCGGATCAAGTTAGGTACACCCTAAATCTATTTGGTAGCTGGAGCGGCCATAAGGATCCTTCACAACAAAAACAGAAGATAGAGGACCCAGTCACTTGGGGCCAAAAGGTACGGAATTCAAACCACTCTGCCATGAACGATTTCAACCTCTTCGTTGTTCAACTCCAAAAGACGTACAGCAACCCCGACCGCGTGCTGAATGCAGCCATGCGGGCCTACCGAGAGTTTGACCAGGGATTCCATGACCAAGATGAACCAGTGCGGGTATAGGCCAACCGGCTCCGTACCTTGTGGCGAGATGCGGAATGGGATGAAGAGCAGAAGCCTAAGAGGTTAT
This sequence comes from Wilcoxina mikolae CBS 423.85, assembly GCA_014904905.1. Classification (NCBI taxonomy): domain Eukaryota; kingdom Fungi; phylum Ascomycota; class Pezizomycetes; order Pezizales; family Pyronemataceae; genus Wilcoxina; species Wilcoxina mikolae. Next base: position 387,879 of record MU122094.1, read on the forward strand.
ACAAAATGGCCTGGACCGGAATGAAGCCTGGGTTATGAACCCGAGTTAAACCCTCAACTTTGAACGGGAGGTTCAGAAGTATTGATGAACCTTTCGAGCGAGCAGCAGCCGCAGAATTCCAGCCCGAGCCAGGAAGGACAAGCGGGAGACAACAACAACAACATCAACAGAGGGAGCGTACCAGCAGTTCCGGCGGCAGTTCCGGCGGCAATGGAGAATTGTTCAAATGAACAGACAGGAAACGTAATTTCAGAGAGTCAATTTCCGAGCCTGCCGAGACAACTTCCGGTGACAACCGCCTCACCAATAAGAAGTGCATCCGCTGCAATGGCAGCCACTTGTCGCACACGTGTCCACGATACAGTCGGGTCATGTATCAAGACAAAGACATATTGAACCCTCGCAGCACCGGCCCCGGCGGTTCCACCGGCAGTGGCCACCAAGTCAAGTGACAATGTTCATTTGATACCCAGCAGGCAAAGGACTAGTCTACCTCTCCCGGTACCTGGCTCGGCGAGAGAGGGTGGACCAGACGGAGCTGGAGTTGGAGAGGCTGGGAGCACAGGCACTCATGGCGATGTTGGACGGAGTGCAGGCACACCGAATTTCATTAAAATCAAGAATTATTTTGGAGAGCCCAAGAGCTCACATGTTGAGTCAGTACCTGTACAGCACTGAGCGACCAGATTCGGCACATATCATACATGAAGTACTTGTCCGAGATGTTCACAGCGAAATGCATCTCGTATGAGCTCTCATCGACTTTGGAGCAACGAGTATCTTCATGATGCCCAAGTGGCAATGGCAGCTCGGCGTACGGGACAAACCAGTATTCATCGCAACATCGAACCTCGATGGCAGCTAGATGATGTCTGCAAGAGAGAGCAGAAAGACTACTCTCTCGGTTCAGTATTTTGAAAACTTGGTACTGGTTGACGAATCGGATGTCTTAATTGCACCCATGAGTGCACACGACTTAGTTATGGGATTATCTTCGTTCAAGGCTCGAAACCTGGAGATCGACTGGAAAGCCTGTCGACTCACAGCCTCGCAAACCCAGAGTGGGCCACCGACCACCACCATGGATGAGAATCGCGATGAAACCCTGGTGTAAAGGTGGTGCCAGGTGCACTTGGCCCTCATAAGTGCACTTGGCTCCCAAGCGTTCTTGGCCCTCGCAAGTGCACTTGGCTGCAATGGCCGGGTAAGCGCCCTTTATATATATTCACCTCGCGAAGTGCTTTTGGCCTGCAAGCGATTATCTTACCTACATACCGTACAATTGATATCTTTATCACTTATTCCCATTTGCAAATGTATCTACGTATGTCTATCCATACGAGGATGTACATCCTTACACTATAATAGGTTTTCAGTCATCAGATACGTTTCGCTCACGGGGTTTTGTGATTTCTTTACTTTTTCTACGCATCAGACCTATACCGAGAACTATCGCTGGATTGTTGATACAAGATAAGTAATCATACTATTGAGTTGATTGACAGTAGTAGGGATGATTCCTAGAGGATTTAGATATCAATCGGTTGCGAAGAGACGTGTCCCCTGCCATGATAGATAGGTACCCCTGAGAACTCAAAATGTCACCATTCACGACCTATACCGAGTATCATCACTAGATCAATGAATCAGGATAAGTATACCTGTCAATCAAGTCAATTGACTACTGCAGAGATGTGTCAGCGACCAAGTCAGTCGAGGTCGATCACCATTCTATAAATAGGCTACCAATCGCGAGAGCGACAAGATCGGATAAGTTACCATTCACTTAAGTCAATTGACGAATTACAGGAATAATTCCGGAGCCTAAGTGACCCCGAGAGACGCGTCACAAACTGTACTCCAGAGATTCTTGGAACCTCATCTGACGAGCACAATCGTATGCGAACTATCGAGACGAGTCAAATACTATCGATGGCAGTCAATGGAGCATGTAGTGCTGGCAAGGCTGTAATCGACAATACCCCTGCACTCGTCAATTCGTTGAGCGAAGCAGGCCTACGGAGGATCAGCATTTTGCCAGCAGATATACCCATGGTCGAGGCCTACATACAGAGCCGAGAAGGCCGAATGCTATGAGAATCACCTCATTTACAGAAGATCGAAGCGCGAGATCGCCGAATAATCGATCGATGCCACCAATGCCAATTACGATCACAATTACCCTTCTTCGGGACTCAATCGAGTTGTCTACGTTACGGATGCTATTAGGAGTTTTCAGTTACGGGTACGGAAGTCATCCAAGGCAGTAAATGACCTTACGAGATTACACAATTATATACGATTTGAACGAGCCACCAAGGCAGACAGAAGCCACAGCTCTATAGCTACGACTCCGAACAAGTCAACAAGGCAATTATATTTATGGACATCATTCGTCTACCGACGAAACTGAGCGAGATAATGGAGCAGTGATCGAGATCTTGCTACATTACCAAATTGGAAGTATACCAAATCCCGAATATTCTAAAGTGGCAACCTGTAAGGGCGTACGTCCTCGTATGGGTGAATACGTGTAGATACGGTTGCAAATGAGAATAAGTAATATATATCAATTATGTGGTGTGTAGGTAAGATAATCGCTAGCGTGCCAAAAGCACTTCGCGAGGTGATTATATATGAAGGGCGCTTACCCGGACTCGGCAGCAAAGTGCACTTGAGAAGGCCAAGTGCGCTTGAGAGCCAAGTGCGCTTGGGAGGGCCAAGTGCACCTGGCACCGCCATTACACAAACAGGTACGATTCGAGATTACCATTATCAATCGTAACGATTGGCACCTGATTGGACGACCGAATTGGATCGTTGTAAGGAGAGGAAAACATCAGTGCCAACTCTATTCAATTTCGTCGTACAAGTCAACGACACCTTATCGTCAAACGAACAAGTACAGTATTTTATCACCGGATGTGTCCATACGATGGCAAACCAAGCGGAGTCCTAGTAATACGATGGAAATGATTTTGTTTTAATTGTACTCGGGAATCTGAGGATCCACGGGGCTACTGGATGATGGACCATCTGGGCACTCTTCCGGAGACCAGCAGATGCTGTATATATATACAGTTTGAGGTTCAATTGATACTTGTCGTATCCCCAAGTGGGAATGGATGTTATTTGGTTGTTAGACAGTCCCAATTGGGTGTGACAAGTACGTGATTCGCTGAGTGAGCTTATTTCGTACAAATGGTGGCAGCCACGGTGGACACACTGTGGGAGCTGGAGATTGAGTTTGGGTTGCCTTGGTACAAGTCCCAGAATCCTGGCGTCGACTTGCAAAGCATTCGACTGTTGGCTCTGCAAACCCCAGGGGGAGCGGAAGTGGTGGCAGTGGAACAGGCAGACCAACCAGAATGCCTCGGAAATGCACCAGGATCTACGGCTAGGGAGGAGACATGTTCCGAAGGAGGCTGTACTCCATATATATATACAAATACTTGGTGCTACTGCTTTAGACGATCTATTGGCCAGGGGGAGATTGTCGAAGGACATTCTTCCTAAGAGTGGGAGTTTATACAGGGCTGCTGGGAGCGACCATGAAAGGCATCACTGATGGTCAGTGAGATAGGCCCCAGGCGCTGGAAGGGCGAGCAGGGAGCAGTGGCAGTAGTTGTGGCAGAAGAGTTACCAACAATGCGGAGCTTGAATGACTGCTACCGGCTCTCCGAGTCACGAAGGGAGTACCAGACGATGGGGGGTTTCCCATCGAGGATAACTCGTTAATGACAAGGCCTCCTGGATTCCGCAACATCTACCGCTCTATCGTTTGCACATACAATTGGCTAATACAAATATGGAGAAGTTATGGGGTCATATGAACTTGTATGGATGTTAGAGATGATATCTACCTACGATTAGACGGAATACCGGAACGCGAATCCATGTCAGAACATGATAGATACATGCGGAAATGATGAAAAGGCACTTGTAACACTGAATGCATCGATTATGCCATGGACACTTTACGAACCACATATGACTTACTGAATACATTACTGCAATGAATTACCTCTGAACAGACGATCGAAATAATGGTCCACAAAAAGACGATTTTCCAATAGACAGACGAGCCAAGGCTGCAAAGTCACCACGGCACACAGAGACATTCTCATTGGTGGTTATTGATGTACGAGCCTATTGCTGTACAATGATCTGGTATGGTGGCGGGGAGTGGTATTCCCAAAATAGCGTGGAATAAGATCGCAGGCTCAAGAGCAAGATTCTGGATTTGGACTTAAGATCCCATGCCATATGGACGGATCAATGAGTGGGTGTTTTCTTATGATGGACGTTATGTCACCAGATAGATTATGGAAGTGCGATCAAGAACTTCCTTTGTCAGGCTGGATGAGAAGATAGTTGTGCAAAAGCCGATCTTAAGGTCAGTAATGATTACCTTTATGGAGCTTAAAAAGCTATGGAGAAGCCACGAAAGGTGGACCGTACAAGTGCAATTTGCACGTTCCGGAACGAACAGCCGGAGATGGATGATAATAAGTCTATTCATGTATATGGCAAGGCGAGGTTACGTTTGGAACTTTCCCCTTCTCTTAAGAAAGTCTTATTTTAGATGACAAGCTACAAGACTACCAATTGAGTGCAGATGCGCACATATGCAAATTTAGGACGTACCGACAAAATGATCGGAATCAAGATCCCGGATACAGTTTGCAGATAATTATATATCAAACCATGATGAATACCGAAACAGTCAGAATCGACGGGAATCTTCACCATACACACTAGCATTATCACAAGCTGTCGACGGAGTGCCGATCACAAAGAGGGGGATAACATTACCAGGAATTAGGAAACGACCCCACTGCAATTGATTACCGCACCGGAAGTGCTGGCATCAAGCACTGTCACGGTTATGTGCACCAGAGAAGTCAATGATTATGATGCTGAGGATTTATCACGGAAGCGAAGCCTTCCGATGGGGCTACCGGCATTCAGTCGAGACAGCTACCGGATCAGAGATATTATCCGAAATCGAGCTCAATCGAATGGCATACAGAATGACCGAGACCTCGAAGCTGTCTATCGATATGTCAATATTGAGATATCAATACCGAGCAGAGAAATCTATGAGACCATGGCAGTCGGCCTGGATGAGATGCACCGAAATCTCCGAGGAAACCTGCTGGAGGCCCAAACCCATCCCACGAAATTTTGCCAGTGGTGAAGAGACGTTCGAAGTCGGAGATATAGATCATTAAGCAGCACGGAATGTGCACCTCATCGGAATGTACCGCATAAGAGAAGTGCACCTACATTGGATTAAGAGAACGGGGGCAGAAGCTCCTGGTTAGACATACGAAGCCACGATATGGGCTTCCGGGAGTTTCCAAGAGTGCAATGGCTCCGAATCACATGGTATCTATGACCTTGTATGGAATGGTAACGAATTAGATATATCAACGAACGAATATGCTCCGCTATTGGATTTTATCAACGAGAGCACCAAACCAAACCATGATGATAATCGATTGACGTTGCCGTAGATAGTGGTGATTAACCATATGAGGCTAGATTTTAGGGTGTGACCCCTACAGATAGGTCCGGAAGGGCATGGCGTGTGCAAACTCACTACTTTCGTGGACTCAGAAAGTCGAAGGCATGGAAATCGGAGAATGGCTGCCTTGATGCACGTGGAGCAGAAGCATACTTTATTACTTTGTGCGTACGACCTTATGGCACACTTAGGAGTTAGATACCGCAACTCGAATGAGCATGTACGAATGCATGTCGACATATGATGACTGCAATCGAGGGCCGAATGAGGCTGACAAAAGTCAACCAATCACCACTGGATCTGCAGCAGTATGGCAACGGAAAGCCTAATCCCAATTACCGATATACGAGTCAACATGTAGCCAATCTGTGAGACGTATATCAATGCCGAGAGTGGAAGCTATTACGGATCAGGTCTACCGTGTACTTGGATATACGAAAGCACAGAGACATGGAAATCATACGAATTCGAGACGCTCTCAATAGCAGCAGCGATGACCAAGATAAGTACATCATGCAATTATGCTAGTTGACTGCTATAGCGATGCGATACCGATCACGATGGACTTGCACCTGAGATGACATTCACGAATGCGTTGAACGAAATAAATCGTATACAAATGATAGATCAATTAGTCGGGAGACGAGCAATAATGATTTCGTCCGGTATATTACGTGTCAACTACGATATCGATGCCGAATGACGCCCGTAAGTCGGCCAATGGCATTTACCTATTCGAGCACCACCGAGCTAGCACTATGGGGATCAATTATTTGGATTCGGAGATGGACTTGGAGGAATCAGGGTCAATTGGACGTTTCCTTCTCTTCTCTTTCTTCTCTTCATTTCTTATGGATCGCGGCCCAGTATAAATGGGGTCGGTACGGGTTTTACCACCTACCACTGGAGGTGGATTTCCCCTTGCACAGGATCCGCCGTGAGGCCGCCGTGATGGCACCGATCGGTCGTGGGACTTATGCAGACATACGAAGGCTTACGCACATTATCTTGTCTTTCTTCATGTATATATATGTTGCAGCCCAGGAGGTCTGCTGATAAAGAGGGGGATGATGTAATGGCGGTGCCAGGTACACTTGGCTGGCAAGCGCACTTGGCCCTCATAAGTACACTTGGCTGCCGTGGCCGGGTAAGCGCCCTTCATATATAATCACCTCGCGAAATGCTTTTGGCACGGTAGCGATTAGCTTACCTACATACCGTACAATTGATATCATTATCACTTATTCCAGTTTGCAACCGTATCTACGTATATCTATCCACACGAGGACGTACGTCCTTACACCCGTATGTAGATACCAGCGGAACTTCGCAGGGGCGCGGTGGTGAGCCTCCGGAAATTTGTTTCCTTGAAGCAACCGCATTCAACTACCTTCTTGAGAGCAATGAGGACGATGACCTATTCGCCCTACGATTTGGAGAGTGCACCGGGCTGCCCGGAGCATCATTACGGGGTGAGATCTTAGGTAAGAAGCTCCGATGCTGGATGGGCGAGCAGGAAACAGCGGCGGTAGTTGCGGCAGAAGAGTTACACACTGACGGTGCTTGAATGACTGCTACTGGCTCGCCAAGTCACGAAGGGAGTACTGGATGGCAGGGGTTTCCATTGAGGATAACTGGTTATGACAAGGGCTCCTGGATTCCAACCTTCCGCTTTTATCCCCTTATAAGATCTTAATACTAAACTGAACAGATGGAGCAGACAAGACTGGAGTGCCAGTAGTACTGACCGACGATGGCGGTCATATACCAGCCAAATATAAGGAATTGGTTGAGGTCTTTAGCAAGGCCAAGGCAGAGACGCTGCCACCACACCAGTAAATTGACCATGCGATCGACCTGGAACCCGGGCACGAGCTGCCATATGGGTGTATCTATAACCTGTCGGAGTTTGAGTTGAGAACTCTAAAGGCCTACATCGAGACAAACCTGGCCAATAGCTTCATCCAGCTGTCATCATCACCGGCGGCAGCACCGATACTTTTTGCAAAGAAGAAGGATGGCGGCTTGAGGCTCTGTGTGGACTATCAAGCTCTCAACGCGGGTACAATCAAGAAAAGGTACCCCCTTCCATTGATCTCAGAGATGCTCAACCGTGTTGGCAGCGCCAAGATGTTTATGAAACTGGACCTTCACAGAGCCTATCACCTTATTCGCATTAAGGATGGTGATGAGTACAAGATGGCATTCCGAATCCAATATGGTCAGTTCGAGTACAGGGTCATGCCATTCGGCTTGACGAATGCACCTGCTACCTTCCAGGCTTAGATCGACGATTGCCTGCGACCCAACATTAACGACTTTACCAGGTGTTACCTCGACGACATCCTGATCTACTCCACCGACAAGAAGGAGCATGACGAGCACGTACGGAAACGAATGCAGTGGCTGCAGGAGTTTGGCCTCTATTGCAATGCGGAGAAGTGCCAAATTGGAGCCTTGGAAGTCGGCTTCCTCAGTTTGGTCATCAGTGCCGAGAGTGTTAGCATGGAAGCGGACCGTATCTCCACAATCGAAGATTGGCCGACCTCCAAATCAGTGTGGGATGTGCAGGTTCTGTTTGGGTTCACGAACTTCTATCGGAGGTTCATTTGGAAATATGCCAAGGTAACAGCACCCATATCGAACCTGCATAAGAAGGTTACAGGAAAGCCAAAATGGAAGTGTCCGAGAGACGCAGAGCTCGCCTTCCGGAAGCTGAAGAAAGCCTTTACCACAGCACCAATCTTGCCGCACTTCAATCCAGCCAAGCCGATCATCGTCCAGATGGATGCCAGCGGCTTTGCGATTACGGGCATCCTGAACCAGTATGATGGCTTCGGAACCCTTCAGCCAGTCAATCGTTACCCTCGAAAGTGCTCTCCGGCTGAGCAGAATCACGAAACGTACGATCGGAAACTTCTCGCCATCGTTGAGACCTTCAAGCAATGCCGACACTATCTGCAGGGCGCTCGCCACAAGATTATGGTGTGGTGTAACCACAAGAACCTTGAGTATTTCCAAACTTTCAAAGTGCTCTGCTAGGTGATGGGAAATTCTCTCGGATACGACTTCACGATCGAGCACCTGGAAAGCACGAAACACTCCGCCGATGGCCCATCAAGACAGCCCAATTATGAGATCGGCTACAATAAGCCAGTCAGAAGACTTTTGGCGACCTTGGCAGTCGAACCCTACGATGAACTCCTACCGGCAATAAAGAAGGCCCAGGCAACTGACCCATTGGCAGTTAACATCTCGGGTAAGCTAGTCGATAACCCAAGGGACACAGCCATTGCCAAAGCGAAAGCCAAAGTCGAAGCCAAAGATGTCAACCAATGGAGTGTCATCGCTGGAGCTCTGACCTACGAGGGGAGGATATATGTCCCAGCGGACGATACTATCGGTGGCAAAGTGATAAGTCTCTTTCATGACAACTCCGAGTCCGGTCTCTTTGGAGCTCTTAAAACTGCTGAGCTAGTCTCTAGGGATTTCTATTGGCTTGCAATGGACGCGCACATAAGGAAGTACATCAGCGGCTGCAAAGTATCCCATCGAATCAAGGTCCCACGTCATGCCCACCACGGAATCAACATGCCACTGCCACCATGGTCACGACTCACGACCCTGGGAAGCTGTCACCATGGACTTCGTCACAGACTTGCCAGAATCGACCGCGTCCGGATACATGGGGATCCTAGTCATCGTTCATTGACTGACAAAGATGGCGACCTACCTGCCCTGCAGAAAGGAAATCGACTCACCAGAGCTGGCTAGACTCTTCTTCGAGCATGTAATCTGCAAGCGCGGCATCCCTGACAACAGCATCACCGATTGAGGCACCCAATGCACGAGCCGATTCTGGACGAGAGTCTGCAGCCACTTGTGTATGGATCACTGACTATCGACCGCATTCCACCTGCAGATGGACGGTCAGACGGATCGGCAGAATCAGATGATGGAGCAGTATCTCCCGGCTTTCTGCAACTATGAGCAGGATAACTGGGTGGAGCTCTTACCATTGTGTAAGGACGTATGTCCTCTTATGGATAGATATACGTAGATACGGTTCCAAACGGGAATAAGTGATAAAGATATCAATTGTACGGTAGGTATATAAGATAATCGACAGCATGCCATATGCACTTCGCAAGGTGATTTTATATGAAGGGCGCTTACACGGCCTCGGCAGCCAAGTACAGTTACGAGGGCCAATTGCGCTTGGGAGCCAAGTGCACCTGGCACTGCCATTACATCATCCCCCTCTTTATCCGCAGACCTCCTGGGCTGCAGTATATATATACATAAAGAAAGACAAGGTTAGATGTGTACGCCTTCGTACGTCTGCATAAGTTTCCACGACCGATCGGTGCCATCACGGCGGCCTCACGGCAGATTCAGTACACGGGGAAATCCACCTTCAGTGGTTGGTGGTAAAATCTGTGCCGACGCCATTTGTACCGGGCCGAAATCCATAAATAGAGAAGAGAGAGCAGAGAAGGAAACGTCCAATTGACCCTGAATCCTCCAAGTCCATCTTCGAATCCAAATAATCGATCCCCATAGTGCTAGCTCGATGGTGCTCATATCGGTAATGCCATTGGCCGACTTGCGGGCGTCATTCGGTATCGATATTGTAGTTGACACGTAATATGCTGGACAAAGTCATCATTGCTCGACTTCTGACTAATCAATCGACCGTTCCTATGCGATTTCTTTCGTTGAACGCATTCGTGAACATCATCTGAGGGGCAAGGCCATCGCGGCCGGTATTGCATCGCTGCAGCAGTCAACTAGCATAATTGCATCATGTACTTATCTTGGTCATAGCTGCTGCTCTTGAGAGCTCTTGGATTCGTACGATTTTTCTAATTCCATGTCTCTGTACTTTCGTCTATCCAAGTACACGGCAGACCTCATCGGTGATAGCCTCCGCTCTTGGCATTGATATGCGTCTCACCGATTGGCTCCAGGTTGGCTCGTATATCGGTTATCGGGGTTCGACTTCCCGTTGCAATTCCAGTTGTGGTTGCCTTGTGCCGACCCCGATTGCAGTCATCATATGTCAACATGCATTCGTACATGTTCATTCGAGTTGCGGTATCTAACTTGTAAGTGTGCTATATAGTCGTACTCACAACGTAGCCAAGTATGCTTCCGCTCCGGTGCATCAAGGCGTCCATTCTCCATGCCATCGACTTCTGAATCCACGAAAGTAGTGGGTTTGCACATGCCATACTCTTCCAAGCCTAGCTGTAAGGCGCACACCCTACAATCTAGCCTGATACAGTTAATCACCGCTATCTGCAGCGACATCAATCGATTATCGTCATGGCTTCGTTTGGATAAAGGCCAATTGCAGAGCATATTCATTCGTTGATATATCTAATTGGTAAGAATTCCTTACAAGGTCATAGTTACCATGTAATTCGGTGCGCTCACACTCTCGGCTCTGAAGGCCAATCGCGGTAGCCTTCTCATACATCGATTAAGGATTGCAGTCAGTTCGCATTCCGCGCAGCTTGACATCTCGACTGCTGGTTTGGCTGGCTCTCGGCTGCTACCACTGGGTGCGGTTGACTCGATTGATATCGTCGGTTGCAGCTGATTGTACATTTGATGCATTTGGTAGTGCTTCCGATTCGGTGATGAAGACCAGTAGTGTAGTCATTGACTTCTCGTTCGCTCCCAGGCTTCTTGGTGTATTTGCACTCGATCTCGATGACTTACTTCGCAGCCGCTGATGTACTTCGCAGCCACTGACGTGCTTCCTTATATACGCATCCATCGTAGGCCAATAGAAATCTCTAGAGACTAACTCAGCAGTTTTGAAAGGTCCAAAGTGACCAAACTCAGGGTTGTCATGAAAGAACTTATCACTTTACCACGTAGAGCATCGTCCGCAGGGACATATATCCTCCCCTCGTAGGTCAATGCTCCAGGGACAACGTTCCATTGGTTCTCGTCTTCGGTTTCGGCTTCAGCTGTGGCCATTGGGTTATCGACTAGCTTACCCGAGATGTCGACCGCCAATGGATCAGCAGCCTGAGCCTAATTTGTCGCCAGTAGGAGGTCATCGTAGGGTTCAACTGTCAGGGTCGCCAAGAGCCGTCCGACAGGCTTTCCACAGCCAATCTCATAATCGGGCCGTCTCGATGGCCATCGGGGGGGTTTTATGTGATCCTTCCAGGTGCTCGATAGTGAAGTTGTACGCCGATAAGATCTCATTGACTTCCATCGCTCGATAGAGAAGTCGTAGGCGAGGCCAAGTGCGCCTGCAAGCCAAGTGCACTTACGAGGCCAAGTGCACTTATGAGGCCAAGTGCACTTACGAGGCCAAGTGTACATACGAGGCCAGGTGCACTTGCGAGGCCAGGTGCACTGCAATTGACGTCTGCATGATGATGGGTGCGTTGCGGTGGTAATGGTGAGTCATTCCAGCATTTGCGGTGCGGAATTCGTTTGAAGTAGCAGTTTCTCGGTTTCAGTAGGGATTATTCCCCTCTTTTGAAGTCGGTGCTCTGTCGACGATGTTAGGGGTTTTCCCTTAGCAGGTGCACGAGGTATGGAGGATGTCCATGGCAATCTGCATTCGGCTACCTGTCACTATGGCTGGTCTATACTACACCCGCAGCTATCCCATTCTCTGAGTGACGAAGTCATACGCGACATACATGCCTATCCTATACCGAACCCTGGCAAAGCGGAATGATTAACCCGCGCGTGGGCGGTGCACCGTCTCGATCGAACAGCGATAGTCATGACACTTAGCTGGCCAACTGATCAGTTCCGAATACTTAGGGTGGTATGCTACTACATGCCCAGGCCCCCGATAGTTAGGAACGTCATAAGTTGCTGAAGCACAATCACGCTATTGCTGGGACTTTTGGGTCAGCTGTGCATGATTGTTTCGACCAGAACTACTTTACCTTATCAGCAATATGGGGCAGCCGGCTTGAGCGGGGTACTGCCTCTACACTCACCGGCAGGCACACATCAGAGTTCGAGAAGTGGGACTTTACTATGGGGATAACTATACAGTCTAGGGACTCCATATGTTCACTGCGCCCCGGTAGTTAAATCTGCCTGTTGAGAACTTGTGTGTGGGTCGACTTCCCGAGTAACGGCAGATCGCAGGTGGTCTGGTCCGACATAAGCAGCAACCCTGAAATGGGAGTCAAAGCCAGCAAGATGGGAGGTGCGATACGTGGCCTAGCAGCGGCTGGTCACCGACGCAAGACTATGAGGGTAAACATATCCCTGCAACCCACTATCCGATTTAACATTGAGTCGAGAGATCTAAGAGAGAGTGATGGTACGATGAACACGTCAGCTTTCGTTGCTGAAACCTGTTTTTTGCGTAAGGATACAGATCAGAAGAAACGCAAACGCACTTAGTTGTTATGTAGCAAAACCTGACAGCATTAGGATAACCTACCGGGATGCCTCGCACTTTAGAAAGTGCCGAAAGTGAAACGGAAAAGAAGCGCAACCTACAGAGATCGAGTAACCAGCCTAACGATCGGAGGCCATAGCTATCGTAGTAAAAACGCAGAAGTCATAGAGAGTATGCGAGTGAGTCGCACTATAAAAGAACCGCCTTTGCACCCGCAAAGTAAAATAGCAAGCTCTACCAGCAATCCACAGTCAGAACACTCCAGCGGACAAGAACCTAAAATATTATTAAGTTTTCTACATTGGAAAATATTCTCATGAGCATTTTTCGTGTCCTCGATTCTATTGTTCTCTACACACCCGCACTTTACGAACGGGCTATTACTCCATACGATTATCACGTTGCGAGTATTCTTATTCATACGTGCGATGTTGAGTACGAATATTTCCACAGGTTTTACACCCGTGAACTCCCCTCCGAATATCACAACCTATCAGTCCAAGATCACCAGGACTGGTTCGATCACGACGACTCCGAAGATTATCTCCCAGACACACATGACTTCTAAGGAGTGGGCGGCTATACTTTACTGCTAAGTATCCCTGTAACAGTATAATATTTTGGACATGTTCAAAGGTGTTTATGACTACGAATTGTGTGGTGTGCAATAACAGGGGCTGCTGCGCTATACGGTATTTGAATCACCTGGAGGGATCTACGGTACAATATCTGTGCGCACAGCACTGTTCACAAGGCTGTAACGGTAATTGTCAGCCTTGCAACCACATTCGGGATTCAAGAAATCAGAGACAACCTCTGAATACGGGACCTTTTACATTTCCCTCTTGACCACTTCACAATGGCCAGTCACAGGCGCAGACTAACGTTTGGGGCGGGCCAGTTGGCACCAACATCGTCTGGAGTCAGCAAATCGAAACAGCTCTCACGGCCCTTACCAGGATGGGTGAGGAAACTGCAAGAACAGTACGAGCAATCGAAGCGGCAGTACTTGGACTCCAGACAGCTCGCAGAGGCAGATGAGGATACGGAAATAATTGACACAGCCCAAACACAGGTTAATCTCCTGGATCAAGAAATGCAACGCTTAATAGAAGCATGCAACGGCGAGAAGGAAGCAATCAAGGAGGAATTCAAAGATGTTCGGCTGGGTTGTCGGCTCTTCAGCCAGTAGGTAGAAATGGAGAAGGCACTGGGATGGCAGGTCGTATAAGCACACGAAGAGCAAATACAGATCCTGAACGCAGTATTGAAGGAAACGAGGACTGGGATGAATAACCTTCAACAACAGAATGATTGGGTGGTGAAAGAAGCCACAGAAGAATTCGGGATTTTACAGGGAACAGTCGAATGGTGCGAACAACAGCTCAAGACGCTGATTGCAATGTTCGAAGCATGGGGACTCACAGTTAAGACCCAACAAGAAAAGATTGCGAGACTGGAAAAAGTTGTGGAAGAACAGGTTTCCTCGTGGGGAGATTTCGAGCTGTTGGAGAAAAAGTTTATACAGCTCATGAGGGAACACACTGGACTCACCTCAGCATTTGAAAAAGCTAAAGTCTCAGATTCAACACCTGTCCACCCAGATCGAAGGACTGAAATTCAACAGTGGCAACATCAGACGGAAGAACTCAATAGGAGTGTGTCTCCAATAAGCGATTCTGAAGTAGCAGAGAGTTTTGGTTTGAGGGGAGAATCAGGAACAGACATCAGATTAGGCGATGCACCACTCCTGGCAGATGTTGTGCCGGCCGGTGGTTTGGGAGACGTACCACCACCAGAGGGTACAGTTGGTGATCTACCACCACCTCCAACACCTGGATCTCCACTCATGTTTAGACATGGATCACAGTGACGGGAACGAAGTAGCACGTAGCCCTTCGAAAGGCAGAGGGATTCAAGGCTGAAACTCTCGGATCCAGCAAAGTACAAGGGAAAAGCCTCCGAAGACTTTGATGTATGGTGGATGAGTATGGAGGAATTTATTGGTGATCAGCCACACCACTTTACTCGTCCAGGTCTCAAGATCCAGTACATACGCGGATGATTGGAGGAACATGCTCTATCCTGGTATATGCAATGGGAAGCGGAGGCCCAAGCAGGAAAACATGAGCGGAGTCGGTCAGTATACCACGCTGCCATTAATGAACGTTTCCACAACAAACATCAACAAGAAATGGCATACAAGGCTATCACGGAACACAAATATGGAGGCAATGTTAAGGACATGATTACGGAGTTTGATACTCTGAACGCAAAAGCCAAGATTGTGGGAGTAGCGTATTGGACTATGCTAATGAGCAAGCTCCCCCCACAAGTCTTTAAACAGCTCAGTCTTATCAATCCGGCAGATAAGACAAAGGACAAACTTCGAGAAATCATTATCAATGCCGGAAAGAATATGGAGGTTTGGCAGGCAACGGAAAGGAACTTCGGATTTATGGGAAAATCTAGAAGTAGCGAAAACAGTGCCGGAAGAATCAACAAAGATAATGGAAGAATCCAAAAACCCAGGGGTCTTGGCTCCGGATTCCAAAGACAACGACAACGTTTTGAACAAAAAGGAATACAGCGAAGAACAGGCGACAATAGGGGTTCATCCAAACCAAACCCTTTTACAAATGCTGAGGGAAAAACATTTCGACAGTTGACTGAGGGATTTGACAACGGAGAACTGGCACGACGGAGAGCAGCAAAAGAATGTCAACGCTGGGCATGGCCCGCCAACAGAAAAGGGAACCACAACACAATGACATGCATTTGGGACATCAAATTGTCAAAAGGGACTGCCGACTTCGGTCACCCGAAAGCGTATCAGAAGATGAAGTTCGGGGCATACTTCCAATTGGATGACGAAATGGATGATTTTGTGGTTGGAGAAGCAGAAGAGATGGAGGAAACCTCAGACGGAGAAATACCATCTGGTTCGGAATCCCCCGATAGCGAAGGACAGGAGGATTCAGATAAGGCCGAACACTGGTGAGAGCAACAGGATAGCTCGGATTAATGGTAAGTATCGAGATGGAGTGAAGGATACAGAGATTAGGTGGGAGAAAACCTTTATTATTTTGATCCGGTCGGTACCCTGAGGATTCCGGTAGGGATGAAACTGCTGGCAGTAGTACTGCGACACCAACACCCCCAAAAAGATTTTACAATGACACCATACAATACCAACAGTCACAGCAGAATCAACTTTTTCGACTTAGCAGGACTACCCTGTCAACTCTCAGAACCAGAACCTCTTAACGTATTCGCAAGTATTGACGCCATACTCAACGAACCAGAAGAACCACTCGAATCGTTTTTCTGGGACCAAGCTGATTCACCATACCCTTGGAACTTGTATTGGACGGAGGCAGCTCAATACGGAGGAGGTCTAGCTATTGACGATCCCGTGTTTGGAGACTCTTGGACTAAATACAAGGGTATGCACATAGGTTGCGACGATTGGGATATCTGCTACTATGAACATCATGGCAGAGAAGTACCAACAACTATCGGACAAGCACTTGATTCACTACCCACCATTTATGAGATAGAAGAACACTATTCAGAAGATGTTATACCTGGTATGGAAGAAATACTCTTCGGTGAATTACCCAATGAAGAACCCAACTACGAGTGGTAGAACGACACTACCCTCAATGACCCGTTGTGGCCGAGCCAGTGTCGAAAGGATGGCTACTAAACGAAAGCACTCTTCTTCGGAAGAAGACTCACCAACCAAGAACCAAATCACCTCCAATGATTGTGTTTATTACGAAGCCAAATACGTACACATAATTCCTAGGACACGGATTGGAGAACGACCCATTTACCAGTCTTTTGTGGACTACAACGATGGGACCAGAAAGGTTCAGCAGTTTCCAGTACGAACTATACTCGATTTGGAATCGACGTCGTTCACAATATCACTGCAGTATGCGAACGTGTTTAAGTTACCAGTGGTACGCAGAAAAAAGAATATCAGCGCAAAAGAATTTAGCGGTAAGTCGGTCAGTTTACCCAATGTTTATACTATACCCCTTGGGTTCGCTTTTGGAAATCATCGTAGCCTTGAAACTTTTGAGGTACTACCGATGTACGCTGACTATGACGTTCAAATACCCGCATGGTATCTGAAACAACACAAGGCACAGGGCGCTACATGTGGATGTTTACATTTCACGGAATGTGAACAGGCGTGTTACAACCACGGACATATGCACTCAAATTGGAAAATAACGTACGATGAAAAGGTCACGTTTAGTGATAAGGCAATCAACATCGGTGCAGTATGCTTTGCGGCGACAAGTATACTAGCAGAGAAATTACCTGAACAGTATCATAAGTAGATGCTACTGTTCGACCCTCACGAAGCTGAAAAGCTACCTTTTCACGGCCCACACGATCATGAGATTCACCTTAAGGAACCAGATGATCAGGTGAAGGTGGGACCAATATATCAACTTTCTAGGGAAGAAGAACGACTACTTAAGGAATACATCGACAAAATAATAATAAAAGAAGGAAAAATACAACTGTCCAAGGGACAGGCGGGGGCACCAATCTTATTTGTGCCTAAGTCTAACAGACAAGGCCTGTGTCTTTGCATCGACTATCAAAGACTTAACGATTTGACGATCAAAGGTAAGACGACTCTACCAATGATGGATGAACTTCAAAGTCGAATGAAGGGAGCGATCTGGGTAACAAAGTTGGACATGAAGTCAGGATATCACTTGATTGGAATGGCCAAAGGACATAAATGGATGATGGCTTTTAGAACCAAGTTCGGATCGTACGAGTACACGGTCATGCCGTTCGGACTCACCAACGCACCAGCTATGTTTCAACGTTGGATGAACGGTATTCTTCAGCCCTTTTTAGGAGGACAAAACGACATTACGGTTGTATACATTGACGACGTTCTTATTTCCACCAAGGGAACACGCGAAGAACACCACGCTTATGTAGGAAAGATACTTCAAGTACTACAAGACAACAACCTCGTGGTGGAAATTGATAAGTGTGAATTCGACAAACAGGAGGTTGAATTCCTTGGCTTCCTCGTTAGCGGAGAAAGGCTCAAGATGGCACCAAGCCGAAGCGAAGCAATTATGAAGTGGCCAATGCCTAAAACCCAGAAGGAGGTACAAGTAATTATGGGTTTATGGAACTTCTATCGACAGTTCATCAAAGGATTTGCCGGTATCATCGCACCTATCACAGACACTCACAAAGGAGACGGAAAGAACTTTAAGTTCGGCGAAGCAGCTCAGGCAGCTTATTACAAGATATGCATCTTCTTTGCAGCAGAAAATACACCAATACTTCAACATTATGACGATGATAGACCAGCAATGGTCGACACGGATGCATCGGATTTTGCAATGGGGGCAGTCTTATCGCAGAAGTTCGATGATGGCAAAATACATCCAGTCGCATTCATATCAAAGAGGTTTTCGCCAGCCGAGCTTAATTACCAGATATACGACAAGGAAATGCTCGCCATAGTTTACGTATTCAAAACATGGAGATACTATCTTCAAGGAGCAATACACACAACTACAGTCTTTTCTGATCATATGAACCTCCGATACTTCAAGGAGACGCAACAGCTCAATCGAAGACAGACTCGTTGGGCAGAAGTATTGCAAGAATACAATTTTAAGATTGTTTATCGAAAAGGAGTGGCTAACGGAAAAGCCGATGTGTTATCAAGGCACCCAGAGTTCACACTAAAAGAGGGGGGTACAACTTCGGCAACCTTGTTGGGACCAGAGCATTGGTTAGAGGTTGGAGCAATGAAATTGGATAACGAAGATTGGGAAGAAATTTGTTTAGCAGGAATTTCGGTGAATCAGTTGGTCGGATCGGTTAAGGAAAAGTTTCGGGATGAAATTGATCAGGACGAGGAATATCGAAAGAGAATACGGAAGGTACAGGATAAGAAACAGGATGTTGACAAAAGGTTTAGTGTTGACAAGGACGGAATGTTATGTTGGAAAGGAAGGTTATATGTGCCAGAAGGTTTTCTAAGGGAGGTCCTACACCAAGAACACGACTCACGTATTGCCGGACACTTTGGTCGCGAACCAACCCTGGAACTTATCACGAGGAATTTTCACTGGCCCAAATTAGAAGACGAGGTACGGGAATACTGCAACAGGTGTGACTCATGCCAAAGGACTAAGGCACCTCGCCACGCCAAGCATGGTTTACTACACCTGCTCGAACTGCCATCCTCCCCATGGACTTATATTTTGGTTGACTTCATTACCGACTTACCAGACTCAATCGGTAACAAGAATATCATGGTGGTAGTCGACAGATTTACCAAAATGGCGCACTTTATCCCTACGGACAAACGAGAATCGTCCACGGTCACGAGACTATTCCTCAATAACGTTTGGAAGTATCACGGCATGCCCCTTGACATAGTATCGGATCGCGATGAAATCTTCACAGGACATTTCCTCGCCAGCTTATACCAATACCCTGGAATCAGACAGTCTATGTCAACGGCGTTTCATCCACAGACGGACTGTCAAACTGAACGCATCAACCAGACCATAGAACACTTCTTGCACACATACTGCAACTACGAACAATCAAACTGGAGTGAGATGTTACCAATGGCTGAGTATGCTTACAACAATTCCAAACATGCATCCACAAAAGTCACACCTTTTTACACCAATTACAGCTACGAGGCACGCATGAATTGGCCAACATAAATTCAGTTCCGCAATCCAGGTTCCGAACTATACGCACACTACATGATCAAAGTTTATAGGCGATTAGAAGAACAGCTCAAAGTATCTAAGGACAGGATGAACAAATACTAGGATCAAAAGCGACGTCCACCCCCACAATACAAGGTTGGAGATTTGGTTATGCTTGACGGTCGCAACATATAAACCAAACGACAATGTTGCAAGCTCGACGACGAGATGTACGGACCTTTCAAGATATCCAAGGAAGGAGGGAATAAGCGATAGTGTCGACTCGATTTCCCTACATCATGGAAAATTCAGCCAGCATTCCATGTGGCTCTACTAGAGCCGTACCCAGACGACACTTCAGAAAAGGAGGTACCACCGATCGAAGCCGATGATGGTGGCTGGACGCCCGAATCTATTGTCGCCAGTGGACCTACTGACGACAATTATCTAAAACACGTCTTCCTGGTTAAGTGGACTAGATATTCACATGACAAGAATTCTTGGGAATCGTTTGATCACCTGCACGATATAGCACCCGACTTAATCACCGAATATTACACCAAGAACCCAGCAATGGAACAAGATGAACGCTGTACATCTGCGGCGAAGACGAAGGCACGAAAGAGAAGGAAATTATGAATTTCATTTATTAAACTCATACCGCTCTAAGTTAGGTGGAGGTTATTATTATGTTAAAAAGAAAAATTTTATTTTTTTTATTTGTTATATACCAACAAGTTATTATGATATATGAGATATGCTGTCTGAGTGGTATCAATTGTTCGCACACTTTTTACAATGGAGATTTTGTTGAGACCACCAGAGCTAGAGAGGGGGGTACTGTTAGGGGTTTTCCCTTAGCAGGTGCACGAGGTACGGAGGATATCCATGGCAATCTGCGTTCGGCCACCTGTCACTATGGCTGGTCGATACTACACCCGCAGCTATCCCATTCTCTGAGCGACAAAGTGCTATGCGACATACATGCCTATCCAATACCGATCCCTGGCAAAGCGGAATGATTAACCTGCACATGGGCAGTGCACCTTCTCGATCGAACAGTGATAGTCATGACACTTAGCTGGCCAACGCATCAGTTCCGAACACTTAGGGTGGTATGCTACAACATGCCTAGGCCCCCAATAGTTAGGAACGTCATATGTTGCTGAAGTACAATCATGCCATTGCGGGAACTTTTGGGTCAGCCATGTATGATTGTTTCGACCAGAACTACTTTACCTTATCAGCAATATGGGGCAGCCGGCTTGTATGGGGTACTGCCTCTACACTCACCGGCAGGCACACGTCAGAGTTCGAGAAGTGGGACTTTACTATGGGGATAACTATACAGTCTAGGGACTCCATATGTTAACTGCACCCCAGTAGTTAAATCTACCTGTTGAGGACTTGTGTGTGGGTTGACTTCCCGAGTAACGGCAGATCGCAGGTGGTCTGGTCCGACATAAGCTGCAACCCTGAAATGGGAGTAAAAGCCAGCGAGATGGGAGGTGCGATACATGGCATAGCAGCAGATGGTCGCCGACGAAAGTCTATAAGGGTAAACATATCGCTGCAACCCACTATCCGATTAAACATTGAGTCGAGAGATCTAAGAGAAAGTGATGGTTCGATGAACGCATCAGCTTTCGTTGCCGAAACCTGTTTTCTGCGTAAGCATACAGATCAGAAGAAAAGCAAACGCACTTAGTTGTTACGTGGCAAAACCTGATGGCATAAGGATAACCTACCGGGATGCCTCGCACGTTAGAAAGTGCCGAAAGTCAAACGGAAAAGAAGCGCAACCTACCGAGATCGAGTAACCAGCCTAACGATCGGACGCGATAGCTATCTTAGTACAAACGCCGAAGTCATAGAGAGTATGCGAGTAAGTCGCTCTATAAAAGAACCGCCTTTGCGCCCGCAAAGTAAAACAGCAAGTTCTAGCAGCAATCCACAGTCAGAACACACCAGCGGACAAGAACCTAAAATATTATTAAGTTTTCTACTCTAAAGAATATTCTCATGAGCGTTTTTCGTGACCTCGATTCTATTGTTCTTTACACTCACGCACCTTACGAGCGAGCCATTACTTCATACAATTATCGTATTGCAAGTATCTTCATTCATACGTATGATATTGAGTACGAATACATTCACTGATTTTACACCAGGGAACTCCCTCCCGAATACCACAATCTCCCTGTCAGGGATTACGACGACTGGTCCAACTGCGACGACTCCGAAGATTATCTTCAGGACATCTACGATTTTTGAGGAGTAGGCAGCCATACTTTATTGTTAGGTATCCCCATAACAGACGACTAAATGCGGTGTCGATTCTCATCGATTTCCATTGATGTTCTCGTTGATAAGACGGTTTCGATTGCCATTGGGGCTTTCGTGCTTCTGTATCTGCATTTAATTGCAAGTCTTGCAGAATCTCTTATAAAGTAAGTGTTTCTTAAAGAAACGATAGACTTAAACATAACCTTGTATCGCCATATCGGCAAGTTGCATTCTGCACTTGAGAAATCTGCATTCTGCGGTGGCAGCGTCTGCCTTGACTAAGGACCTTCACGAATTCCTGATACTTGGCGGGGATATGGCCGCCGTCGTCTGTAGGACCATTTCAGGTACCGAAGCTCCATCTATACACATTAGCTGTATTTTCAATTTCGTCTGTTGGAGGGTAGGAATTCCCGGGAGTAGCGGTACCAGCCGGTCCAACACAGTGGAGCATGACTGTGGCACGCCTCCTCCCTTTGTGACTTGGCAAGCCAGTAGCAGTCATTCAAGCACCGTCAATGTGTAACTCTTCTGCCGCAACTACAGCCGCTGCTCCTGCTCGCTCGTCCAGCTCCAGGCGCTCCTTTCACCACTGGTGATGCCTTCCATGAAAGCTCACAGCGACTCTGTGCAATCGCCAAGGTGTATGACGAATGCCACGAGAATCTCGTCGCTAGCTAAGAGACTCTCGAATGTGGTGGCTCCAAGCGGATGTCAGGAGACATAATTACTTCACCGCCCTACAGTAGCCGAAGCTTGTCAGTTGCGTGTGGAGGTTTCGACATCACCTGGGCGGTGCCCCCCCCCTGCACTTGCATCGCCACTTGGGGTCCGCCGAGCTAGAAGTCGACCGGATGTCCAGTCGACCTCAGGGTTCCTAGCCTTGAACAAGGCAAACCTAGAACCAGGTCATCTGCCATAGGCACAACCAGCACCTCCGGTTCGTCAACCGAGGGCTATCATGTCACTACACGGAGGGGAACATTCTGCGAATCGTGTGCGTGTCTCATCCGATTGGGATTGTAGACAACTTAAATGATATTTATTCTCCTATATACAAAAGGATAACCATTTGCCCAATCCTGATCAGGGATATGGAGGAGAGGATGCATCCATTCCCGCTAGGGGATACGACGACTAGAGGAGATTTTGTTCGTGGTTCGTACTTTTTTATCCGTCTCGTAGAGTCACACAATGGGGTATCGGCTTTGACCTGCTTGATACTTTAGAACATTCAGGGGTTAAACTTCCCACTCTGAGCTGCTTCATGATCTGCAATTGCAGCTCCACTATCAGGGTCTTGAACTTGCCCGTCAGTAGTCTTTCTTCGTAAGTGCACTTCCGTGCTTGTATAATCGTTCTGTGTCGGTACACTTCTGTGCAATGCGGGCCCTTGGTAAGTAAGCTTGCAGCTTGGTTCGTGGATGCTAACGCGTTGTAGGTGTGCTTCGGAGCTTCCACTCAGTTTGGAGGAAGGTAATCTTCGATGAAGGCTTCGCTAGCACTTCGAGCTGCTCAATAGGTTGCCATAGATGGCATTCTGACTTGTTTCGATCTTTCGTTCGTATGCGAATGCTTGCGTCGAGCGTATTTCAAGGACTTCTCACTGGTGTGGCCATCAGGCCGGTCACGAATGTATCAGAGCCGATTGACATCCGAATCGTCTCAGAATTGACTCTGCTCATGTCAATCAACTCCAATAGATGACATACCTATCTCAAATCATCACCCTAGCGATGATAATCTGTATGAGTTCCGAGTAGTGATGTTCGCTAGCACGTCATGCTGGATTAGGTTCGATTCATCTCGATCGTCCATTCGTACGCGATGGATGTCGTTAAACGTGGTTCGAGATCTTCTCAGCAGTGGCCATATGGGCCGGTGACGCGTTTCTCGGGATGAATTGACCCCCAAATGGTCTAGGTCATGCGAGTATGTGTGTGAACGTATAACGATCGCGGTCGAAGATGAGACACTTCGAATCGATTGGCCTCCGAACCGCCTCGGATTGATCTCTGTACTAGTCAATTGACTCGATTGACAGGTATACTTATCCTGATTTACCGTTCTAGTGATGATACTCATTGTAGGTAGAGAGGAGAGTTTTCAAGTTCTCAGGAGTGCCTATCATGGCAGGTGACATGTCTCTCGGGACTGATTGACATCTAAATCATCTCGGAATCGTCCCTACTACCGTTAATCAACTCAATTGGATGATTACTTATCTTGTATTGACAGTCTAACGATAGTTCTCAGTGTATGTCTGATGCGTCGAAAAAGTAAGGAAATCACGAAATCCCGTGAACGAAACATATCTGGTGACTGAAGTGCGATTGTAGTGTAAGGACGTACGTCCTCGTATGGATGGATATATGTAGATACTGTTGCAAACGGGAATAAGTGATAAAGATCTCAATTGTACAGTATGTAGGTAAGATAATCGCTAGCCCGCCAAAAGCACTTTGCAAGGTGATTATATATGAAGGGCACTTACCCGGCCTCGGCAGCCAAGTACACATATGAGGGCCAAGTGCGCTTGGGAGCCAAGTGCACCTGGCACCGCCATTACACATTGACATAATTCGCCTACAACAACGCGGTGCATGCTTCAACAAGGATGACATCCTTTTGAGCCAACTATAACTACCACCCGACGATGCAGTTCAAGGCACCCAAGGATTGTGCTCAGTCCCGCTTGAAGTCGGAATCCAAAGCAGCTACCTTGGCAGCCGGACTGGAGGAGACGCACCACACCGTGAGAGAAAACCTGTTGGAAGCTCAAGCCCGCCAGAGGAAGTATGCCGGTGGCAAGGAAAAGACGTTTGAGGTCGGAGATAAGCTCTGGCTTTCAACTCGAAACATCAAGATGATGAAAACGTCCAGAAAATTGGATTACAAGCGTATCGGACCATACACGGTGAGTAAAGTCATCAATAAGAATGCTTAAAAATTAGACTTGCCAAAGACGATGCGTATTGATAACGTGTTTCACGTCGCCCTGCTTGATAAGTACCTGCGGCCCGCCATCGGCAGCCGCCTTCGGTACCACGACCGACAATTGTCGACGATACGGGCAAGTGGGTGGTCGATCGGATTCTCGATTCCATGCGACACCACCGGAAGATACACTACCTCGTTCAGTAGGCCGGTTACAACTACCTACGCACGAGCCGGGAGCCGGCAGAGGACCTTGAGAATGCTCAAGAACTAGTCGACAAGTTCCATCGGGAGCATCCAACTAAGCCATGGCCATAATCAATGAGTTCGGAGCTAAGGAGGATCAGGGTTATGGAGGATCCGGAGGATTTGGGGCAAATGCTACGGTTCCTCCGGCTTCCTTCCTTCTTTCTTTCTTCTTTTCGTTTCTTATGGATCTCGGCCCGGTATAAATGGCATCGGCATCGGTTTTACCACCTACCACTGGAGGTGGATTTTCCCGTGCACCGAATCTACCGTGAGGTCACTGCGATGGCACCGATCGGTTGTGGGACTTTTGCCGACGTACAAAGGCGTACACATCATATCTTGTCCTTCCTTATGTATATATATATATGCTGCAGCCGAGGAGGTCTGCGGATAAAGAGGGGGATGATATAATAGCAGTACCAGGTGCACATGGCTCCCAAACACACTTGGCTGCCGAGGCCGAGTAAGCGCCCTTCATATATAATCACCTCCCGAAGTGCTTATGGCACGCTAGCGATTATCTTACCTACACACCACATAATTGATATATATTACTTATTCTTGTTTGCAACCGTATCTACACGTATTCACCCATACGCGGACGTATGTCCTTACAATACTCCTACTTTACGACTTTTCCTACTATCGATCAATCAATTGGATATGGGTGGACATATGACAATATTTCGGTACGGAAAATGCTCGATAACTTCGCCATCTTCCTGCACCCTCACCGGAAGACTAACCGATGGTTTATATATCATGATCCCCGCAACCGCACTCCTATCATCGACTACCGAGAATGCGAGAAAGAGAAAGAGAGAAAGCTCACCTCAAACAGTACCTACCGCAGCAAAAACTAAGTCCACTCGAACGTCTCTCACAATCTCAGAATCAACACTATGGCACCGACAACTAGCCCATACGAATCCTACCAGCATAAAATCTCTGATTGGCAGATATACACACGATGATTCTACGTGCACAGTATGCATCCAAGCCAAGCACAAACAAAGGTTCATTAGAGTGCCAGTCAAGCGTACTACGAAGCCTTTTGAACTTGTACATTCAGATGTGTTCGGTCCCTTCTCTACACCGACCATCGGAGACAATCGATATTATATACTATTTATTGATGACTACATATGGCACACATCCGTATGGCTGCTCCCAAATAAGAAAGCCGAGACCTGCACCTCCGCCTACCAGTCATTTCAAGCCCGAGTAGACACAATGGAATACACGATCAACCGATTCTGGTGTGATAATGGATTGGGAGAATACAGCAATAAGACCTTCGGATATGTCCTTGCAGCCCACGGTACTACATCCGAGCCAAGCCCTGCATACGCCCACCTTAAGAATGGTATCGCCGAACAAATGATCCATACAATCACTGAAAAAGCTCGGCTGATGATGATTGTCTCCCAGGACCCCATTCAGTTCTGGGGAGAAGCATTAAATACCGCAGTCTATCGTCACCACAGATCTTCCAATGAAGATCTATCCAAAAGAGATAACCGAGACGTCTACCAGGCACTGTACGAAACTCCATACGATTTGCTCCATGGTTTTGGCAAACCTACTGCACGATGCTGCTGGCAACGAGATGTCATATCAAGCTCCTCGCCACAACCTATATCGATTCGGATGTTACGCCAGCAGACTCATACCAGAAGTACAATGTCGAGGCAGGTTCGGCCCGAGGTAAAAGCCCTGCATGATGGTAGGCTACACACACGACTCAAAAACATTGTAGAGGATATGGGATCCAGAATTCCAGAAAGTGAAAGCCCAATCAGAAGTCATCATCAACGAAGAGAGAAATGGACACATGTCATGCCAGCATGAAAGCAATGATATCGATACCGATATGTTTGGACTACCAGAAGATGAAAAATATATCGAGGCAATAGATACTGGAGATGAGACTCTCCGAGGACAGGATAGTCAACCTACGCAGTGAGGTAAGAGATCCATATCTCACATGCATAATGTTCCTGATGAGAAAGCAGAAAATATCGCCCACAGCTGGCACCTCCACCATGATGATCAGACTGCCCAGCATTCGGCAGCAGACGCAGAAAACGCCCACAGCCGGCACCTCCGCCATGAGGATCAGACTGCCCAGCATTCGGCGGCAGACGCAGAAAATATCTCCCACAGTTGGTGCCGCCGCAGAGAGGATCACACTGCCCTGCGCTCGGCGGCATCAATCAAGAACTCAAGCCAAACATATCCAGCTCCGATAACGAGTCGTATCACAAGAAGTCAAAGTAAAGCCTCAGCTTAAGCATTAATAGTATCCATAGAAGATCTATTCACATACATGGAAGCTATTGAAAGCCCTCAACGAGATCAATGGAAAAGAGCCATGGAGGAAGAAAGCACATCGATCCTGCTCAATAATACCTTGCCGTCTCTCAACTCCCGGGAAGAATGGCAACTGCAAGTCAAGCTGAATGGCTCTAAGTAGATTTATAAGACTAAACGTAATCCTGACGGGTCCACGCGATACAAAGCACGGGTAGTCATAAAAGGATACGAGCAGACGGACTTCGGTGAGACTTATGCCCCAGTTGGGAAGCTAACTACATTCCGGTATCTCATCTCTCTCATAGAGAAATACGGAACCGGGTGGGATAGATATTTAATTTAGATGTAGTTACCGCCTGCCTAAATCCCGAAATGGACAATGATGATATCTACATGACTCTACCACAAGGATGGCCAGAAGGCCCCAACGCTTCAAAGATCATCATCAGACTCTGGAAAGGTCTCAATAGCTGTAAGGACGTAAGTCCTCGTATGGATAGTTATACGTAGATACGGTTGCAAACGGGAATAAGTGATAAAGATATCAATTGTACAGTATGTAGGTAAGATAATCGCTAGCGTGCCAAAAGCACTTTGTGAGGTGATTATATATGAAGGGCGGTTACCTGGCCTCGGCAGCCAAGTGCACTTGGGAAGGCCAAGTGCGCTTGGGAGCCAAGTGCACTTGAGAAGGCCAATGTTAGGGGTTTTCCCTTAGCAGGTGCACGAGGTACGAAGGATGTCCATGGCAATCTGCATTCGGCTGCCTGTCACTATGGTCGGTCGATGTCACACCCGCAGCTATCCCATCCTTTGAGCGACTAAGTCCTGCACGACGAACGAGCCTATCCAATACCGAGCCCTGGCAAGGCGGCATGATTAACCCGCCCATGGGCAGTTTACCTTCTCGATCGAACAGCGATAGTCATGACACTTAGCTGGCGAAGACATCAGTCTCGAACACTTAGGGTAGTATGCTACTACATGCCTAGGCCCCCGATAGCTAGAGATGTCATGAGTTGTCAATGCACTATCACACCATTGCGGGAACTTATCGGTCAGCCGTGCATGATAGTTTCGACCAGAATTACTTTACCTTATCAGCAATATGGGACAGCCGGCTAGAGCAGGGTACGCCTCTACACTCTCCAGCAGGCACACGTCAGAGCTCGGGAAGAGGGACTTTACTATGGGGATAACTACACAGTCTAGGGAATCCATATATTAACTGCGCCCCAGTAGTTAAATCTACCTGTTGAGAGCTTGTGTGTGGGTCGACTTCCCGAGTAACGGCAGATCGCAGGTGGTCTGGTCCGACATAAGCTGCAGCCCTGAAATGGGCGTAAAAGCCAGCAAGATGAGAGGTGCAATACGTGGCATAGCAGTGGCTGGTCGCCGATGCAAGTCTATGAGGGTAAACCTATCCCTGCAACCCACTATCCGATTTAACATTGAGTCGAGAGATCTAAGAGGAAGTGATGGTTCGATGAATGCGTCAGCGGTCGTTACCGAAACCTGTTTTCTGCGTAAAGCATACAGACCAGAAGATAAGCAAACGGACCAAGTGGTTATGTGGCAAAAAACTGGCGGCATTAGGATAACCTAAAGGGATGCCTCGTACTTTGAAAAGTACCGAACGTCAAATAGAAAAGTAGCGCAACCTACTGAGATCGAGTAAACAGCCTAACGATCGGAGGCCATAGCTATCTTAGTACAAACGCCGCAGTAATAGAGAGTATATGAGTAACTCGCTCTATAAAAGAACCACCTTTGCACCCGCCAAAGTAAAAACATCAAGCTCTAGCAGCAATCCACAGTCAGAACACATCTGCGGACAAGACACTAAAATATTATTGTTGTTTTTGTACTTCAAGAATATTTACTATTTGCAAACATCCTTTATGAATTTTCGAGATCTTGATTCAATTGTTCTTTACGCTCACGCCCTATACGAACGAGCCATTACTCCTTACGACTTCCGTATTGCGAGTATCTTTATTCAAACTTACGACATCGAGTATGAATACTTTCACTGGTTTTATACCAGGGAACTTCCCTCCGAATACCACAACCTTCCAGTAGAAGACTACGAGGTTAACTCCGACTACGACAACTCTGAAGACTATCTACAGGATTTATACGACTTCTAAGAAGTAGGCGGCAAAACTTTATTGTTAAGTATCCCCGTAACAGTATAATATTTTGGACACGTCCAAAAGTGTTTATGACTACACATTGCATCGTTTGCGATAACAGAGCCTGCTGCGGAATAACATTTACGGGTCACCCGGAGGAACCTACGCTACAACATTTTTGCGCAGAGCACTGTACCCAAGGCTGCAACGGAAACTGTATCACCTGCAGTTTCTATTTAAGAACTCGATCGCAAACAACAGGACCATCTACGGGTCCTTTCATATTCCCCTCTCGCCAACTTCACAATGGCCAGTCACAGACGCCGACTAACCTTCGGAGGGGGCCAATTGGCACCAACGTCATCTGGAGTCGCCAAATCCAAACAGCCCTCGAAACCATTACCAGGATGGGCGAAGAGACTGCACGATCAATACGAACAATCGAAGCAGCAATACTTGGACTCCAGACCACAGTTGCAGGAGAGGGAGGACACGGAGATGACCGATTCAGTACATGTTCACATCGGTTGACTAGATCAGGAAATGCGACGTCTAATCGAGGCATGCAACAGTGAGAAGGAAGCCATTGAGGAGGAATTTGAAGACATTCGGCTAGGGTGTCAGCTCTTCAGTCAACAGGTGGAAACAGACAGGGCTCTAGGACAGCGCATTCTAGAGGAACACGAAGAGCAGATACAGGTACTGAATGCAGTTCTGAAGGAAACGAGGACCGGAATGAGCGGCCTCCAACAACAGAATCATTGGGTGGTTAAGGAAGACTCGGAGGAATTTGAAATTTTGCGAGGTCAGATTGAATGGTGCGAAGGCCAGCTCAGAACACTAACGTCAAGAGTGTTAGCTTGGTCGGCATCATTCAAAATTTACCAAGACAAGGTAAATAAGATGGAGAAGGTTTTGAAGGAAGAAACCCCCACATGGACCGACATTGAGATCTTGGAGGCAAAATTCGACAAACTCCAGAAGGACCACACAGGACTCACGTCGGCATTTGAAAAGGCAAAGGTTTCGGCATCCACACCGGTCCATCCAGATCGAAGACAACAAATCGCACAATGGCAACAACAAACTGAGGAACGCAATAGGAGTGTTTCACCTATTGATGATTCTGATGTTGCGGAAATTGTTGGTCTTCGCGGAGGGTCTGGAACACATATTGGACTAGCAGACGCACCTCTTCCAGAGGTTATCACAGGAGGATCGGGTGAGGCACCTCCACCAGGGGGCTTAGGCATGGATCCACCACCGCCACCACCAGGAGATTCACAGACGTCCAGACACAGGTCACAACGAGGACAAAGGCGCAGTAATACTCAACACCCAGAGAGACAATGAGATTCGAGACTCAAGTTGTCGGATCCAGCGAAATTCAAGGGAAAAGCATCTGAAGATTTTGATGTTTGGTGGATGAGTATGGAGGTATTCGTTGCCGACCAGCCACACCTGTTTACACGCCTGGGCCTTAAGATCCAGTATGTACGTGGATGTTTGGAGGACCACGCTCTGGCTTGGCACATGCAATGGGAGGCAGAAGCCCAAGCTGGAAAACACATGCGGAGTTGGTCAATATATAGATCCGCTATCTACGCCCATTTCCACAACAAACACCAACAGGAAACGGCCTATAAAGCCATGACGGAGCTCAAATACGGTGGCAACGTTCAGGACATGATCACGGAGTTTGACATCCTGAACGCCAAAGCCAAGATTGCGGGGGTATCATACCGAACTATGCTTATGAGCAAGATACCCTCACAAGTCTTTCAACAGCTCAGTCTCATCAACCCGGCAGATAAGACTGACGATGAGCTCCGCGAAATTATCATCAACGCTGGAAATAATGTTGAAGTCTGGCAAGCAACGGAAAAGAACTTCGGGTTTATGGGGAAAACTCGCAGTTCAGATAGTACGTCTGGCCGAATCAACAAAGATCGGGGAAAGATCCAAAAGCCCAGGGGTCTTGGCTCCGGATTCCAAAGACAGCGACATCGTTTTGAACAGAAGGGTACGCAACGACGAACAGATACTCGAGGGTCGTCCAAACCAAACCCTTTTGTTAATTCAGAAGGCAAAACGTTTCATCAACTAACGGAAGGAATCGACAATGGGGAACTGGCACGACAAAGAGCAGCAAAAGAATGTCAGCACTGCGTGTGGCCTGCCGATAGAAAAGGGAACCACAACACCATGCAATGCATTCGGGACATCAAACTGTCAAAAGGAACCGCCAATTTCGGCCACCCCAAAGCATACCAGAAAATGAAGGTCGGGGCATACGATCAGTTGGATGACGAAGGAGATGACTATGTGGTTGGAGAGGAAAACGAAGTTGAAGAAACTTCTGACGGAGAAATACCATCCGGTTCGGAATCCGGCAACAGTGAAGGACAGGAGGATTCAGATCAGGCCGATAATTGGTGGGAGCAACAGGAAAGCTCAGATTAATAGTAAGTATGGAGATGGAATGAAGGATTTGATTAGACGGGAGAAAGCCTTTATTAATATGTTCCGGTCGTCACCCTGAGGATTCCGGTAGGGATGAAACTGCTGGCCAGTAGTGACACAACAATTACAATCATGACACCATACGATAATAACAACCATGGACGCATAAACCTTTTTGACTCATCAGGAGTACCCTGTTCACTCGCAGAACCCGAACCTCTCAACGTATTCGCAAGCATCGATACCATACTCAACGAACCAGAAGAACCTCTTGAGCCTTTCTTTTGGGATCAACCTGATTCGCCGTACCCTTGGAATCTCTACTGGACAGAAGCGGCTCGACACGGGGGAGGTCTTGCTATTGATGACCCAGTGTTCGAAGACTCTTGGACCAAGTACAAGGGCATGCACGTTGATTGCGAAGAGTGGTACACTTGTTACTGCGAACACAACTGTGGGGGTACTCACACAACAATCGGAAGGGCACTCCACGCCTTACCCACAATCTACGAAGTCGAAGAACATTACCCAGAGGAGGACTTCTCAAACAATGAGCCCATATTGTTTGGAGAATTACTCAACAAAGAACCAAATTACGAGTGGTAGAACGTCACTACCCTCAATGACCCGTTGTGGTCAAGCCATTGTCGAAAGGATGGCTACCAAACGAAAACATTTCTCTTCGGAAGAAGAACCACCAATCAAGAAACAAAACACCTCCGACGATTTTGTTTACTATGAAATGAAACACATACACAAAATCCCAAAAACCAGAATTGGAGAACGACCCGTATACCGGTTCTTTGTGGACCACCCGGACAGCGATGGAAAAATACAGCAGTTTCCAGTCCGAGCCATGCTGGATTTGGGATCGACATCTTTCACCATATCACCGCAGTGTGCAAAGGTGTATAAGATACCAGTGGTTAGAAGAAAAAGAAATATCAATGCAAAAGATTTTAGCGGTAAGTCAGTGGATTTACCAAATGTTTATACTATACCCCTAGGTTTAGCTTTTGGAAATCATCGTACTCTCGAAACTTTCGAGATAGTATCGATGCATGCTGACTATGACGTTCTAATACCTGCAGGGTATCTGAAACAACACAAAGCACAGGGAGCCACATATGGATGTTTACATTTCACCGAATGTGAACAAACATGTTACAATCATGGACATCTCCATACGAATTGGGAGATCACTTACGACGATCGTATCGCCACACATAAGGATGCAATCAACCTCAGTCCCGTATGCTTCGCAGCAACAAGCATATTGGCAGAAAAGTTACCTGAACAATATCATAAGTGGATGTTACTGTTCGACCCTCACGAAGCTGAAAAGCTACCTCCTTACGGCCCACACGATCACGAAATTCACTTAAAAGTACCAGACGATCAAGTAAAGGTTTGATCTATATATCAACTCTCTCGAGAAGAAGAAAGGTTGCTCAAGGAATATATCGACAAAATGATAAGAGAAGGAAAAATATAACCGTCCAAGGGACAAGCCGGAGCCCCAATCCTGTTTGTGCCCAAACCAAATGGACGAGGCCTGCGTGTTTGGGTCGATTACCGAAGACTTAACGATTTGACTATCAAAGACAAGAAAGCTCTACCACTAATGGACGAATTACTAAGTCGAATGAAGGGAGCAATCTGGGTTACAAAGTTAGATATGAAATCAGGTTATCATTTGATTCGAATGGCCAAGGGACATGAATGGAAGACAGCCTTTAGGATGAAATTCGGATCGTACGAATACACAGTCATGCCGTTCGGACTCACTAATGCACCAGCAACTTTTCAACGCTGGATGAACGGCATCCTACAACCGTTTTTAGGAGGACAAAACGACATTACGGTAGTCTATATCGACGATGTCCTTATCGCCACCAAGGGAATCCGTGAAGAACACCACGAATATGTAGGAAAAATACTTCAAGTCCTACAAGACAATAATCTCGTGGTGGAAATCGACAAGTGCGAGTTCGATAAACAAGAGGTTGAATTCCTCGGATTTCTGGTCAGTGGCGAAGGACTCAAAATGGCACCAAGTCGAAGCGAGGCCATTACGAAATGGGCCATGCCCAAAAACCAGAAAGAAGTTCAGGTTATTATGGGTTTATGGAATTTTTATCGACGATTTATCAAAGGATTCGCCGGTATTGTCGCACCTATTACAGATACTCTCAAGGGCGACGGAAAAGATTTTAAGTTTGGAGAAGCAGCTCAGGCAGCCTACTACAAAATATGCATCTTGTTTGCAGCCGAAAATACTCCAATACTTCGACATTACGATGACAACAGACCAGCTATGGTCGAAACAGATGCATCGGACTTTGCGATGGGAGCAGTCCTATCTCAGAAGTTTAATGACGGAAAAATACATCCGGTCATGTTCATATCGAAGAAGTTTTCACCTGCCGAACTTAACTACCAAATATACGACAAGGAAATGCTCGCCATCGTATATGCATTTAAAACATGGAGATGTTACCTCCAGAGAGCAACACATGCAACAACAGTCTTTTCCGATTATATGAATCTTCAATACTTCAAAGAAACACAACAACTCAATCGAAGACAAGCTGGATGGGCAGAAGTATTACAAGAATATAATTTTAAAATTATGTATCGAAAAGGAATGGCTAATGGAAAAGCCGACGTGTTATCAAGGCGCCCGGAGTTCGCCCTAAGAGAGGGGGGTACAACTTCGGCAACCTTGTTAGGACCAGAACATTGGTTAGAGGTTGGAGCGATGGATTTGGATGACGATGATTGGGAAGAAATATTTTTGGCAGCATTTTCGGTGAATCAGTTGGTCGGAACAGTTAAGGAAAGGTTCCAGAAGGAAATTGATCAGGACGAAGAATATCGAAAGATACTGCGGAAGGTACAGGAAAAAGATCAGAACATGGATAAAAGATTTGGTATTGATGTGGATGGAATGTTGTGTTGGAAAGGAAGGTTATATGTGCCTCAAGGTTTTCGGAAGGAGGTTTTACACCAGGAACACGACTCACGCATCGCCGGACACTTCGGTCGTGAACGCACCTTGGAACTGATCACGAGGAACTTTTATTGGCCTAAGCTCGAGGACGACGTATGGGAATACTGCAATAAGTGCGACTCATGTCAACAGACCAAGGCACCAAGACACGCTAAACATGGTCTACTACACCCACTAGAATTACCATCATCACCATGGACTTATATTTCGGTCGACTTTATTACCGACTTACCCGAGTCCAACGGTAACAAAAATATTATGGTGGTAGTCGACAGGTTCACCAAAATGGCGCACTTCATCCCCACCGACAAACGAGAATCATCAACAGTCGCAAAATTATTCCTTAACAATGTATGGAAGTACCATGGAATGCGAATCGATATTGTGTCAGATCGGGACGCGGTCTTTACAGGACATCTTCTCGCCGACTTATACCAATTCCTGGGAATCAAGCGTTCCATATCAACGGCATTTTACCCACAGACCGACGGTCAGACCGAACGTATAAACCAAACCATCAACCATTTCTTGCGCACCTACTGCAACTACGAACAGTCAAACTGGAGCGAAATGTTACCCATAGCCGAATACGCTTATAATAATTCGAAACAAGCGGCAACAAAAATCACACCCTTCTATGCCAACTATGGCTACGAGGCCCACACGAATTGGCCAACGGAAGTACAGTTTCGAAATCCCGGTTCGGAGTTATATGCACATTACATGGTCGAGGTCTACCGACGACTAGAAGAACAACTCGAAGTCTCTCAGGATAAGATGAGCAAGTATTACGATCGAAAGCGATGGTCACCCCCTCAGTATAAGATCGGAGATCTAGTCATGCTTAACGGATGAAACATACGAACCAAAAGACAATGCCGCAAGCTTGACGATAAAATGTACGGACCATTTAAAATATCCAAGGTCGGTAGCAATAAACGATGGTGCAGACTTGAGCTTCCCTCGACGTGGAAGATACACCCGGCGTTCCATGTCGCCCTCTTGGAGCCATACCGAAACAATGCCTCAGAAAGGGAGGTACCACCTATTGAAGTCGATGATGGGGGTTGGACACCAGAGTCAATTGGCGCCAGCGGGCCTACGGATGACAATCACCGAAGACACGTGTTCTTAGTCAAATGGGCCCGATATTCACACGACGAAAATACTTGGGAGTCTTTTGATCATCTTAGCGACGTTGCACCTGGTCTCATCACGGAGTACTACGACAAGAACCCAGCGATGGAAAAAGATAAACGATGGAAGTCAACATCAAAAACGAAGGCACGAAAGAGACGGAAATTATGAATTTCTTTTGTTAAACTCATACCGCCCTGAGTTAGGCGGAGGTCATTATTATAAAATTTTTATATTTTTATTTTTGATACCCACAGTTATGATTTATTTATTACACACTGTCTGAGTGGTATCTATTGTTTGAACACTTTTTATGATGGAGATTCTGTTGAGGTCACCAGAACTAGAGAGGGAGGTACTGTTTGGGGTTTTCCCTTAGCAGGTACACGAGGTACGAAGGATGTCCATGGCAATCTGCATTCGGCCACCTGTCACTATGGTCGGTCGATGTCACACCTGCAGCTATCCCATCCTTTGAGCGACGAAGTCCTACGCGACGAATGAGCCTATCCAATACCGAGTCCTGGCAAAGCGGAATGATTAACCCGCGCGTGGGCAGTGCACCTTCTCGATCGAACAGCGATAGTCACGACACTTAGCTGGCGAAGACATCAGTCTCGAACACTTAGAGTGGTATGCTACTACATGCCTAGGCCCCTGATAGCTAGAGACGTCATGAGTTGTCAACGCACTATCACGCCATTGCGGGGACTTATCGGTCAGCCGTGCATGATAGTTTCGACCAGAATTACTTTACCTTATCAGCAATATGGGACAGCCGGCTAGAGCGGGGTACGCCTCTACACTCTCCGGCAGGCACACATCAGAGCTCGAGAAGAGGGACTTTACTATGGGGATAACTATACAGTCTAGGGACTCCATATGTTAAATGCGCCCCGGTAGTTAAATCTACCTGTTGAGAGCTTGTGTGTGGGTTGACATCCCGAGTAACGGCAGATTGCAGGTGGTTTGGTCCGACATAAGCTGCAGCCCTGAAATGGGAGTAAAAGCCAGCGAGATGGGAGGTGCAATACATGGCATAGCAGCGGCTGGTCGCCGATGCCAGTCTATGAGGGTAAACATATCCCTGCGACCCACTATCCGATTTAACATTGAGTCGAGAGATCTAAGAGGAAGTGATGGTTCGATGAACACGTCAGCGGTCGTTGCCGAAACCTATTTTCTGTGTAAAGCATACAGACCAGAAGATAAGCAAACGGACCAAGTGGTTGCGTGGCAAAAAACTGGCGGCATGAGGATAACCTAAAGGGATGCCTCGTACTTTGAAAAGTACCGAACGTCAAACGGAAAAGTAGTGCAACCTACCGAGATCGAGTAAACAGCCTAACAATCGGCGGCCATAGCTATCTTAATACAAACGCCGCAGTCATAGAGAGTATACGAGTAACTCGCTCTATAAAAGAACCACCTTTGCACCCACAAAAGTAAAAACATCAAGCTCTAGCAGCAATCCACAGTCAGAACACATCAGCGGACAAGACACTAAAATATTATTGTTGTTTTTCTACTTCAAGAATATTTACTATTTGCAAACATTCTTTATGAATTTTCAAGATCTTGATTCAATTGTTCTTTACGCTCACGCCCTCTACGAACGAGCCATTACTCCTTACGACTTCCGTATTGCGAGTATCTTTATTCAAACGTACGACATCGAGTACGAATACTTTCACTGGTTTTATACCAGGGAACTTCCCTCCGAATACCACAACCTTCCAGTAGAAGACTACAAGGTTAACTCTGACTACGACAACTCGGAAAACTATCTACAGGACTTATACGACTTCTAAGAAGTAGGCGGCAATACTTTATTGTTAAGTATCCCCGTAACAGCCAAGTGCGCTTGGGAGCCAAGTACACCTGGCACTGCCATTACAATGGCCTTAAACAAGCTCCGCGGTTATGGCACGATGATATCAATACCTTTCTACTCTCTCTTGGATTCACACAGTCCTCAGCCGATCCTAACCTCTATCTCTGCAGCGACGCCATTCTGATACTTTTGTATATCGACGCTATCTCCATGTCATAGCCGGAGACTGGCGACAAAGCTGCAATTGAGGTCAAGGCGAAACTCTCAGAGAAATATAAGATCACATAACTCCGCCCAGCACGCCAATTCCCCAGCATCGAGATCGACCGCAATGAAAATGGTACCGGGAACAGCCTCAGTCAGAAAGCCTATATCAACACACTCCTCAGATGATTCGGCATGGAGTAAACTCACAGTGCCTCGAAGCCCATGGATCCTAATGTAACATTGGACTTGGCCGAGGATCGGAAGGAGAAGGAACTGGATGATATCACAGACTATCAAGCAGTCGTGGGATCATTAATGTACGGAGTACTTGCCACTCGGCCAGATATCTCGTATGCCGTCGCAGCCCTTTCTCATTACAATTCGCGACCATTTACCAGTCATATGACCACTGCCAAAAGAGTTCTTCAATATCTCAAAACTACAGCTGACTTTTGACTACACTTCACCGACATCGGCATTAGTCTCGTAGGGTACCTGGATTCCAATTGGGACAATGACAGTGTGGACTGCAAATCTCAGGGAGGCCATGTGTTTCTTGCCAGCAATGGAGCTATCTCGTGACAGTCTCGAAAGCAATGCCTCATCGCCATGTCAACTCTCGAGGCTGATTTCATCGCCTGCTCAGAGGCCTCCAGAGAAGCGAAATGGTTACTTCAACTACGGAAAGAAATTCACGGCAAGGACTTACCACCGCTGCCAATTAACTGCAATAACGAAAGAGCTATCACGCTTATCACCACAGGAATCATCAAAGCTCAAACTAAGCACATCGATGTTTGATATCATAACAGTCGAGATCTGCACAAATGCCGAATAGTCAACTACTCCTACATCCATATGGACGAAACTGTGGCAGACATATTGATTAAGGTCCTGGCCAAAGATAAGCATGCCAAATTCACAAAAGCTATGAGTCTATGGTAAATCCACGAAAAAGTAGTAGATTTACATGTGCTAGTCCACAAATGGCAGGACACCTTGCTTACATCCTGCCAAGCCTCGATACAAGCTAGTCTATCATAAATTAGCACTCAAATAGGAAGTGACGACTGAGGTCAATTTAAGGTTTTATGGACGGATATCATGGATTTCTTTGCTTCTTTATGGATGGCCATCCTCTGGGCAGCCAACCTTGAGCTTAAGTGTAAAGGCATACATCCTCGTACGTGTAGATATGAGTATAGATACAGTTGCACATTTGGATTCGAGAATAACATAGATACGTTCAGTAGGTAAGGCTATTGATGGCGTACAAGAGCACTCGCACGAGCAGACTATATACTGGGCGGTTATCTGGCCATAGGCCGGCCGCCATTACATTAAGTTAGAAGTTTGAGCCTCTTGATTTTGAGTTCGAGCCAGGTCCTGGGCCAGGGAGGGGGCGAGCAGAGGAAGCCTGGAGTGAAGGAAAGGAGTATATAGGGAGGGAGCAGAGCGGCAGTGGGCAGACAAGCAGCGGCTTCAGCATTAACCCACCCACCCACACCAGTGTTTAAGTTTTTATTGGTTTAGACTCTACACCCAGCAAAAGGCATTCGGCCCAGAATGGGAGAGTCCAGGTGGAGCAGCCACCACTTCCCCGAGGTGGCAACCTCGTCGACACTTCGTTTTACTACTTCGTCGTCAGGTCTTTTCATGTTTCTTTTCTGCTGCATTTCTGTTTCATTCAAAAGTGTTTGCAAAAGGTTTCTGTACATTTGGAATAACATTTGGAGGGAAGAGCGAGCCCACTAGACTCTACTTTGGTAGATGTTGAGGCCTTTTTGATTCGA
Organism: Wilcoxina mikolae CBS 423.85; assembly: GCA_014904905.1. Lineage (NCBI taxonomy): Eukaryota > Fungi > Ascomycota > Pezizomycetes > Pezizales > Pyronemataceae > Wilcoxina > Wilcoxina mikolae. The sequence continues at coordinate 427,900 of MU122094.1, forward strand.
GATTGGCACACGTGGGTTACTCTTGGGGCAGATGGTCATAATATTCTGCTGAGAAGGAATTTCCGATGTCATCACCGCCTTCACTCCAGAGCTCATTTATGTACTGCAGTAGCCGACGATGATATCTCGGATTTTGGTTATCACCGAGGTGATCAATATATATATATACCATCCAACCCGTATTCAATAGACATGATATACGGTCTAGTCTATGGTTTTCGTTATCTGCTAGCTTGGTGGGGTTGATTTTCAAAAGGCGCCAATAATCCGGTAATGAGACTAACCAACCAGGCGTCAGGACGGGAGTTTGGTACTGGGGTATTTCCATAAGCTACCAATGCTCTTTCGAAACTTTAACTATGTCTAATCGTGTTAAAAGCAAGAGCCCCAAGACAGGAAAAGTTCAGATTTATGTCTAAGCCTGGCAAAGATAGCACATCTGAGTCTAACCGATTGTCTCTCAACCATATCCGCACCCAGGGGAAATCTTTTACGGCAACCTGACTCAAATTCAAAATAAAATAACCGAAGGCGGGCGTCGGTACGGTCAGCATGAATATGAGCACCAAAATCTAGGTCTACACTACATCAACGCTATGAGGCCACAGCGAAAGATAGTACTGTTGGAATCTTCCGCATCGCCACAACATCCTTGTACTTCTCATCACCACCCCTTCAATCATGTCATGTATACAAGTAATGTACTCTAGAGTAGTAATAAAAAGGGTTTCGATGCGTGACTAGCGAACGAACATATGTAGAAGTTCCCCAACGCTTATTTCTGAGACGAATCTATACTTCCACTGAATCGTGCATGGATCGATAAACCATTACCGTTCGAATCTGACTTCGAATTTCAGCGCTCCCACCCTGATGGCCCAGTCCTTCATTCTCATGACGATATACTCTCGCCCACCTTCACCTGCAACTTCGGAAGCAGACTCATCGGTTATCCAAAACACAACTCGGAGATTTATGCAATTGCCGGACATCCGGAGCCTATGCCATGCAGCCCTGTCGGTTACGGATATCCCTGCACTCGGGCGGGGAAAAAGCTTAACTGCTCCACTATTGACGGACGAGGTCGATACAAACAGTGGTGTTCCCTCCGGCATGCACGCAATGACAACCGAAGTGTACAATCTACAAGGGGGGTGGAAAACTCCTATCCAAAATCGGACTGCAGTATGTACAATATAGGGTTGCGCAAGGACGTCAATTTCAAACCAGGAATTTCATTCAAAAGACGATATGACTTCCGACTAACTGATCAAACTAGCAAACTGAGCCGCATGCCAATCGGTTTTGGAGGAGGATTCATCGGGACCGTAACTAGTCCCAACGAAGGGATAATCCAAGGAAGAAGCGCGGTGATCTGTTAGGTACAGATGGGGGACAAAAGTTTTCGCGAATCGCCATTTCGCGTCCCACGCCTCCCCTCGTCAACTACACCTTCTGGGCTGTATCTCCACAACAACAAAGAAATAATTACTCTAATTTATATCAAAGTTAGAATACATATAAAAGAAAAGTCTATTAAATTTACAGAGAATTCCAACCACATTGAGGCTCAATATATAATGTATCAGCCATCTGCCTCAAGTATAGAAGCCACTCTAATTTCCATAGCTACTCCAAGTACTCTAAGTCGATTCCCTCTTCCCAAATAATAGGGACTACTTGTGCTAGTCTCTGCCCAATTACTTCAGATCCTACAGGGTGCAGGGAGGTTGTGGTGGTTGTATGTGGGAGTGAGACCACAGTGGCCAAAGTAGTAGTCAATAAATAATTAGATGGTTGAGAGCAGTCAGTCAACACCATTTGCTTTAATTTTTGTGGCCGACTGCCAGACTCTCCATTCTATTGCTATCTGCCCTTTCTCAAAGTCTGACAATTGCCCCTTCATTGTTGTGGTGTGGGAACGGCAGACATATTTGTTGGTAGCTGGGAAGTTATAACTTGCGAAAACTTTTGTCCTAGTACTGTACATAGTAATCAGTAGCTGCTATTCACTTCAAGACCTTGCAGAAGTCTTTCCACATAGATTTCCACTAATTCCTTAATGAATAACTCCCGTATTACCGACACAAAAAGCGTATTCCTACCGCTCCGGGCCCTAACCGTGTGTTTATAATTAGAATATACTTATTCAATAGGTAAAATCGAAAGAAGAGGGGGAAGAGACTCTCAAGGTCAAGTTTTAGCGTATATCCCGACCCCATGAAAATAGTCTTCGATGATGTATGCCAGTGCTTGGCTCTAAGGATTCTGAGGTCCAGAAATTCGTTCATTAATGGTCACTCGGATCATGAAACCACTTGCTGTTGCGAATATGAAAGGGGAGAACCGTGTGCTTAGACTTAGATACAGAGAGAAGAGGGAAGGAGAAAGACTGAACTATATACAAGAGAGTGGTGGTGACTGTTGCGCGGCCTTTGCCATTCTTGCCACCAGATATCCATGCAACACTTGCGATAGCATGCAGCAATGCCTCACGTTCTTTAATTTGAATTCCCAAAAACGACAATTGGTCGACTGTTTCGGATTAGGCGGAGTTCATTACATGCGATCACAGATTCACTTAATCGTTGTTTGACAAAATTGTATTTTCTGGCAGATACGGATATTCACGATGAACGACTTGTGTAACTGAACGTGCACTGTTGAGGGAGTGTTGCGAGATCACTCGCACCGTTTCGAGGGCACAATTTAATACACATGGCACATGCTCTGTATTATAGTACGTAGTGTATGTGATGTATAAAGTTTGTCATTTTAAATGCCATTTCTAGAGAAACCTTTCTTCCGGACGTGGTGCTGAACACGGAATGTTTGGAGGTTGTATTTATTTCTTGCTTCACAAAGTGTAGCAAGAGGGGGAGTGTTACTTCAGGTCAAGAACGAGGTCTAGATAGTCACTGGCACACCCCTATATGATAACCCCTCGCCAATCAGGTTTTCCCAGTGAATGAACAAGAAGAAATTAACTACTTCACAATTCTATAACTTACGCTACCGGAAACCTTAGATTATCTAACTCGGGGATTGCTTATCTTAACGGCACGTACTGCAGCAGTACCGCAAACAGTTACTCGTTGTTGGGTAAGATCCTCTGGTACAATACACAGTACGTACTAACACACAGCCCTCTTTACCCCTACCTATCCCCCTTTACCCTACCCATCCTCCCTTTAAAGACACGATTCGCTACAACCTGGTTCGATATATACATGTTCCACGTTTGCCACCAAGGCAGGGCCCATATACGAGCACGGAACACAGATCGAACACTCAAAAACATTGCAGCCATGCGCCAGCCACCGCCTCGAATTCGCGCAATTCGTAAATTCCTGCATGCTATTCGGATCCGGCTTAGTGACATCGAAATTTTCGTTTTTGGCAATGCATTTAAACAGCGGGTTCTTTCGCATCCACAGCCAGTCAGTCTCGTCATCAGTTGGGTGGCGACTACAAAACGTAAATTATTTCTGCCATTATTCACCTTCATGTCTAGAGCTACTTAGGTATCTCCCGGCTTGTCAGTAGGCAAAACATTCGGAGACCGATATTGAAGGTGATCTTATATTGCTTATTAATATTACGTTCTGTAGCAGTACCGCAAATAGTTACTCTTTTTGGGTAAGATACTCTGGTACAAAATACAGTACTAATACACAGCAATCTTTACCCTAACCCAACCCCTTCTACAGACACGTGTCGAAGCAACCCGGTTGGATTTGAAACGTATAAGCCACGCCGGTCTCCGCCAATATAGGGCCCATATACGAGCACGGTACACAGATCCAACAACTACCGATAAGGCAGTTATGCTGCAGCCAGTTCGCAGAATTCGCACAGTTCGCGAATTCCGGCGTAACATTCGGATCCGGAGGAACTTGATTGAAGATGACGTTTTGGTTGGTAGCAACGCACTTAAGCAGCGGGTTCTTTTACACACAGTCAGTCTAGTCATTGAGGGATGGGAAAAAAAGGGGTGGTCGGCGACTGTACACGTACCCCGCAATTTATCTTCGCGTCATCATCAATCCACGGATCACGACCATTACACAAATTCGGGTCATCGATCGCGTAAAAATCCTTCGGAGTCGTCCACCCGGCGTTCCAGATCTTGTGTGTCATATCTCCATAGTTCTGATTACCGAGCGCTGCGCTTGCTTAGCTTATCAACATATACCCCCCAGCGAGAAAACGTACCATTTGTGTTCTCGAGAGTGTACGTGGTGTGCGTATCCGCGTCGTACCACCACTGGCCGCAGGAATTATAGTTGTCGAGGGATGGGCATACCACCAGGGAGGTGGCCTGTGCTTCGTCAATGGGGCTTTTGTTCTGGCTACCTGAGGGTTAGCGGAGGGGACGAAGCGGGAGTGAAAGGACGTGCTTGATAGCGATTATGGCATTTTTGGCTTTCAAAACTGTACCGAGGACGTAGAGGGTGAGTTGGTTGAGGATATTGTTAACTTCTGTTGGCAGGGACGAGTCAATCCTCTATTCCCGTCTATCAGCATTCTTCCTCTCTCTCCCTCTATCCTACCCTTCATGCTATTCTCTCACGCCCACAGGTACCAAAAATCGAGCTTGCAAGCAACGAGACTAGACAACTGGGCACGAGAGAATTCAACCTGAAATAAACTCACCTCCGAAAACCCGCCAAACTGACACAACGTCAAAAACGCCACCGGATCAGCCTGTATCTGTTTCACCAGCACCGTGAGCTGGTTCATATACGCGATCGTCATATCCGACAGTTTATTCTGTATATCTGCGATCTGCAGCGTCTCCTGGTTTGGGCCGCCGTGGGACGTGCCCCAGAGGTAATTTGCCATTTGTGCCGATCCCCCTGCTAGCGCTGAGATACCCACGTACCGCATCTTCATTGCTATCGCCAAAGCAGGGGTCGCAGCCGTGATCAGTTCTTTACCCATCTACGTGGTGTCAGCATAATTGCAACAAAGGTCGGCGGGGGGCTAACCGCAAGCTCTCCAAGACTAAACGCAATCAAGATCGCCGCTATCTTCCCGTCCATAGTCGCCGCCTGTGGGGGGCTAAGCGTTGCGACAATTTCCCCGACTCTTCCCCTATCCCCGCATATTCATTAGTATATTATATACTATTTTCTATCTCCTTACATCTTGTTAACTCACAAAGCAATACCCTGAGCTAGCCCTAGCGCTGTATAGTACTGACTAAAGAACTGGTGAACAGTGTATATATTCCACACGCCATAAAACTGCTGTATACTATCCCAATTCCCATTCGAGTCCGGCGGCCCACACGTGTCAGTCGTTATTTGATCACATGTTAGTCCTGCATAATGGTTGTACTTCAAAAAACATTGCGCGAACCCTAGCCCGTCGCACAGCCCGCGGTTGTTCATCCACCAATCCCGGAAGTAACCGTCCATGTCCAGTGTGGCGTAGCAGGTGTAGACAAAGGCCGTGGGTTGGTCGGGGGCGCAGGCGGCTTCTTCGGGGGAAAGTGGAGCTAAGAAGGGGTGAATACAGGCAATGAGGGATGCCGCTTTCTTGGACTTCCATTTTGCGGAGCTGACGCCGGGCTTGACGGTTGCCGGGGCTGCGGAGACGAGGGCAGTAAAGACGGCGAGAGATAAAAGGAGGCGGGGGAGGGGGAAGAACATGGCGAGTGTGGTGAGTGCTGGATGGATGGAATAGAGGGATGGAGGGGGATATATACGGACTGTGATTGATAGTTTTGCAACGACACAGACAAGATACTGGGTAATCTTCTCACATCTTCCATTTCTGATGGAGTCCCCGCGCGCCTGCAACACGTGGGCTCGATCGAGGAACATCACATTGTACGCCTGGGTAAAGGTTTCTCAATGATACCCCCGAAGAATCGAAACAGTGTAGATAATCCGCTCAAGAAGCAGAATTGAATTTTTCTAAGTAGTTTTACCACGTGGGGCTCGAGAAGCATTTCATTGCCCGCCCGGCCAAACACACGTGTACCATCCCCGGATATCAGCCACCGCATTGCATACCCAGAAAAAAACCGAGCGTCTCGAGGAGCACCACATTGCCCGCCCAGAGAAATGGCTTTACATACAACACGTGTAACATCCCCCGGATATCAGCTTCAGCCACCGCATTGCATATCTAGGAAAAAGCGGAGCGTCTCGGGTATGGCAGCTCGTGCCGGAGCTCACGAATAAGGCATACATGGGCACGAGGATAAGCGGTTCGGTTCCATTCGTTGGAACAGATACAGACCCGGTTTTTGCGTTCCTAGGGGGATCCTTGATGTTGATATCTGGCGGGATGGGATGTATTAAGGCCTACAATTGAATGTCAGGGACAGCATCATTGTGCAGTATTAACAAAAATGAGAGCCGTAGCTGTTGTGAGAAAAAAACATTTATATTTAAATTTTTACAGATAGAGAAGCAAGAGAGTGATGGGATGAAACGATCCCCCAACCGTTTATCCAAATAGACTAACTTGCGTCCGTCAGCGTGCCCGCTTCCCAACGCTCCGGGGCGACTACAGTCTTTCGGGACCCGACATCGCCGTCCCGTCCCAGGCATCATTTCTGCGGCCTGGTCCGTCCAGGGCTGAGTTATTCTGGAGTATGGTCCCGTATGGGACGGACTTTTGGGAAGCCTCTCCGCGAGTGTGACGTGATGCCAGTGAATAAGGTTATTAATTGCAAGATACTCTATATGAGGCATCAAGGTTCTTACTCCACATTACTATTCTATATATCATAGTTCCATGTACATTCTCGGAGAATTTACCCCACCCACTTACCGTTAACAAAAAGTAGAAATCCATAATATTTCCTTCCCACGTGGGATATATTGATAGGATTACATGAATTCTTTGAATATTATGTTGTACAATATGCAATGAGTGGTTTATATTTAAGGCATTAATTGTATTGCGGCTAAAACTCAAAACACACGCCGACAGGGCTCGCGTACAAATATGCTTAACCACAAGCCAATCAACGACCCCGGACATCAAACTTACGGTGATGAATCCTGGTAACGGTTCTGCAGGTGCTGGTGTACAATTGCGTCTGCATGCCGGTGTCCCGAACATGTGCCAACCCTGATCACGAAACCTTTGAAATCCCGCAACCGTGAAACCGGTGTTTGGGCACCCCGTATAGGCCAGGCGGCTCCGTCATCACCCACCAGACGCGAAGTACTCGCTAGTGCAGTGCGGCAGGGTACGTGAAAAACCAGAGGCCTATATCTTAGTATTTATAGATTGCAAAGAAATACATGGACAGATATATACAACAGGGATGAAAAAACATTCAATGCTGCAGTTGATATTTGAAAGATTAAAAATAACAAAATCAACCAAGTTTTATCTTTGTATTTGTTCACTATGACATGTAACGTAACGCGCACTGTTGGGATAGTATAACTGTGGTTACGCGCGATCACTTGCACAGTTTGTGGACACCACTGAAAACTTAAGGCACAAGATCGCCGGAATCCAATTTTGACTTGTCACCTGGGGAAAATAGTGATGGCTAAGTTTTGACAATATTCATGGCCGTCGTAGAAATTTTAGGCTTGGCAGTTCCTATTGCACCCATGTTTTGCTCACCTGTGTGAGTGCGGTATCTACCGGAACGTCTTTTCGCTGTTGTCACTATACATGTTGAGAATTCCCCCCCGCCCACCCCCCTCTATACGAGTTCTGTTATGACCAAATGTAGTTCGTCGAGCCATGGCGATTTCGATAAATATGTTAGGAATGTGTTTTCTTGTAGTGCGTTTTCATTAGGCTGATGTTCTCCAATTGGCTTCACAGTGGGACATGGACTCTTTGATAGATAGAGAAGACGTCCTGCGATCAGTGATCTCAATCGTCTCGTCGAACTGGCGTTTGAACTAGTCGGCTCGCCTCGCGGGCTGGATCTCCGCCCATGGAGGTGGCAAGCACTACGCTGGCACTACGCTCGGAGCACCAGTGTATCCCAGCGTAGTGAGGTGACGTAGTAGAAGGTGATAATTATGCTTTGTGAGGCTCCAGTGACGCAGTAAAAAGCTTCATGAGGCTCAAGTGGCGCAGTAATAAGCTTCATGAGGCTCCCCTGGCAGTGACGATATTGTGGAAGCACAAGAGGTTATGAAATCGTTGGCACACAATGGTTTGCTTCCGTTTGAGCGTGTTCCTGAAGTAGTAAAATAATGGATGCTATTTACCTCCTAGAAAATCGCAGACATCAGTTATAGCCTCAATTATGGATGTACATATTGTAATTTAGAATAGTTTAACTTGAACTAGTCTGTGCCGTCCAGTCCACTGAACTAGTGTATTTTCCGCCGAGCTGATAGCCCGCTCTTTGCCACTCCGCTAGGCTACACGGGCTGGGCTATTGAGATCACTGCCTGCGATAGACGGCAGAGAGAGCACGTATGATTCAACTAGATTGATAAAATTGATTACCTTATAGAGATGACGTCCTGACCTTCAAAGCGCGGTCCCCGCGACCACAATAGTTGGGCGTGAATCTGGACCTACGAATCTATGAAGTGACGTGCACCATATTCCTGATTTTAACTCAAACCGACCACCAAGCTTGCTGCTAGGTTTTCCAACAAACATGTCGACTGCCGAATGGAATGCTGAATGTATTGGCTATTTCAATGATGGAATGGAGACGGTTGAGGGCAAGGGAAAATTACCACCCCAAATGTTAGTTCATGGCGGGTAGCTAGCCAGGTGTTGAGTAATTCGATATAACTGCAAAATACGATGATCAATACCTGGGTCTTCCGGTGATTCTGCATACGACGGATAAGCGGCTGCCTGTGCCGAAATGTCTGCTAGTAATCTCTCAAGTTTTGAACGACATTCCGCATGGCCGGGTCAGGGAGTGCAGACGTGGTTTTCAAACTTCACGAATAACTTCATTTCCCAGCACTTATCACTTGAGACATATTAATTCTTGCAACTTCGAATCACACCTAAGCCAATACAGAACTCTGTTCAATGGGCCGTATTGTCATCGGCTGAATTCTCCGCTGTGGTTGTTTCTTACCTTGAGGCCTCTGTTACTGTAAAGGTCTAGAACGAGGTCTCCGGCACACTACAACACGACATCTCACTCTTGCCATTGCCACTCCGCCACCTTGACTCGCCACTCCGATCGCCACTCTGTCGGACTCCGACGGGATCTCCAGCTCTCTCTTTGTGTGTAGTAGCCATCATTGCGGTGTGTGCTGATTCTCTAGAACTCAATAAATGTATGTTAGCTTATTGCCATTGGATTGGGTATCTCAGCGATTGTCTATCCGGGTGATTGTCTGTATCCTTGTGTCCACTCTCATGGTAAGTTTATAGAACGCCAATGTGGTGCAGGCGTAACTGCTGATGTAGGAGTAGTGATTGATGTAGGCGGGCTTGAAGGTATGCATGGCGGTGATAAGTGTCCTGTTGGAGTGGGCCTTGTAGGCTTGGATGCCGTGGAATGTGCACTTGCAGGTGCGCCCTCTCTCTTTCTCCGTTTCTCTTTCTCCGTTTCTCTTTCTCCGGAGTCGATGACGAGGTCGATTTGTAGTAATGATAACTCGTGGTGATGGTGGTGATGATATGGAGCATTTACCACTCCCAAATGTGGCCATGTATCCAGCCAATTTAATTTGGTTGATGGAGAGGAGAGTCGAATGTAGGTGTGTATGGAGATACGGTGGTAGGTGATCTTGTAGGTGGACTTGTGTGAGCGATGCCGGCTGGCCTCGTGTGAGCGGTACTGGCTGGTGTCGTGTGAGCGGTGCTGGTTCGTGTGGGCGGTGCTGGCTCGTGTGGGCGGTGCCGGCTGGCCTCGTCTGAGCGGTGGTAAGAGCATTTGTAGGTGCGGTGTTGGATTCTCTTCTTTGGGCTTTTCAAGTGCATTGAATAATGATAGTGGTATTCCGCACCGTCGTAGATAATCGGCTTCGTGTGCCCTGGTCATTCAGTTCGCAATTGGTGAAGTGAGGTCGCATCTTGATTATACGCCCAGCAGGTGTGATGCGGTGATCTTTGGTTCGAAATTGTCAAAGTGAGGCTGCATCTTGATGGTGCGCTCGGCTGGTTGTAGGTGTGGCGGTCTCTGTGCATGTGGTCGTTTCGGATGTCAAGGTTGATATGGATAGGCTCGGTGATGTATCGGTGGCTCTGTAACTCGTGCAAATATAGTAGATATCGTGAGATCATAGTGATGGAGTTGAGTTTGGTGCGTAGTATGGGTTAGGGTTGTTGAGGCTCTTATAGATCGTGAGATATAAATAGAGTAGAGTGAAACTTAGATGGTAGCGACCGCCGGGTTCATAACCTGTTACTTTGTATGGTAGAGTAACTTGATTGATTGTATCTACGAGCCCAAGAGGGCCATATATATACTGCTAAGTAGGTTCATCTACAGCTGAGTATCATGCCTCGGGCCACCGCATGCCCTACAGCCCTACTGCCCTACGGAGGCTGATCTTCTAAGTGTTACGGGGATACTTAACAATAAAGTGTTGCCGCCTACTTCTTAGAAGTCGTATAAGTCCTGTAGATAGTTTTCCGAGTTGTCGTAGTCGGAGTTAACCTCGTAGTCTTCTACTGGAAGGTTGTGGTATTCGGTGGGAAGTTCCCTGGTATAAAACCAGTGAAAGTATTCGTACTCAATGTCGTACATTTGAATAAAGATACTCGCAATACGGTAGTCGTAAGGAGTAATGGCTCGTTCGTAGAGGGCGTGAGCGTAAAGAACAATTGAATCAAGATTTCAAAAATTTATAAAGGATGTTTGCAAATAGTAAATATTCTTGAAGTAGAAAAACAACAATAATATTTTAGTGTCTTGTCCGCTGATGTGTTCTGACTGTGGATTGCTGCTAGAGCTTGATGTTTTTACTTTTGCGGGTGCAAAGGCGGTTCTTTTATAGAGCGAGTTACTCCTATACTCTCTATGACTGCGGCGTTTGTACTAAGATAGCTATGGCCTCCGATTGTTAGGCTGTTTACTCGATCTCGGTAGGTTGCGCTACTTTTCCGTTTGACGTTCGGTACTTTTCAAAGTACGAGGTATCTCTTTAGGTTATCCTCATGCCGGCAGTTTTTTGCCACGTAACCACTTGGTCCGTTTGCTTATCTTCTGGTCTGTATGCTTTACGCAGAAAACAGGTTTCGGCAATGACCGCTGACACGTTCATCGAACCATCACTTCCTCTTAGATCTCTCGACTCAATGTTAAATCGGATAGTGGGTTGCAGGGATATGTTTACCCTCATAGACTTGCGTCGGCGACCAGCCGCTGCTATGCCACGTATTACACCTCCCATCTCGCTGGCTTTTACTCCCATTTCAGGGCTGCAGCTTATGTCGGACCAGACCACCTACGATCTGCCGTTACTCGGGAAGTCAACCCACACACAAGCTCTCAACAGGTAGATTTAACTACCGGGACGCAGTTAACATATGGAGTTCCTAGACTGTATAGTTATCCCCATAGTAAAGTCCCTCTTCTCGAGCTCTGATGTGTGCCTGCCGGAGAGTGTAGAGGCGTACCCCGCTCTAGCCGGCTGTCCCATATTGCTGATAAGGTAAAGTAATTCTGGTCGAAACTATCATGCACGGCTGACCGATAAGTCCCCGCAATGGCGTGATAGTGCGTTGACAACTCATGACGTCTCTAGCTATCAGGGGCCTAGGTATGTAGTAGTATACCACCCTAAGTTTTCGAGACTGATGTCTTCGCCAGCTAAGTGTCGTGACTATCGCTGTTCGATCGAGAAGGTGCACTGCCCACGCGCGGGTTAATCATTCCGCTTTGCCAGGGCTCGGTATTGGATAGGCTCATTCGTCGCATAGGACTTCGTCGCTCAAAGGATGGGATAGTTGCGGGTGTGACATCGACCGACCATAGTGACAGGCGGCCGAACGCAGATTGCCATGGACATCCTTCGTACCTCATGCACCTGCTAAGGGAAAACCCCTAACACTAAGTATACATGCAACAACAGCTGTTACTATATCCGGTTCGTCCGACGTCATCTAGTCATGACAGTGCAGCCATACGTGCAGGTGATGGTTGTACTTGAGACATCGTGAGGGCGTAGGATATTATGACGTCTACGCCTCGTCACCATAGACCTCGGTATGATACCGTACACACAAGTATATAAGAGAAGTCATTCTCCAGGTATATAGATAGAGTAAGACAACTCTAGAACTCCTAAGTTTAACAGGTTATGAGCCTGGAGGTCGCTACCATCTACTCTATTTATATCTTACGATCTACAAGAGCCTCCACAACCCTAAACCTCATTACCGTAGCAACAGCCACATAAACAGTACTAACACTCAACACCATCATCGCACGATATCTTCCTCGATAACTTTCTCCGAACCTGTCTTCAATAAAACCAAGTGGGGTGACATCCCTAAGCTCTCTCACACCAACTACGATGAATGGCAAGACGACATGATACTCATTCTATCAGCTATGAGAGCATACGGAATCGTCACCGGAGATGATACTGAATCGGAGCCGCTTGATATCGACTACGATGATTGGAAAGCCAAAGAAGCCCAGGCTGCATCTATAATCAAACTTTCCTGTTCCCCCGAAGTACAACGTATCGTCAAAGGTATAAGAAACCCTCACGAAATGTGGAACATGCTAGAAACCAGCCTGGATACTGCCGGATTGTACATCGGCAGACAAGACATCCTCTGCCACTTCCGCGCTTGCCGACCTAAAAGAGACGAACCACTTAAAGCATACTTCACTAGGCTTAGCAACTACCGCACACAACTGGACAATACAGACGAAGCAATCAATGATCGCGATTTCCGCACACAAATATTCACATCATTGCCATCACAGTATGCGATGATATTAATGGTCCTGAAGCATAGATGACCTTTGCCCACACCCGAAGAAGCCATGCATGGCCTCCTAGAAGAAGAAACTACAACTAGCCATACCAAGGAACCTTGAGACGCATCTACGGAGGCCGTCCTATTTTCCCAACGTGGCGGCTACCATGGCCGAGGCAGAGGCCGAAGTCAAGGCCGTAGGTGTGGTTAGCGCGGTGGATGCGTTGGATGTGGTGGTGGAAGTGGTGGAAGCGGAGATAGCCACGAAAGTAAGTGTACCTATTGCAAAATTGACAGCCATACTACAGATGCATACAGAAAGCGGAAACGTGCTCAGAAGGGAGGAAACAACGATGAGCACATTTGCTTCCAGTGCAGGCTCCCAGCCCATGTCAAAGTCGACTGTGTCTCCTACAAACGAATAAAGGAGTGGTGGAAAGTGAAGAAAGCAACTGCTACAGCAGCTCTCGCTACGACCGCAGACTGCGATCCTCTCTGACTAACTGTAACTGCTTGTGCTCTCAGCACTGCTACTGCTGCTACCGCCGCTGACACTCCTAAGTAGGTCATAGATTCTGGAGCATCACACCACATGTGCAATAACCGCAGCAGCTTCTCAACGTTCGAAAAGCTCTCACTTCCTATAGTAATCGAACTAGGAGACAACAATTTGGTCACCGCCACGCATTATGATTTCGTCAACATCATACAAGGCTATCAAGTCGAAGCCCTCCATACTCCTACTTTTCGACTTTCCCTTCTATCGATCAACCAATTGGATTTGGGCGGGCATATGACTATATTTTGGAACGGAAGATGCTCCATAACTTCGCCATCTTTCTGCACCCTCGCCGGAAAACTCATCAATGGCATATATATCATAATCCCCGCGACCGCACTCCTATCATCCACTACCAAGAACAGGAGAAAGAGAAAGAGAGAAAGCTCACCTCAAAGAGCACCTACCGCAGCAAAAACAAAGTCCACTCGGAAGTCTCTCACAATCTCAGAATCAAGACTTTGGCACCGATGACTAGCCCATATGAATCCTACCGCAATGAAATCTCTGATTTGCGGATATACACACGATGATTCTATGTGCACAGTATGCATCCAAGCCAAGCACAAACAAAGGTTCATTAGAGTACCAGTCAAGCGCACTACGAAGCCTTTTGAACTTGTACACTCGGATGTGAGCGGTCCCTTCTCTACACTGACCATCGGAGACAATCGATATTATATACTATTCATTGACGACTACACACGGCACATGTCCGTATGGCCGCTCCCAAACAAGAAAGCCGAGACCTGCACCTCTGCCTACCAATTATTTCCGGCCCGAGTAGACTCAATGGGATACGAGATCAAGCGATTCCGGTGTGATAATGGATGGGGAGAATACGACAATAAGACCTTCCGATATGTGGTTGCAGCCCACGGTACTACATACGAGCCATGTCCTCCTTACGCCCATCATAAGGACGGTGTTGCCGAACGAATGATCCGTACAATCAATGAAAAAGCCCGGGCGATGATGATTGACTCTCAGACCCCCATTCAGTTCTGGGGAGAAGCAGTTAATACGGCAGTCTATCTTCACCACAGATCTCCAAATGAAGACCTATCCAAAAGAGATGATCGAGATGGATACCAGGTACCGTACGAAACGCCATACGAGATGCTCCATTGATTTGACAAACCTACGCACGACGCTGCGGGGAACAAGATCTCGTATCAAGCTCCTCTTCACAACCTACGTCGATTTGGATGCTACGCCATTAGACTCATTCCCAAAGTTCAACCCCACCATGGCAAGTTCGGCCCGAGGTCAAAGCCCTGCATGATGGTAGGCTACACCCACGACTCAAAAATGTTGTGGAGAATATGGGATCCAGAATTCCAGAAAGTGAAAGCCCAATCAGAAGTCATTTTTGACGAAGAGATAAATGCACACATGTCATGCCAGCATGAAAGCAATGAGATCGATATGTTTGAACTACCAGAAGATGAGGAATATATCGAGGAAATAGATACCGGAGATGAGCCTCTTCGAGGACAAGATAGTCAACCTACACAGTTAGGTAAGAGATCCATATCTCACATGCATAAAAGCTCCTGACGAGGAAGCAGAAAATATTGCCCACAGCCGGCACCTGCGCCGTGAGGATCAGACTGCCCAGCATTCGGCAGTATATGCAGAAAACGCCCACAGCCGGCACCTCCGCTGTGAGGATCAGACTGCCCAGCGTTCGGCAGCAGACACAGAAAACATCGCTCACAGTCAGCGCCTCCGCAGAGAGGATCACACTGCCCGACGCTCGGCAGCACCAATCAAGAAATCAAGCCCAGCATCTCCAGCTCCGCCGATAACGAGTCGTGTCACAAGAAGTCAAGGTAAAGCCTCCGCGCAAGCATTAACGACATCCATAGAAGATCCATTCACATACGCGGAAGCTATGGAAAGCCCTCAACGAGATCACTGGAAAAGAGCCATGGAGGAAGAAAGCACATCGATCCTGCTCAATAATACCTTCTCTGCTCTCAACTCCCGGGAAGCACGGCAACTGCAAGTCAAGCCGATTAGCTCTAAGTGGGTTTATAAGACTAAACTCAATCCTGACGGATCCACACGATACAAAGTACGGCTAGTCATAAAGAGATACGAGCAAACGGACTTCGGTGAAACTTATGCCCCCGTTGGGAAGCGAACTACATTTCGGTATCTCATGTCTCTCATCGGAAAATACGGAGCCGGGTGGAATATGGATCATTTAGATGGAGTTACCGCCTTCCTAAATCCCGAAATCGACGATGACGATATCTACATGACTCTACCAGAAGGATGGCCAGTAGGCCTCAACTCACCGAAGATTATCGTCAGACTCAGGAAAGCTCTCTATGGTCTCAAACAAGCCCCGCATTTATGGCACGACGATATCAATGTCTTTCTACTCTCTCTTGGATTCACTCAATCCCTGGCCGATCCTAACCTCTATCTCCGTAGTGACGGCACTCTGATACTTCTGTATGTCGACGATATCTCCATGTCATATCCGGAGACCACTGCCAAAGCTGCGATTGAGGTCAAGGGGAAACTCTGAGAGAAATATAAGATCACCAACCTCGGCCCAGCACGCCAATTCCTCGGCATCGAGATTTACCGCTATAGTACCGGGGTCAGTCTCGGTCAGAAAACCTATATCACCACAATCCTCAGATGATTCAGCATGGAGCATACTTGTTACACCTCACAAGCTGTACATCACCAAAGGCCATCGGAGCGGGGTCACCTACAATCACTCGACGATAGCCGTATCGGGATAGTACAAGCGCCATCTCTGGACGTCATCGAAACTACACAGAATATCACTCGCACCCAACAAAATCAGATGAGCTGTCATGCAGTCAACCACACCACTGATAAGAAGGTAGAAGTGGTTATTGGGACGATGCCCTGCCAGCTCATACCGTCGATGGTGCGAAGACAGCTGAGAGGCTATAGATACGAAAGTACCTGTGTTTGCAGTGTAGCAAACGAAGCCCCTATGTCCCTCACGATCGAAAGGATACCATTCGCCTGGAAGCAAAGAGATCGAAAGGATTCGATAGGTCCGGACCACATAAGTCCGATGGACTGATGTCAGTAGGGGTTCTATTCGTCTGAAATAGAGATCTGATGTAAGGACGTACGTCCGTGTACGGCATCGTATAAGAATATAAGGATAGATACGGTTGCAAACGGGAATAAACAATATATATCAATTGTACAGTATGTAGGTAAGATAATCGCTGGCGTGCCAAAAGCACTTCGCGAGGTGATTATATATGAAGGGCGGTTACCTGGCCTCGGCAACCACGTGCACTTGGGAAGGCCAAGTGCGCTTGGGAGCCAAGTGCGCTTGAGAGCCAAGTGCGCCTGGGAGTGCCAAGTGCACTAGGGAGCCAAGTGCACCTGGCACCGCCATTACATCATCCCCCTCTTTATCAGCAGACCTCCTGGGCTACAGCATATATACATTAAGAAAGACAAGATAAGATGCGTATGCCTTCGTATGACTGCATAAGTCCCGCGACCGATCGGTGCCATCACGTCGGCCTCACGGCGGATCCGGTGCACGGGGAAACTCCACCTCCAGTGGAGATGGTAAAATCCGTGCCGACGCCATTTATACCGGGCCGAGATCCATAAGAAATGAAGAGAAAGAGAAGAGAAGGAAACGTCCAATTGACCCTAGATCCTCCACCTCTAAACCGTAGTCCACCTCTGAACCGTACCGCGGCGATGACGTCGATTATGGCTGTGGCTTCCTTGGGTGCTCCCGATGGAACATGTCGACTAGTTCTTGAGCATTCTCGAGGTTCTCTGCCGGCTCCCAGCTCGTGCGTAGGTAGTTGTAACCGGCCCACTGAATGAGATAGTGGATCTTCCGGTAGCATCGCTTGGAATCGAGAATCTGATCGACCTCCCACTCATTCGTATCATCGACAATCGTCGGCTGCGGTTCCGATGTTGGCTGGCCGATAGCCGGCAGCGAGTACTTATCAAGCAGGGAGACGTGAAACACATTGTGAATACGCATCGTCTTTGGCAAGTCTAATTTGTAAGCATGCTTATTGATGACTTTACTCACCGTGTACGGTCCCACGCGCTTGTAATCTAACTTCTTTGATGCCCTTGCCATCTTGATGTTCCGAGTCGAGAGCCAGACCTTATCCCCGACCTCGAATGTCATTTCTTTGCCACCGGCGTACTTCGTCTGGTGGGTTTGGGCTTCCAACAAGTTCTCCCGGAGGGTGCGGTGTGTCTCCTCGAGGGCAGTTGCCATGGAGTCCGCTTGGGCTTCCGACTTCAAGCGGGCTAAGTCCTTGGGTGCCTTGAACTGCATCGTCGGGTGGTAGTTGTAGTTGGCCCAGAAGGGGGTCATCCTTGTCGAAGCATGCACAGCGTTGTTGTACGTGAACTCGGCCAATGGTAGGAGCTCCAGCCAGTTATCCTGCTTGTAGTTGCAGAAGGCTCGGAGATACTGCTCCATCGTCTGATTTTGCCGTTCCATCTGGCCGTCCGTCTGCGGATGAAAAGCGGTCGACAGGCGGTGATCCATACTCATGCGACTGCAGACCCTCGCCCAGAATCGGCTCGTGAACTGAGTGCCCCGATCGGTGATGATGTTGTCAGGGACGCCGCGTTTGCAGATCACATGCTCGAAGAATAGCCTGGCCAGTTCTGGTGAGTCGACATCCTTTCTGCAGGGCAGGTAGATCGCCATCTTGGTCAGTCGATCAACGATGACTAGGATCCCCGTATATTCGGACGCGGTCGATTGTGGCAGGTCTGTGACGAAGTCCATGGTAACATCTTCCCAGGGTCGTGACGGTGGTGGCAGTGGCATGTTGACTCCATGGCGGGCATGCCGTGGGGCCTTGATTCGGTGACATACTTCGCAGCCGCTGACGAACTTCCTTAGGTGTGCATCCATTGAGGGCCAAAAGAAATCCCTAGAGACTAGCTCAGCAGTTTTAAGAGCTCCGAAGTGACCGGACTCGGGGTTGTCATGGAAGAGACTTATCACTTTGCCGCGGAGAGCATCGTCCGTGGGGACATATATCCTCCCCTCGTAGGTCAGAGCTCCATCGATGACCCTCCATTGGTTTTCGTCGGCTTCGGCTGTGACTGGGGCCATTGGATTATCGACTAGCTTACCCGAGACGTCGACCGCCAATGGGTCAGTAGCCTGGGCCTTCTTTATCGCCGGTAGGAGGTCGTCATAGGGTTCAACCATCAGGGTCGCTAAAAGCCGTCCGACAGGCTTCTCGTAGCCGATCTCATAATCGGGCCGTCTCGACGGGCCGTCGGCGGGGTCTTTGGCGCCTTCCAAGTGTTTGATGCTGAAGTCGTATGCCGAGAGAATCTCCGACCACCTAGCTAGTCGCCGTGAGAGCACTTTGGAAGTTTGAAAATACTCAAGGTTCTTGTGGTCACACCGCACCAGCACTTTGTGACGGGCACCCTCCAGATAGTGCCGCCATTGCTTGAAGGTCTCGACGATGGCGAGGAGTTCCCGATCGTACGTGTCGTAGTTCTGCTCAGCCGGAGAGCATTTCCGAGAGTAGAAATTGACTGGCCGAAGGGTTCCGAAGCCATCATACTGGTTCAGGATGCCTGCAATCGCGAAGCCGCTCGCGTCCGTCTGGAGGATGATCGGCTTGGCCGGGTCGAAGTGCTGCAAGATCGGTGCTGCGGTGAAGGCCATTTTGAGTTTCCGGAAAGCCAGCTCGGCTGCTCTCGTCCACTCCCACTTAGTCATTGACTTCTTGGTTGACTTCGAACGACCCCCGGTGTTTTGTTTCCCGGGTTTCCTGGGCTCGCTTGACTTTAGTAATTCAGTAAGAGGAAGCGTCACCTTCGCGTATTTCCTGATGAACCTCCGGTAGAAGTTCGTGAAGACGAGGAGGACTTGGACATCCCGTACCGACTTGGGAGTCGGCCAATCCTCGATCGTCGCGATCCGATCCGTTTCCATGCTGACACCATCGGCGGAGATGACGAAGCCGAGCAAGCCGACCTCCGAAACTCCAAATTGGCACTTCTCTGCTTTGCAATAGAGGCCGAACTCCTGCAGTCGTTGTAGTACCTTCCGCACGTGCTCCTCGTGCTCCTTCTCGTTGGTGGAGTAGATCAGGATGTCGTCGAGGTAACACACGGCAAAGTCGTCGATGTAAGACTGCAGGCAATCGTCGATGTACGACTGAAAAGTAGCCGGTGCGTTTGTCAGGCCGAATGGCATGACCTTGTACTCGAACTGACCGTATCGGGTTCGGAAAGCCGTTTTATACTCGTCACCTTCCTTGATGTGAATAAGGTGATAGGCTCCGCGAAGGTCAAGTTTCGTAAAGATCCTGGCGCTGCCAACACGGTCAAGCATCTCCGAGATCAGTGGTAGGGGGTACCGATTCTTGATTGTGCCCTCGTTGAGAGCTCGGTAGTCCACACAGAGTCTCAAGCCGCCGTCCTTCTTCTTTGCAAAAAGTATTGGCACCGCCGCTGGTGACGATGACCGCTGGATGAAACCATTGTCCAGGTTTGTGTCAATGTAAGCCTTTAGAGTTTTTAACTCAACCTCCGACAGGTTATAGATACGCCCGTAGGGCAGCTTGTACCCGGGTACCAGGTCGATCGCATGGTCAATTGACTGGTGCGGTGGCAGCGTCTCTGCCTTGGCCTTACTAAAGACCTCCACGAATTCCTTATACTTGGCGGGGATATGGCCGCCGTCATCTGTAAGCACCATTTCAGGTGCAGCTCCATCTCCATCTATACTCGTTCGCTTTGTGCTCTTAATCTTGAGATGGAAGCAGAAGTGTCGCGGAAAACAGGAGCCCACGGGTCTAACGGCCGTCCACGACGGAACCAAGGCACCGCAGCCGGCAAACTCCCTTCTTGACTCGGCGAGCCGGTAGCAGTCATTCAAGTACCAGCAAAGTAACTCTTCTGCCACAACTACCGCCGCTGCTCCTGCTCGCTCGTCCAGCTTCAGGGGCTTCTCTCACCTTTGGTGGTGATGTCTTCCATGGAAGCTCCCAGCAACCCTGTGCAATCACCAATACGTATGGCGAATGCCTCGAGAACCTCGTCGCTAGCTATGAGATCCTCGAATGCGATGGCTCCAAGCAGATGTATGTCTGGAACTCCGCCCTCCGACGTCACCTGGGTGGCCGCCGGTGGTGCCACGGGCTCATTTGAGTCTGCGGCCTTTAACCTGTTTTCGCGGCTAGGGGTCCGCAGGGCTAGAAGTCGACCGGATTTCCAGTCAACCTCAGGGTTCCTAGCCTTGAACCAAGGCAAGCCTAGCACCAGGTCGTAAGCCATAGGCACGACCAGCACCTCCGATTCGTCAACCGGAGCCAAGTGCTCAAAATACTGAACTGAGATGGTCGTGTTTCGACTCTCCTTCGCAGACATCATCAATTGGCCGTTGAGACCCTGCGTAGCTGTGAATGCCGGTTCATGTTGTAGCCCGAGTCGCCTGAGCAGCCTCGGGGACATAAAGATGCTCGTCGTACCGCAGTCGATTAGAGCCCGAATGCGCTGCATCTCGCCGTGTCGATCTCGTACGAGTACTTCGTGAACAATGTGAGACGAATCCGGCTTCTCTGTACCACATAAGTATTGACTTGAAAAGAGAGCCCGGGGGGGCTCCAGGATAACTCTCGATTTGAGAGCGATTCGGTGGGGCTGGATCTCGTCTATCGTTGCCAACAACGATCTCATTCCCAACCTCTCTAACCCTACCTCCTCTTCGTCCAGCCTCTCCCGCCGGGCTAGGTGTCGGGAGAGGTATGCGAGTTTTTTGACTGTTGAGTGTCGAACGACTTTTGGCATTTCACTTGGTGCCCGCCACCGCCGTTGTCGCCAGGCTTTGGAGTTCTCTCAGGGAAATTTGCCCTACTGTACTGCGGGCAGTGGTGCGTCTTATGCTCTTTGCTGCCGCACCGTATACACTGCCCATTTGCCTTTCTGCTCTCGTAGACCTCCTTCGAAACCCACGGGGCTGCGGTCAAATTGGCACGGGTGCCCCCGGACTTGTTGGTCGACCTCTCGGTCGTCGGTTCTGAGATGGATGGCCAGTAACTTCGCTTCCCGCCTTTTTGAGACGATTCCGGCTGCCTTTGCTGTTGTTGCTGCTGCTGCTGCTGTCCGCCTGGCCTCTTATCGGTGTGTATGCATTCTGAAGCTGCGGCTTTGTCGAAAAGTTCCTCGATTGTCTCGAACCTTCCACAAGCGGGGGTTATCGGCCCGACCTTGTTTTTGAGTGCGTGTTGGAGACCTGCCCAGGCCATGTCGTAGAGCATCTGCTCGCTCTTTTGTATGGTCCATCCGACCTGTCTCCAATTAGCTTTCACACGGTTCACGTAGGCTCTAACCGGCTCATTAGGCAATTGTATGTATTCGTCCATCACCTTCATCACCGCTCTCCCGTGGCGATCCTTGTCTCCGTATATCCGGGTGATCTCTTGTGCGAAAAGGTCGAAGTCCTCCAAACAGGGGTCAGAATCCGCGCGTAGGTCGCTGGCCCATTCGGAAGGGTCCGTCATCGCCGTCTGACGCTGCGTCGGATCCGAGTGGTTGCTCCAGCAGTCGAGGAGAGAAACCGCATATTTGACTTGATCGCGTCCGCCGCGTGGAAACAAGTGTTTGTGTGAGTCGAAATTGGAGCGTAACGCATCGATAAACTTGTCTAACTCCTTGGCTCCGCCGCAGTATCGTACGGGATCGACCATGGTGAAGATTACGGGTTTCTCACGCATCGTGGCTTTGCGTTCGGCGCGTTCGGCGGCCAATTTCTCTCGTTCGAGAGCCAATCGTTCTCGCTCGGCCTTTAACCGTACGGCCTGCTGTTCAAACATTGTCTTTAGCATCCTGTTTTGGGCCGACATTTCGCTAAGGTCCTCGTCGGTGATCATGGATCTGAAGCCGTCATCGCAGTCGTCGCCGTGACCTTCGTCTCCGTCGTCGACCTCCTCCTCGTCGTCTACTTCATCTTCGTCTCCGTCATTGAGCTTGACATCTGATAAGGCCGCAGGAGCGGTCCTGGACCTGGTGATTCGACGTGTTTGGTTCTCGGACGCGGAGGTTGCGGCCTGCAAGAATTCCTCGTCGTTGCGACTGTCAGTGACGCGCAACTGAGTTCTAGATGACTTCTTTGGGGGCATTGGGGCTGCAATTGAATGAAATCGACAAATCTTCTGTTTGTGTACGTGTCGTGACGCGTCGAAAAAGTAAACAAATCACGAAACCCCGTGAGCGAAACGTATCTGGTGACTGAAAAGCGATTATAGTGTAAGGACGTACGTCCGTGTACGGCTTCGTATAAGAGTATAAGGATAGATACGGTTGCAAACGGGAATAAACAATATGTATCAATTGTACAGTATGTTGGTAAGATAATCGCTGGCGTGCCAAAAGCACTTCGCGAGGTGATTATATATGAAGGGCGGTTACCCGGCCTCGGCAACCAAGTGCACTTGGGAAGGCCAAGTGCGCTTGGGAGCCAAGTGCGCTTGAGAGCCAAGTGCGCCTGGGAGTGCCAAGTGCACTTGGGAGCCAAGTGCACCTGGCACCGCCATTACATCTGAGCGGAAAGAAGCGGAAGGTCCGAAAGAGCGCTGGAGGACAGGAAGGATATTGGAGCGAAGGGAAGGTTAGGTAGAGGAGCTTATGAGAACACCGTAGATAGAAGTATTTGTTAGAGCGAGAGGATAGAGGTATAAAGACCTCTAGAATCTTCGAGGGTAGAGGGGCAAGCTTCTTGACGAGGAGAACAAGCCTTAACAATATACGCATTGGAAAGCCAAACATCTTTGTCTTGAATCTTTATCTTTAG
The DNA here is from genome assembly GCA_014904905.1 of Wilcoxina mikolae CBS 423.85. Lineage (NCBI taxonomy): Eukaryota > Fungi > Ascomycota > Pezizomycetes > Pezizales > Pyronemataceae > Wilcoxina > Wilcoxina mikolae. The sequence goes on from MU122094.1 coordinate 451,134, forward strand.
TGACTTTCACATCCTGAGCAAATCTTCATAACTTCCATCGCAAGCAAGTCCTGAAAGCAGTAAGGATACTACTTGTACTGGTAAACCTGAAGTGACGCTCCCGGTGTTACATTATATTGTTAGCAAAGAAACATTTCTGTTGAAGCTATCGTTCTACCCTCCAAGCGGTCAACGGCTCTTGACGCTTATACGCTTTTATATTCCAGATATTGGCTGCCATATCTCGCAGGGAGAGTGCTGGTATCACGAGCCTGATTTCGATCTCATTTGCAGCTGGGAAAAGACATCGCTCCCTAAGGGAAGCTATCACTGTGAACTAGTTCGAGAAGAAGACTACATCCAGTTGGCTTTAGCTGTCACCATTCATCGATCGAAAACCGAAGCATTATACCGCCCAAACCTCCGAAAGCAGCAATCCCTAGCATACCTTAAGATAGTCATCTTGCTAGCCCTGATCGGAACCATTGTCCTCCCAGATCTGTGAATGCCCCATTCACCAGACTATGAACCTTCGTTACAGTTACAACAGGAATCTGGTGCTACGTTTCTTGTTGATTGGGATCTCGATTTAACTCCCTTCTTCGGAACTTGGAGCTTCTATAGCAAGATCTTTCATGGACAGGTTTGGGTCATACTCTAAGACAATGGCAGACACTGGGTCTGATACAATGATGGGGGAGGCAGTGACATTGACACGAAGGGAAAGTGCGTTAGTAGTGGCAGGCGATAAGGGGAAAGAGGTAGTTCATTATGAACCCATTGTGCGAAACGATATTCCTGATTGGGTGGTCTCCTTGATAAACAGCATCGAAGCAGAGCTGAACCGAATGGATGCGCTGATTACCCAGACTCAAGGAAGCAACATCAAGATCAGAGAAGCATTGCCTGAGCTGGTCTGCGCATATGAAGCCCTAGTGTTTAGGCAACACGAGATTTACGATGCTGTGGCCTCAGGGATTGACAACCTACAAAGGGCTCAACTAGAACATTACTCAGATATCGTTGCCCACTCCCAGGTATTTGCGGCCAATGTTAGTGCTGTGATTGCCATTGCGAAGGCACAGTCTTCTGAAGTATATGAGGAACTATGCCTTGCTCTTGGCAGGCAGAAGCAATCCTCATCGGCAGCATGGTCCTCTCTCTCTGGTATACTGGAAAAGAGGGAAAGAGTACAGGAAAGGCTCGCTCTCCAAGTACACACACAATCAGAGGAACTTACCAGTGTCAAGCGGAAGGCCAACGAAGAGGCTAAGAGAGTAACAGAACTCAAGAAGAAGGCTGACGCTGAGAAGAAGCAGAGGGAAAGCGATATAAGGAAGACTCGAAGGGATATGGAAAAAAAGTTTCGTGAATTTACAAGGACTCTTATGACCAAGCTATCGGACGAATCCACCAAGAAATCTATCAAGTCCCTAGCAAGGTCTGTCCTTGGGCATCAAGAAGGAGATATCAAACCAAGTGATAAAGGATTCCGCCTTCGTTACTGTGTAGGTACCAAAGGAGAAGGATATTGGATTAAAGAAGCCATTACTCCGGACCCTGAAGGAGCCCCACCACCACAAGGAGATTCTGGTTCGGAATCTGGCCTCTCTGGATCTGAGGATGAGGAAGAAGGCGAAGATGGTGGAGGTGGTGGTGAAAGCGGAGGAAGTGGTGGGGGAGGAGGCGGAGGAGGTGGAGGAGGAGTGGGAGGCGGAAGCAGAGGAAGCAATGCAGGAAGTCTACACCCAAGTCAAATACCCCTACCTCCTTCTGGCAGCACACACTATAGCACACCACCTCCCAACCCTCGCCTACCAGCCAGGTCCTCCAAGAAAGGTAAAATGAAAATGCCTCCAGTCTTCAAGGGGGATAAGAAGGATCACAAGGAAATCTATCGAAGATGGATTCGATCAGTGAAACGTTATCTACAGTATTTCCGCGACGAAATCAAGATGATATTGACAAGATCATATGGGTTGGAGAGCTCCTAGAAGACAAGGCCCTAGCCTGGTATGATAACCGTGAAGAATACATGAAGAAGTTCTTCCAGGTGGATGACTGGAAGTCTTTCACCAGTACGATGGAAGAAAGATTCGTCGATAAGCAAGAGGAAGAGAAATCCCTGTGAAAGATGAATGAACTGAAGTACACTGGAGATATTGAGGACTACCTGACGAAGATGGAAACCCTCAACTTCCGAGTATGTCTCAGCGGAACCTCTTACATCTATTCCCTTAAACAAGGAATGCACGAGGAAATACTGGATCGAATGTCAACTGCAGAGGTACCACCCAAAGATGACACAGCCTTCATCGAATTAATGAGGCGAGTGGGTGTATCATACGAAGATCGGTTGGCAGAGAAGAATAGGTCTCATCAAAATCGTGACAACTCCCAAGGCAAGAAGGGAAACAAACGAAAAAGAGATGAGCACCAGGGGCAAGATAAGAACCAAGCAAAGAAGCCAGAAAAGGACAAAGGTTCTGACCCCAAGAAACTTCAAACAGAGAAGAAGGGACCGAAGCCCATTCATTCTGATAAGGCCGAAGCCCTTACGGGTAATCCTGCAAGTTTGCTAGAAGCAAGAGCCAAACGCAACGAATGCAAGCGTTGTGGATCCTCTGAACATGATCGCTGGTTCTTCTGCAAGAATCCCATCAAGGCTTCGTCCAGCAAAAAGAACAAGAAGCCCAAGTAGAAGGAGGAGGCTCCGAAGCAGGAGACTACAGCCTCCAGTTCGAAGGTCTGACCAAGAAGCTTGGCTGATAGAATTACAACATCTGCAACTCATGCACCCTTGAAGAGGTTGTATGAGGTAGATTCTGATGGTATGGAAATTGACGATTAAGAGACGCTGGGTTTCTTATGTCTTTTCTTGGGTTTAGGATTGCGATCTTTCCTTTCGGGTACAGACACCCACAAACTGTTATATCTTGAGTTTAGTCTTAATGAGAAACGATTTCTTTCTATATAAAAAGGGTGCCTGAGGATGAGTTCAGTACTCGAAATATGCTGGTCATATAGTACCCAAGTGCAAACATATGACTACCACATTATCGAATCAATAAAAACATCCCTACGCTATAACTATCGCTAGAACCACAACCCGTTGCGACTGGAGCTGTGTCGAAAGGCAGTTCATCATGGTTTCTACACGAAGAGACAGAAAGCGCAAGGCCTCTGCCGAAGCACCTCAAACTCAACTCAAGAAAGCAAAACAGTTACCCCCAGAATCAAAGACTGGTTCAAGACCCACAGTACGCATGTTTGCATCATTCAAGGACAAGAAGAATGTCCTGGTTAGGGTCCTTTTGGATACAGGGTGTGATACACCTATGTTGTCAAAGCAGTAGGCCGAGACTAATTGTGTTCCATTGGTTACTCGAACAGAACCAAAGTCAGTTGATAACTTCAATGGCGAGATTGTAGAAGGAACTGGATGGCAGTATACCTTCCCAGTTACTCTTCGGTACGATAACCATTATACCAAGGAAACCTTCGAAATCGGACCTATGGAATCAGCTACTGATATTATGTTACCTTACTGGTGGATCGTCAAGCATGGAGCACTCAGAGGAATCGCTGAAGAAGGTGATAAGCTCCAATTCACATCGAAGTATTGCCATCAGCATTGTACAAAGGCAGTAGTTAGCTCCTTTTCGATTGAATATGACGATAGCATCCTCAAGTTTGGTACTGATCCACTGTGGATCGGAGTAATTGGGTCTATGCATATTAATGCAGCAGGGGAAATGGAGATCGATTGGGTCGAGCGAATTCCATGGCAGTATGGAGACTTTCAGTCAGTTTACAATGGGGAAACTGCCAATGCTCTACCACCGCATCGATCATTTGACCATGCAATAGACTTAAAAGATGGTGAGCAGCCTCCATGGGGTCCCATCTATGCTCATTCTGAAAAAGAACTTTCGGTCCTTAAGGAGTATCTAAAAGAAATGCTCGATTCTGGCAAGATTCGTCCAGGCAAGTCGCTAGCTGGAGCACCAATACTCTTCGTCCCAAAGCCTCATGGAAGGGGTTTAAGATTGTGTGTGGATTACAGAGGACTCAACCGCGTCACAATTATGAATCAGTATCCTTTGCCACTTATGAATGAACTTAGGGACAGAGTTACTGGCTCGAAGCTTTTTACAAAGATAGACCTAAAGGCTGGTTACAATCTCATTCGAATAAAACCTGGTGACGAATGGAAAACAGCATTTCATACGAGATATGGACACAATGAGTATTTGGTTATGCCCTTTGGATTGGCAAATACACCAGCCTCATTCCAAGATATGATGAACGAGATCCTGAGAGATCTAATCGATCATGGAGTTGTGGTTTATATAGATGACATTCTCATCTATACCAAAGACGAAGAGGAGCATGTACGATTGACAAGAGAAGTCCTTCGTAGATTACAGGAAAACAACTTGGCAATAGCACCAGATAAGTACGAATGGCATCAGAAATAAGTTCAATTCCTTGGTTATATCATATCGGGAGAAGGTGTCAGCATGGCAGAGGACAAGGTTGATACTATCCTGAAATGGGAAACGCCAGACTCAGTCAAGAACGTTCAGTCATTCTTAGGATTTGCCAATTTCTATCGACGCTTCATAAAGGACTTTTCGAGAATCTGCAGGCCATTGACAGACCTAACCAAACAAACTGGAGAACAGTTCGATTGGAAGGCAAACCCACGCTGTCAACAAGCTTTCGATTTGTTAAAAAAGTGTTTCACTGAGATACCTATCCTTTGTCATTTCGAACTTGAGCATCCTGTGGTCATTGAGACTGACGCCAGCGACTTCGCCATCGGTGCTGTCCTTTCCCAAGTGATTGATGAACGATTATACCCTGTGGCCTACCACTCACGAAAGATGGATAAGGCAGAGATTAACTATGAAATTCACGACAAAGAGATGCTAGCAATAGTATCTGCCTTTAAGGAATGGAGACGTTATCTCGAAGGTGCAGCCCATCAAATCAGTGTGTTTACCGATCACAAGAATCTTGAGTACTTCACCACTACTAAGATATTGAATCGGAGGCAAGCCCGCTGGGCACAGGAAGTAGCTGGTTATGATTTCAAGATATTCTACCGACCAGGCAGTGTAAATATGAAACCAGATGCATTATCTAGGCGTTCGGAGTACCGCCCTAAAAAGGGGGGAGGTAGTATCGAAGAAAACAAAAATCAACCAATTCACCGCGTTTTAAGACCTGATCAGTTGGTAACATCTGAAGGGGAAGCAGTGCAGGTGACAGCAGCGAAGCTACGAGGCGAACAGATTATGATTTCTTCTGCTAAGTTGAGGTCAACCCCAGTAGTCAAGTTCAATTCTTGGTTATTAGAAGCAGTGGTAGGCGCTGCAAATAATGATGCTGCATGGCAGGAAGAGTACATTAGAGCAATGGAAGGAAGCCCAAGCCCTGACATCTCTTTCGAGAACGAAGCCCTTTATTATAAAGGCAGGCTGTGGATCCCAGACGATCTACAGTTACCAAAGCAAATACTCGAAGCAGAGCATGATTCGAAGGTAGCAGGATATATGGGACGGGACAAAACAATTGAGCTGATTCGAAGGAACTTCTTTTGGCCAGAGATGGAGAAATTCATCGAAGACTACGTCCGCTCATGTCCTGAATGTCAGAAGAACAAAGCAGCTCGCCACGCTCGCTACAGTCTCCTACAACCTCTCGAATTAGCATACCGTCCATGGAATTCAATCTCTATGGATTTCATCATCGATTTGCCTATATCTGATGGTTGTTCATCGGTCTGGGTTATCGTTAACAGGTTCACAAAGATGGCACACTTTATACCACTAAAGGATGGCGAGAAGAAAGCCACAGACCTGGTCAAGATCTTCCTGAAAGAAGTATGGAGATTCTATGGTCTGCCATCGAATATTGTATCAGACAGAGATTCCAGGTTTATATCTGCATTCTGGTCTTCCTTGGTCGAAGCTCTCGATATTCAGTTGAAGATGTCTTCACCATTTCATCCACAGACTGATGGTCAAACGGAAAGAGTAAACCAGACGTTAGAATGCTACCTGAGGAATTACTGCAACTACGAACAGGATAACTGGTCTGAGATGTTGCCAATGGCAGAGTATGCCTACAACAACTCACTTACCACCGCGACTGGCATGTCACCCTTCTTTGCAAATTATGGGTTCGATCCTCGAACGAATTGGCCCGTTGAAGCAGAGGCAAAAAATCCGGCATCAAGGAACTATGTTCATTGGATGTCAAGTGTGCATGACCTGTGTCGAAAAGGCTTAGAAAAGGCACAAGAGACAATGGGGAGGTACCATGATAAGCGTGCTAAGGAACCTCCGAAGCATTCGGTTGGTGATCTAGTAAAGCTAAATGGAAAGAACCTTAAGACCAGACGCCCATCTAGAAAGCTAGATGCGAAGTGTAATGGCGGTACCAGGTGCACTTGGCTCTCCCAAGCGCACTTGGCTGCCGAGGCCGGGTAACCGCCCTTCATATATAATCACCTCGCAAAGTGCTTTTGGTACGCTAGCGATTATCTTACCTACAAATGATATCCATATTACTTATTCCCGTTTGCAACCGTATCTACACGTATCCATCCATACGAGGCCGTACACGGACGTACGTCCTTACACTATAATCGCTTTTCAGTCACCAGATACGTTTCGCTCACGGGATTTCGTGATTTCTTTACATTTTCGACGCGTCTCGACACGCCGTAACCTCCGCGTCTGAGAACTATCGCTAGATTGCCGATACAAGCTAAGTAATCATCCAATTGAGTTGATTGACGATAGTAGGGACGATTCCGAGACGATTTAGATGTCAATCGGTCTCGAAGAGATGTGTCACCTGTCATGATAGATAGGCACCCCTGAGAACTCGAAATGTCTCCATTCACGACCTACACCGAGTATCATCACTAGATCAATGAATCAGGATAAGTATACCTGTCAATCACGTCAGTTGACTGCCGCAGAGACGATTCTGAAGTCAATTGACCGCCGCAGAGACGATTCTGAAGTCAATTGGCCCCGAGTGTGGTGTCACCTACTCCACATGACGAATTCGAACGCGTCGCAACACCTCACCTTTCGAGACCTACAAGCATCGAAACTTCATAAGTATCCCTATATCGAGTCAGTTGACTATTGCAGAGACCATTCTGAGGCGATTCGGAGGTCAATCGATTCGAAGAAGCCGCATCATCGTTATACGTTCACACATACTCTCACGACCTATAAGTGTCGAAGCTTGATAAGTACACCTAAATTAAGTTAATTGACGATGGCAGTAACGAATCGGAGATGATTCGGAGGTCAATTGACTCCAAAGAAACGCGTCACCGACAATGATGGTCAACACCGAGAAGATCTTGAAAACAGGCTCAACGAGATCCGTCGTATACAAACTGATGATCGAGACGAAGCGAACCTTCATCAACGTCACTCTCACATGTAGATTAATTGATTATCATTGCTAGGAGTCAATTCCGAGACGATTCGGAGACTTCGAAAATACGTTCAACGAGATCAATCACATACGTACGAACGATCGATGACAACCTATTGAGCAGCTCGAAGTGCTAGCGAAGCCTTCATCGACGATACCGTTATACATGTCGATTCATCGGTTCTACGATAGTTACCCCTGAACTTGCCGGTTCAGTGACGATCGAGCCTGGCGAGAAGTCACCGACGATAAACGCGCTCGATCAAGTACACTTGACGATTACCTTCTTACGATCTGAGCAGAAGCTCCGAAGCGCACCTACAAAGCTGCACCTACGCAGAACAATTACACGAGCACGGAAGTGCACTTACGGAGAAAGACTACCGAGGGAATTTTAATCCCTGAATGTTCTAAAGTGTCAAGCAGATCAAGCCGGTACCCCATTGTGCGATTCTCCGAAACCGATGAGCAAGTACGAAACGCGAACAAAATCACACCTCAAGTCATCGTATCCCCTAGCGGGAATGGATGCACATCAAGTCATCGTATCCCCTAGCGGGAATGGATGCACATCAATGTCGTCGTATCCCCTAGCGGGAATGGACGCATTCTCTCCTCCATATCCCTGATCAGGATTGGGCAAATGGTTATCCTTTTGTATATAGGAGAATAAACGTCATTATGTTGTCGACAATCCCAATCGGGTGAGACACGCACGCGATTCGCAGAATGTGCCCCTCCGTGCAGTGACATGATAGCCTTTCGGTTGACGAACCGGAGGTGCTGGTCGTGCCTATGGCATATGACCTGAGGTCGACTCGACATCCGGTCGACTTCTATCTCTGCGGACCCCAAGTGGCGATGCAAATACACTGACGGCCACCGTCAATGTGACGTTGAATCCTCCACAGGCATCTGAGGAGGGCGGGGTTCCAGACATACATCTGCTTGGAGCCACCGCATTCGAGAGTCTCTTAGCTAGCGATGAGATTCTCGCGGCAGTCATCATACGCCTTGGCGATTGCACAGGGTTGCTGGGAGCTTCCATGGAAGGCATCACCACCAATGGTGAGAAAGCACCTGGAGCTGGATGCGCGAGCAGGAGCAGCGGCGGTAGTTGCAGCAGAAGAGTTATCAACAATGCGAAGCTTGAATGACTGCTACCGGCTCGCCGAGTCATGAAGGGAGTACCAGATGGCGGGGGGTTTCCCATCGAGGATAACTTGCTACAACAAGGGCTCCTGGATTCCAACCTTCGCATCCATCTTAATATTACGAGCACAAAGCTAACGAGTACAGATGGAGCTTCAGCGTCTGAAATGGTGCCTACAGACGACGGCGGCTATACCCCGCCAAGTATCAAGAATTCGTGAAGGTTGTTAGTCAAGGCAGACGCTGCCACTGCACCAGTCAATTGACCATGCGATCGACCCCGGGCACATGCCATATGGGCGTATCTATTACCTGTCGGAGGTTGAGTCAAGAACTCTAAAGGCCTACATCGAGACAAACTATAACCTGTCGGAGGCCTACATCGAGACAAATCTGGCCAATGGTTTTATCCAGCGGTCATCATCACCGGCGCCGATACTTTTTGCAAAGAAGAAGGACGGCGGCTTGAAACTCTGAAGTTGACTACTGAGCTCTCAATGCGAGCACAATCAAGAATTGGTACCCCTTTCCATTTGATCACGGAGAAGCTTGACCACGTTGGCTACTAGGGAGATTGTACTTATTGAGCCACGGGAGAGCCGCGGAATGCAGATTTCTCGAGTGCAAGTGCAATCGTACTCACCCTTGAGGAGGATAACAAGGTTACGTTTTAAGTCTATCCTTTTCTTTAAGAAACACTTACTTTATAAGAGATTCTGCGAGACTTGCAATTGAATGCAAATACAGAAGTACGAAGCCTCAATGGCAATCGAAACCGTCATATCAACGAGAACATCGATAACAGAATCGACATGAGAATCGACACCACATTTAGTCATCGACGGAGCACCAACTTCAAAAGAGGGGAATGATCGTTCTGGAAACTGAGGAACTGCTACTACGACGAAATCCGCACCTGAAGTGCTGGAACGTTAACCCATCATGCTGCAGACGTCAAGTGCACCTGGCCTCGTAAGTGCACTTGGCTCGCAGGCGCACTTGGCCTAGCCTACAACTTCACTATCGAGCACCTGGAAGGCCCAGGCTACTGACCCATTGGCGGTCGACATCTCGGGTAAGCTAGTCGACAACCCAATGGCCACAGCCAAAGCCACAGTCGAAGCCGAAGCCGAAGACGAGAACCAATTGAGTGTCGTCGCTGGAGCTCTGACCAACGAGGGGAGGATATATGTCCCTTCATACGATGCTCTCCGCGGTCAAGTGATAAGCCTCTTTCATGACAACCCTGAGTCCGGTCACTTTGGAACACTTAAAACTGCTGAGTTAGTCTCTAGGGATTTCTATTGGCCTACGATGGACGCGTATATAAAGAAGTACGTCAGCGGCTACGAATCGCCGGAAACACCACCGAATGCATCGAATGCACAATCAGCTGCAACCGACTGCAATCCTTAACGGATTCATGAGAAGCAGCCTAGAGCCAGCCAAATCAACAGTCGAGATATTAAGCTGCGCGGAATGTGAATCGGCGGTAATCCTTAATGGACGTATGAGAAGGCTACCGCGTATCAGAAGGCTACCGCGTTGGAGCTTTAGAGCCGAGAGCGCGGACGCACCGAATTACATGGTAACTATGACCTTGTACAGAATGCTTATAAATTAGATATATCAACGAACGAATATGCTGGCCTTTATCTCCGAGAGCACCAAACGAAGCCATGACGATAATCGATTGACGTCGCCGCCGATGGTGGTGACTAACCGTATCAGGCTTGACTTTAGGGTGTGACCCCTACAGCTAGGCTCGGAAGGGCATGGCATGTGCAAACCTACTACTTTCGTGGATTCGGAAGTCGATGGCATGGAGAATGGATGCCTTGATGCACCTGGAGCATACTTGGTTACTTTCTGAGTACGACCTTATGGTACACTTACGACTTAGACACCGCAACTCGAATGAGCGTGTACGAATGCATGTCGACATATGATGACTGCAATCGAGGACCAGCAACGGAAGGTCGAATCCGGATAACCGATATACGAGTCAACTTGAAGCCAATCGGCGAGACGCATATCAATGCCGAGAACGGAGGCTATCACCGATGAGGTCAACGTGTGCTTGGATATACAAAAGCACAGAGACATTGGAGAAATCATACGAATTCGAGGGCTCTCAAGAGCAGCAGCTATGACCAAGATAAGTACATCATGCAATTATGCTAGTTGACTGCTGCAGAGATGGAATACCGGCCGCGATGGCCTTGCCCCTCAGATGACGTTCACGAACGCGTGCAACGAAAGAAATCGTATACGATCGATTGATCGATTAGTTGGAAGTGAATACTTCGTCACGTATATTACGTGTCAACTATGATATATCGATGCAGAATGACCCTCGCAAGTCAGCCAATAGCATTTACCGATTCGAGCATCACCGAGCAAGCACTACAGAGATCAATTATTTGGATTCAGAGATGGACGTGGAGGATTCAGGGTCAATTGGACGTTTCCTTCTCTTCTTCTCTTCTTATGGATTTCGGCCCGGTACAATTGGCGTCGGTACGGGTTTTACCACCTACCACTGGAGGTGGATTTCCCCGTGCACCGAATCCGCCGTGAGGCCGCCTTGATGGCACCGATCGGTCGTGGGACTTATGCAGACGTACGAAGGCGTACGCATCTTATCTTGTCTTTCTTAATGTATATATGCTGCAGCCCAGGAGGTCTGCTGATAAAGGGGGGATGATGTAATGGCGGTGCCAGGTGCACTTGGCTCTCCCAAGCGCACTTGGCTGCCGAGGCCGGGTAACCGCCCTTCATATATAATCACCTCGCGAAGTGCTTTTGGCACGCTAGCGATTATCTTACCTACAAATGATATCTATATTACTTATTCCCGTTTGCAACCGTATCTATACGTATCCATCCATACGAGGCCGTACACAGACGTACGTCCTTACACGAAGCTACATGGTCCTTTCAAGGTGCTAAAAGTACTCTCACCTACCGCATTAAAACTTGAGTTGCCCCAGCATTGGCGAATCCATAATGCTTTCCATGTCTCTCTCATTGAACCCTATCGAACAGCCACAGTTCCAATCAGACCTACACCAGAACTCGCCACTGGCGAAGGAAACGAACTGGGTTATGATGTACAAGGCTACGAATACGAAACAGGCTATGAGGTTGAAGAGATCATGGGCAGCAAGTATAGCAAAGAACGAAAAAAGGTTCTATACCTGGTGAAATGGAAAGGGTATCCAGACGAAGCAGATTGGACTGAGGAACCTTATGAGAACTTCGATGACAAGGGGTTATTAAGGGATTATCATAGGCAGAATCCCCAGGCAGCTAAGGACAAGAGGTTGCGTTAGTACCTTTTCCCCACGAAGGGTTTTTAACGGCTAGCAAGACACCTAGGAAAAGGAATTGGTTTTTGGGCACAAGGAGTCATATTTTTACCAAGAAGGAAAGGAGGAACTTTGGGTTTTGGGCACAAGAGGTCATGTTTACCAAAGGTAACAAAGAGCAGATTAAGATGATCGTTCAGAGACGAATTCTATAAGAAGGGGGATAGTGTTACACCTCACAAGCTGTACATCACCAAAGGCCATCGGAGTGGGGTCACCTATGATCACTCAACGATAGCCGCATTGGGATAGTACAAGCGCCATCCCTGGACGTCATCGAAACTACACAGAATATCACTCGCACCCAACAAAATCAGATGAGCTGTCATGCAGTCAACCACACCACTGATAAGAAGCTAGAAGTGGTTATTGGGACGATGCCCTGCCAGCTCATACCGTCGATGGTGCGAAGACAGCTGAGAGGCTATAGATACGAAAGTACCTGTGTTTGCAGCGTAGCAAACAAAGCCTCTATGTCCCTCACGATCGAAAGGATACCATTCGCCTGGAAGCAAAGAGATCGAAAGGATTCGATAGGTCCGGACCACATAAGTCCGAAGGACTGATATCAGTAGGGGTTCTATTCGTCTGAAATAGAGATCTGAGCGGAAAGAAGTGGAAGGTCCGAAAGAGCGCTGGAGGACAGGAAGGGCATTGGAGCGAAGGTAAGGTTAGGTAGAGGAGCTTATGCGAAAACCGTAGATAGAAGTATTTGTTAGAGCGAGAGGATAGAGGTATAAAGACCTCTAGAATCTTTGAGGGTAGAGGGGCAAGCTTCTTGATGAGGAGAACAAGCCTTAACAATATACGCATTGGAAAGCCAAACATCTTTGACTTGAATCTTTATCTTTAGTGACTTTCACATCCTGAGCAAATCTTCATAACTTCCATCGCAAGCAAGTCCTGAAAGCAGTAAGGATACTACTTGTACTGGTAAACCTGAGGTGACGCTCCCGGTGTTACAATACTCACGGCGCCTCGACACCCATGGATCCTAATGTGAAATTGGACTTGGCCGAGGATCGGGGGGAGAAGGAACTGGATGACATCCCAGACTGTCAAGCAGTCGTGGGATCACTAATGTACGCAGCACTTGCAACTCGGCCAGATATCTCGTATGCGGTCGCTGCCCTTTCTCGTTGCAATTCCCAGCCATTCACCAGTCATATGACCGCTGCCAAAAGAGTTCTTCAATATCTCAAAACTACAGCCGATTTTCGATTACACTTCACCGACAATGACATCGGCAATAGTCTTATAGGGTACTCAGATTCCGATTGGGCCAATAACAGCGTGGACTGCAAATCTCAGGGAGGCCATGTGTTTCTCGCCAGCAATGGAGCTATCTTGTGGCAATCTCGAAAGCAAGGCCTCATCGCCATGTCAACTCTCGAGGCTGAATTCATCGCCTGCTCAGAGGCCTCCATAGAAGCGAAATGGTTACTCCAATTGCAGAAGGATATTCACAGTTCTCAGAAGGATTTACCACCACTGCCAATCAACTGTGACAATCAAGGAGCTCTCACTCTCATCACCACAGGAATCATCAAAGCTCGCACTAAGCACATCGATGTTCACTATCACAATAGTCAAGATCTGCACAAGCGCCAAATAGTCAACTACTCCTACATACACACGGATGATAATGTGGCAGACATATTGATCAAGGCCCTGGCCAAAGATAAGCATGCCAAATTCACAAAAGCTATGGGTCTATCCACAAAATTGTAGTGGATTTACATGCACTAGTCCACAAAAGGAAGGACACCTTGCTTACATCCCGCCAAGCCTGAACGCAAGCAAGTCTATCATCAATTATCACTCGAATTGGAAGAGACGACAGAGGTCAATTTAAGGTTTTATGGACGGATACGATGAATTTCTTTGCTTCTTTATGGATGGCCATCCTCAGGCTACTGTGGTACTCTTTCCCTGATCAAATTCGCAGGATTTTAAGGAGGCTACTATGGGAATCATTTGCAGCGCATGTATGCTCGCTCATTCTTTGATATTTTTTGATTTTTGTTCTTACTGCATGGAGTGCAGCAAGAGGGGGGAGTGTTACTATATCCGGTTCGTCCGACGTCATTTAGTTATGATGGTGCAGCCATGCGTGCAATTGATGGTTGTGCTTGAGACAACGTGAGGGCGTAGGGTATCATGACGTCTACGCCTCGTCACTATGGACCTCGGTATGATACCGTACACACAAGTATATAAGAGAAGTCATTCTCCATGTATATAGATAGAATAAGACAACTCTAGAACTCCTAAGTTTAACAACAGCCTCCAGGATGTGACCGAGTGATATGACATGCACAATGCTCGGACATCACTCATGCTGTAAACAAAAGAAGTCTGTACTCCGGGGATACACAACAATCGGGCGGCTAGCTTCAGCGCAGATATGCCATGAATGTTATGCAGCGATGTTCTCGGCACCGTTGCAAGAAATGCCCCTGCAAAATTTCGTCGAGCGTTGGAAATATGTCGAATAACTGCACCCATTTACATAACAGCAACCCAGTTTCTATTACAAAGACCGCTGGTCAAAACAACCCTTAATTACCTGCTCTTTTCCCTTTACGTTTACATCTGACACGGCAGCAATCATATCATTGAATCCATTCTCACACATGTAAAAGGTAGTGTTAGAGTCACACAAGGTTCCCCAACATTCGCATACGATATATCTTTTGGATCCACCCAGCACCCACCCGTCTGCTTGTTGTAGTTCAAGAAATAGATCCGAACTGCCGGCGCAAAACCATCCTGTGTTTGTGATAACGAGCGCATTGAGAGGTCGTTGATAGGGCTGGGCGGGCAATGTTAGCACCTCGAATCATTCATACGAGAGAGAAAGCGAGAGGGAAATTGCAATATATGGAGATCAGAAACATACTCAAAATAGTTCTGGCCAAGTACGAGGTGGTTATAATGTTTCTCTCTGCCCGAGCAATGCGGTCCATTCCACGTTCTATTCATTTCCTTATCAGCCTCGCGCGACCTGCAAGATAATCCGCACCGGGTACACCCTGTCGCCGTTCCTCTTTATCTCAGTTAACCCTATACACAGTTAACGCATGTCAATTACCCTATGTGGTAGGTAACATGGTCGAAACGGGACCTTGGCGTACTCTAGTCTGTGCATTTTTATCTCTAATATACTGCTATACATGGTAATATTATAACGCTAACCTGATTTTAGGAGCCCCTGTTAAGTGAATAAATACGATATTTCACAGATGTAGGTGGAGCCCGAATTGTAAACACCTGCTCAACGCTCTCTGCATTTCAATTCGATCGTTTTACTTCCAAGGTCCTAATCGCGATGCCATACACTGTCTCCTCAAATTCTTTCATTGCAATATAGGATCTCGAAGGCTTCTGAAAATACCCTCCGCATAATAAGACATACTCCCGATGTAAAGCACCGGCCGGAGTGATATACACTCAGGTCGTAAGCTTAAACGTTCCATTCTTCACTAGCATCATCTGCATAGGAGTCTTCAACCAACTCCAATTGCTGGGACGCTTCTTCCACACGGCGCCGAAGACGGGGACGGCGAACTTTACTCCACGCAGTCTGACAGAATATTTTAACCTAGACGAGTAAACTTTCACGATGTGCAGTTGTAGGAAACGGTGGAATCGAAACTGACATTATTCTGATGTCGCACAAGAAACTTATGAAACTTGGTTTCCCAACTGACACTGTGTATGGCTTGCTGTTCTGCTTCTATGTTCTGATGAGCGTTGATTGGTTAGGTTGTTGCAATTGTATAAGACGTACCTGACATACGATTCACCTCTCTCGGCAGGTCAGTGCTTGCGTCGGCGGTAAACATCGCCCTCCACTCGGATCCATTTTGACGGACCAGTGTCGGTACGCCCAGTGTTCCGTAGGCTACAGGGATTGAACGTATACCCGAAGGTATCCATGTCCCCGCACGCAAAGACTCATGAAGCTGTCGCACGAGGTGCATCGAAGAGTCCAATTCCTAAGCCAAGACCCGGTGAGGCCATCTAGTGAAAATCAGTCTACCGGAAATGCCTTCGGCCATGCTGACAATCCAGATGATACAGATACTCGTTGCAAGGAAGACAATTCCCATCATGTTGAAATTGGTATGATTGGACGAACGAAATTTGATGTTGTGGCAGAAGAACTCGTGCAGGGGGTGTATTTCGGTTTTTTGAGCCAGTTCGTGAAGTTCTTTGAAATGCCTACTACTAAAATTTCGGGCCCGGCCAGCTGTATAACTCTTCGAAGATCACTGCGTTCAAGCGCGTACCACATATAGGCGAGAATATCCAATTGATCCTTGTTAAGCTGTAGAGAATAGAGAAGATCCAGTAACTCTACCTTAGGCAAGAAGCCTAAACAAATTCCTGCGGCTGTGTTGCACACTTCGATCTGGTCTAAGCATGCAATCATGCCAACCTTGGTATCCGAAGTGAAGCCTTGATATGGTTCTCCAGAATGGTTGCCAAATGTAATTGGATTATGAGCGGAGAAGAGAGGGTCGTCGATAGTTTCATCAAACACGACAGCATCCTTTTGAATTAATAGGATCGTGAGGTCAGCATCCGGGCGGGCGAGGGAGGGATGGATGTTTTGATGATCAAGGACGCTATTGCCACAGGTATCAATGAGGTAGCCCCTCTGGGAAAAGATAGTGGCCCAATGGTTGGAGGGCATGATTGAGAAGAGATTTCTATTTCTGCTCCAGTCCCCAGCATTATCCCTGGTAACTGTACTGAAATTGTAGATGCTGAGGGTGTCGATGCCGTCATAGCTGAGGTTGTAGGTGTAAAGTGTTTGATTGAGCGGCACACATGTCGTTTTTCTCCGAAAGCTCATCGTATTGCCCCAGGCAGAGTTGACTCCGAAGAAACCGGCCCTCAGCGGGCCTGTGTCAAACGATGTGGCATTCATCCCGTTCATGCATGCCTGAGGTTGGAAAGGACATTTCTCATCGCGCTGTTTTAGCGCTATTTTTTGCTTGACCAAATAATTGCACTCCATCAAAGATAAATCAGTAGAGTAGCAGTTCTGGTAATAACTTCGAGCTGCTCGATTCGACGCCAATTCCAGTTTGGCGTGTCCTGTATTTTCAACCCACATCGTGCAATAATTCGAGTTTGCCAGAACCACAGGATAGCCGTTTTGAGATGATACAAATATCGGAATCAGGATCCCCAATGAAAGAAACAGAACTGTATGAGCAAGCGCGAGAAGTAATACCGTCCATGTCGATCGCCTCGAACGTTTGAGAATGTCGTCCCGGGATAACTCGCCAAAATGTCTCCATCTCCAGAGGATACCGCACATCTGCAATAGTGTCCCCATATCACTTTCTGCAACTCGAAGGTTTGTTTCTTGTTCTCTGATCATTGCGTCTCGGGGAATATGGTGGGGGCGTGATTGATGGACTGTGTACCTGACAATCTTCCAAGACCGCGTGCCAGTGAGCGTAACAACGATCGCAATGATAGAAGTAAAAGCAATTCTGGACGTTTTTGCCATTGTCAACTTCCAGCCAGAAGCCCACGGTTCGTCATAGTCCCTCCAAACGCCGATATAAACTTGCTCGAGCCCCTTCATATTCCGAAACGACGGTATGGCTATTAGAATAAATGACCTATCATTAGTACGATTCATTAATTGTCAGTGTGAAAACTCAAACATGCACATACACTGTACTATATCTAGCCACCTTCACAATTGCAACATGGTAGTTCCAAAACGTAAGCTGATCAATGTTGTATCTATATTTTGGAGAAATACTACCTGTTATCGATATAAGATAAGGAGTTGTTGGACATCCCGCATTTCTCCACCACCACATCTCAAGTATAAATACATGCTTGAATACCCCGTTCCCTCCTTGTAAGAATGCACACTGCCTCGATTTTTGTATCATTCTCTGCCTCGCAGCCTAATCGCCGTCATAATTCTTCCTATAATCACCTAGAGCCGAAGCCATATGAAAGCAACCCGCAGAATAATTTCCCCACTATTAATCAGTTGTTGCAGCAGATTATATGCATTGATTACTTGTTCACCTGAACCAGCAAACGCTAAAAAGCAATAACACCACCCTGTTTCGGATGTACCGTGAAGGAAGCTGCGCAAATGGCTCTGTGTGTACAACCAATTACCAATAAAATATGTACGTATCGCAAAATAAGTGCAAGATCCAGGGTAAAACAGTGTGGTTACGCTTTAAGGGCTGTGCATGTGCCAGCCTTGCCAGCTCGCCTAAGACCCCCACCAGCCGAACAATGCAATAATGTCCCAGTTGAAATTCGGTATACCTACTTCCAACGCTACCCCGAGATTACAGCCCTGCGTTGGGGGCCTGAAGAAATTTGATAGGTCAGCAAAAGTACACCCTATCATCTGGGAAGTGGAAATCAACTGTTGAACCGACTCTCTCCGTTGAATCGATTGATTGTCTAAGTCTAAGATGACACGTACTCTAGTCTTATCTAGATTTACATGCCAACCCTAACCCAAATGGCACGTGATGACGTACTCTACGAACCGTTCCAACATCGACATGGCCGGAGTAGTGGGAAAGTGTGTAAACAATGTCGTGCAAGGTGACTGCAGAGCTAGAAGCAGATGGATGGTATACTAAATACTGAGCCTCAATATGGCTGGAATGCTTTGTTGCAGTGATAGAGATATTGTCCAAACTTATATACCACGCAGTGCTGATCTACAAACTGATGGACAAGATCCTGCCATTGCGGCACTACTTTTGGTATGATGATGGTAGCAGCGGCGGTATCGCGGCGGTGGTGGACGTAATGGTGGCAGTGGATGTAGTAGTGGCGGATGAGGAGGTGAACAGACGATCGATTCACAGTGGTATGGATACACAGCAACCGAATTAAAGCACTATTGATTGGCGGCAGTACAACAACATTCCCATAAAGTAACGTTCAGAAGGGCATGCAACCCAAGGTATTAATATTTCCGCTTCCAAAATTAAAAGTAACAACCAAAAGGGCACACAGCAAAAGGGACTCAAATGTATTTTATGGTGCATGTTTATATGGGGAAATAGCACAAAATGTACGTTGGCAGAAGCGGCATCAATTATATATATCTCCGCCAAGCCTGTCCTCATGAAGCATTCTGATTGGTTGACTCGCGGTATACCCCTACAAACAGCATTCTCATTGGTTGACTGATATCTGCAAGTATATACACCTGCGAAATCCAAACATTCAAGTTCAATTAAGTCTGCAAGTTTTACTCCAATCACAGTAGCAGTAGTGCCAGCAGCAGAAATACAGTGGCAGATACACTAGCGGAGCTCCAGATACACAGCAGCGGAGATTGCAAATATGCAAAGCTGTTTGTAAGTGGCATGACAGCAAATCCTGTGTCATTGGATTAGGCTGAAATAAAGCATATTTCGCTGATCTCAGTATCTTGAGGCGGCGAAGCCGCTTCCATTTCTAGTAGTAATTAAAGATATTTTGGCGATTTTAAGGCACCACAGGTTTACGTGGTGCATTTTCTACCATACAATGGTACCTTAATGAAATCCCATTTCTGTGTTTAAAGGAACGAAAAGTGCATTTCAGACCCTCTTAGAGCTGTTACGCACCCTTAGGTAGACTTCGTCTCTCATGAGACATGTCATTGGTTTGTATTACAGTGGAACTTTGAACTTTACCTTCGTACATGTCGTACCCTACTGGCCACTTGAAAAGCCATATTGCGGCGTTGGATGAGCATTATGTCTGCGAGAATCCCGGGGAAGCGGGCGCCGGACAGCACCCTGGAACTAGGTGGAAAACCTAATATCAACATCAGGCGATTCAGATAAACGAAAATACCTCTCCAGATTGTTCCAGTAGCCCTCTATGTTTGTGTTCGACCAGTTGTTTGACTGCCTATATTCAATACGCGAGTAGGCGCATGGCTATTATGGTCTATATGATAGCACCCGTACGCAAGCAGTACGGGGTGGTACTGAATTGAATATGGCCTTTACGGCTAAGGCACCGCGGGTGACATGATCGCCAAACATTGATCTATTTAGCGAGTTGAAAACCTTGAGTTGTTGCCGTAATTACATACGTGGATTCATAATATATGGTCCTGTCCATGACAAGGATACACACTACATAGAGTCAACTAGGAGGGCCGCGGTAACCCGAAATTATGCGCCATAGTTACTACAACGAATAAACAATTAATGGGGGAGAAAAGAATTACATTCCTTCCTGCCACTGTAAGTCATAATGGTGGAGGTAACGGTAAACGATGGGCGTATTGGACACTTCCGGGTGGGGAGATCTGAATTCCTATCCTATCCTCCATACTCGCTAACTCGTTCTCCAACGTCTTATCATCTACCCAATATAGACTACACCCATAACAGCATTTGCATCTTTCCCCTTTTCAACCTCCCCACTTTTCTTCATAACATACATTGAATCCTATCCTCCCACACGCACTTGGCGCATTTCTCCAACGCCACCTGAACATGTAGATCCAGAACACTACGTTCGTGAACCGGTTTTAAAAACGCTCTTTTCATCTACCCCGAGCTGTCGTTGTATTCCAGTAAACACCTTCGGCTTCCATTACAGGTTCGATGTTGGTGGGGACGTTAATCACCGCATACCCGATATTGACCATCGTATTCAAAACACCCCTTCGCTCGGTGCGAAGAGGTCCTGAGGGGGTTGCTTCGGGAGTCAACACACATGACATGGAGGTCATTTGCCAAAGTGTTTTGCTAGGAGTTCGAACGAGCGGCGACAGGGGGATTTGCGAGAATTAATGAGAGAGAGGAAAATGAGATTCAATATCTACCGAGAGTTCGCCTGAAGATATGTACTATAAAGCTTCCCTAGGAGAAACAGTGCAACGGGGGTTGGACCTTCTTGAGTAACAGCCTTGAAGGGCAAGAGCTCTGCAAGGTGAATTTTCACTTCGGATTTTGGGTTTATTTTCGCACAATGTGCACTGACTGTGATGATAGCAGATGTGAGTCTTCATTTGCATTGTGGCCAGTTTTCCGCTCGCTTGGACAAGATCCTGAGCGTATAAATCGCACAAACAGCAGAACAAAGATGACCTGCGATAAGACAGTATTTTTGCAGTTAGCTGTCCTCCAACACCCAGCACGCACACCTCAGATTATTCTACAAATAATGCACAAGCTGCACCTGCAAGTCGGTTATCCTGTCCTGGGCAAAACGGCACGCCACCTCGACGATTCGTTGCCATGTCTTCTCCTCGATCACCCAATCCTGCCCAAACCTTTCTATCCACCACTCCGGATATGGCTCCTTGACTACAAACTGCGATATCGTACCCCGCGGTATCTGGGTAGCCTCACGAATCATGTTACTGACCTCCGTCCATGGATATTTGTCCCGATAAAGGCTAACGAAACGGCCCCCTTGTAGTTTATTACCAAACCGCCGGATAGTGTTACCTGCTTTGAAGATTTAGCGAAGCAGTTGATGTGTAATAAGGGCATACATACACCTCCAGCCGCAGGGAACTGAAAGAGGAGTTTATTCGCATCAATTATTCCGGAATATTCGTTCCACTGATCCAGATCAAGCAGGAATTTGGTGCCATAATTCTTATGACGCTCAATCCAGACGCATTCTGGATCGCCGGATACTCCAAACTTCGCATGTACGAATTTGAGCAGTGCCTAAAGATGAGATCAGCGTGATTTGTTAGATCGGCAGCGGTTGGTGTACGTACAGGGTAGTCGCAATGCTTGTGAGCGAGAAGATAAACTTCCTCGCGGCCAGTTACGGTTACCGCCACGGGGGAAATGCCGGGGGGTGAATGCCATGCGGTGGATTTTGAAGACATAGTGTATAATCTGGTGGCGGAATAGAGCGAGGTGGGTAGGTGGTAATGGCTGTTATGTGGTATGGTGAGAGGAGGTCGATGATGAAGTGAGGAGAACTGCCTACCCCACTTTATGGCAATGCCTGTCAGCGGTTACACTGAATCTCGATTGGCGAACCGCCTCATTGATTGAAACACGAAGTTGTTGTGGCTCTGCACCGCACCATGGCAGGGATGAAAACCTTTAATCCACGGCATCCTACACAAAACCAATCTCAACTCTTCTCCTGACTTTTTGTCTCATACTCTGGCCAATCACGTTTCATCTTCATCATCTCGCTGGGGCTACTCCTTCCCAACACCCCTCAATAAAAAACCACTTCTTTTGCAGCGTCCTATTGATAGCTGCCGTGTGTGAAGTCCTTCTCAGGTTTTCTTCCACACCATCCTTACTCACTGGCAGATGACGTCGTGGTCAAACGACAACCAGTTCAGTCCTTCAAGACTGGATTCCAGGCTTACAGTCAAGGATTAAAACATGTTTGTCAAAACAGTGATATCACAGGATTGATGGGCCCCCTTGTGCCAAGCTTGGTGCAGCAAAGCAAATTGAAATCTCTTATAAAGAGGCCACAATATTCCGGCATTTAAAGGACAAGCTCAAGCAGCAATCCACAGTCAGAACTCACCAGCAGATACAAACTAGAAATATTATTATAGTTTTACCACTCGACAATCATACTATTATTTTATGTCCATCTACAAGTACGACCCCATTGTGCAGTGTCTAGTGAAGCTCCTGCACCAATACGACACCAATCAACTCCCCTCCGGCATCACAGCTGATTGGCATGTTGCTGAGCAGCATAATTCCCACCATGAAAACTAGAAGACTTCGTCTTCTATGGAATCATGCCCTCCAACGGCAGCAGTTGTTATGACGAGGAGTATCTTCAAGACTCCTACCCCTGTCAGGAAGCTCTCACAATTCGTAGATACAGAACGGCTGGGAAGCCAAGGATTACGAGCGGGCAGCTGTACTTAGATAACATAATATTGTATCTTTATCTTTAGTGACTTTCACATCCTGAACGGATCTTCAACAACTTCCATTGCAAGTACGTACTGACAGCAGTAACGATACTACTTAGTGTTGGCAACGAAGCGGATCGGTTCGTGGCGGATCGAACCAAGGAGGGGTTCGAGTCAGGTTCGATCCGAGGTTTGGCGAAGTTCCGAGGTTCGACTCAAACTTCGAACCGAATCCCAGAACTGCGAACGTAAATAAGTAAGCGAATTCTTGTCTGATCGGCTTGATTTTGAGTTCATCTTGTAGCGCGTGAAGTTAGCTACAAGACGAACTAAAAATCGAGCCGACTTACTTATTTACGTTCGCAGTTGTGGGCCGAAATGGTGGGGTTTGAGGCAAATGGCTTGGCAAGGATCCGCTTCGCTCGAACCGAACCGGTTCGTCAATGGTACGAACTTCCGACGGTTCGTTGCCAACACAATTCCTGCCTTATCAGTGATGTGGTTGACTGCCTAAGTGCCCAATTGATTTCATAGGTTATGGTAACCGAGGGAGTAATATCTCATGGAGATTCGATGATGTGCAGGGATGGCGCTTGTACCATCCCAATCGAGTTATCGGTCAAGTGCTCATAGGTGACTCCACTTCAAGGGTACCTGGTGATGTACAACCTGTAAGGTGTAACAGTCCGGACCAAGTTCCACCTCACAGATTGTACGCTCCACTAGGGCGAAATCGACCTGGTCAAACGTTAAAGAGGGTACTTCTTTACCCTTAGACCAAACCTGTGACTGTGGGCACCATCCAGACCATCTTGAGGAGGGAAAGCGATTGGGGTGTTGGCTTTGCTGCTCAAAGCAGAGAAACAATCCCACAAAACATGCCAAATCTCCACCAGAAACCTGCTGGGCTTGCACTCAATGCGACCGGCCATTGTGTCTCAATCATGAAAGGAATTTTTTTGTTGAGTTCCATCAGCTGTAAAGGGGTGGGGTGGGTGGTGGTGCAGGGAGAGGGGGTGGGGTGGTAGCTGGAGGGAGCAGATTTTGGAGGGGCAGCTGGGTTTACAAAGCCACACCTGGTGTAATTTACAATTCGTTTGAATAGAAAGTTTCATTTGCTACTAGAGAAGACTTTATCAAAAGGAGAGCCTATGGTGGTCTTTTTTGGGGCGTGGTCGTGGGGGTTGCGCGGGTGGACCATACGGTCCGGGAACCGGTTACGATCCAGGGGATACCAGTCAACAAAAACCATATAAATATAGTCAAATTTGCTACTCCAGCGGACAAGACCTACCTCTTCTAATTCGTCAGATTAAAGACTGCATTGATCAGGGCGGCCATGGTCAGTCTCCTGTGTTCAGCTATAATTGCAGTAACATTGCAATAGTGCAACTCATTAATCAATTATTGTAGTGACTGTTCCTCTGAACCCTGGGCACGGTCAGTAACAAGAAACGACTCTGCCTACTGAGTATGGAGTAGTCTTAGGGGTTTCTGGCCCTTCCAACGGCGCAGATATAAAGTGTGTTTACAATCATAATTAGTAGTTAGAGGTCCAGAACTGATATCACAGTGTGGTGGTTGTTCATGGCTTATGTGGATATGCATTACAGACCTGGCAAGTATCAAACGGAATGAACTGGATTATGTATAGGGAGTTTCTGCCAACTGCTCTTCCAAATTCTCGTATATTTACTTTCGGCTGTAACGCAAATGTTTTCAAGGATGTGGTGAGCAGCCGGGTCGTCGCTCATGCTGACGGCTTCAAAACTACACCGCCGGGCCTGACTGGCGGAAATGCCCGGAGATGCCCGCCGGCTGGCCGGGGCGGTTGGGAACACTGAAAAGGGTTACTGTAACAGATAGGTAATTGGAAAGTGCGGTCGGTGATGGGAAAAGTGGAGATACATAATAATTTTGCCAATTTTGATGGATTAGAAATAACTTTCTTCTTGTTCAACTAGATTTAATGAATTCACGATGCGTTGTCGCCTTATAGCGGTACTATTTAATGTGGATGTTAGAGCGGGAGGCTTATACATCGGCTGCCTGAAGAACTGGACAACAAGAACCCCATCCTGGCCGTGGGATATACCCCATCCAACTGCATCCTTCTGAAGCAAGAACTCACTCTAATAGCATGGTCGCTTTTGCACAAATTGGTTCCCATGCGATAATGATTATTTGGAGCCCGTCACCCGCTAAGGGCCCGCCCGGTAGTGTTAAACTTAATAGTTCTCTAGTTGTCTGATTGTCTAGATACATGGAGAATGACTTCTCTTAAGTAGCACTACTGACGGTGCCATGCCATAAGATGCCGAGGCCTGTCATGAAGCGCTGCGCCTTCATGACGCCTCTTGCCAAGGTGTCCGCATCGTCATGATGGATGAAGTCGACGACCGCACCGTCATGACTAGATGACGTCGCTAGAGATGCTTATAGTAACAGGTAGTTGATGGTCGGTTCCTTCAACCGGAAGATCTCCGAGGTATTCTCTGGGGAAAACATTCCGATATTATTCCTGGAGGTGAAATATGACCCAGTTCAGGCGCCCACTGACTAGCTCGTCCGAAGTAGAAGAAGCGGTCATGCATGGAGCTGTAGGCTGTAGCTATGGCGCTCGGTTTTCGCGTCGGCATCCTAGTAAGTACTTCCCGACTGTCTTTGGGTGCGCAAGAGTGGAGAATGTACGGGCGAGTGCGGGGTACTATTACTCTGAGACTGAGAGAGGCGGGATCGGGATTAGTGGGATTACGATGCGGATGTTGTAGCTGGAGGCCTGAAAGACTTAGACAACCGGGGAATGATCTCAGCCATGGGACCTACTATATCCCACCCTATCATATTCTTCTGCAGCAAGAACTTACATTAATTGAATGGCCATTTTCTGTGGAGTTACTCTAGTTACATCCAGGCAATAGCGATTAGTTGGAGCCCAAGCGATAGTCCGGTAGATGATGGTTTATCCTCTGAAGAAAACCTTGCCGATATTCGAGGTGACATTCCGGACTGGGATGGGCGATGCGGTGCCTGCATGTGGTGAGCGGCCGGGGGTAGATGTGGTGTCACATAACCACGTCATGACGACCAATGCCGTCCCCCAGTTCCAGCGGAAGACCACATGCAGACGTTCAAATTACAGTTAGCCAACGAATGCAGTATATATTGATGCGCTGTCAGCAAGTTGTTTGCTTGAATTACTGATCGGCAGCCTTC
Organism: Wilcoxina mikolae CBS 423.85; assembly: GCA_014904905.1. Lineage (NCBI taxonomy): Eukaryota > Fungi > Ascomycota > Pezizomycetes > Pezizales > Pyronemataceae > Wilcoxina > Wilcoxina mikolae. Next base: position 477,201 of record MU122094.1, read on the forward strand.
CAATTCATTACGCCTCGGTCGTTGTCATCAGCATGCCACATGATGTGAGGATTAGTGAGCTCATAGGTCACAGAAAGCGATATATAAACATGTTCAGAACTCCCACAATCATCCAACCTACCAGCTTGCACTCACTCCAACCCTTTATTCCCTCAATCATGCGCTTCTCTCTCGCCTTCGCAGTTTCCACCCTTCTGTCCGCCACAACGCTCGCAAGCCCCATCCCAGAAGCTGCACCCGATGCCTCCTTAGCCAAGCGTTCCTACGGCGTCTACATCTGCGACAAGCCGTATACCTCCCTCCACTGATCCTTTCCACGATCTCTAACCGTGACAGGAACTGGTCCGGCACCTGCAACCACTACTACCCGCCGTATAACCAGTGCCAGAACTACCTTGCATTTACAGGACTCACGGGACTCGGAGCGTTTGGACCTGATTCGGGTATGCTGACCCCCCACCGCCCCCTTTGAGAGTGATAGCTGATGCTTGATGATAGGAACCGTGTGTTTGTGGTATAACGCGGATAATTGTGGTGGCACTAGCTCAGATTATACGTATTACCCTGGGTGGGCGGATGTCCCTGCGTACTGGAAGTTCCATACTGTCAGTTTCAAGTGCTGGAATGCGGGGACTTAGAGGTCTATTAGACTAAATTTGGAATGAGAGGGCGCCGTAAGGGCGGGTAATGTAGCGATGGGATCTCAGATTACTTTCATTTCACACTTCGCATATTGCGTTGTTATCATAAAATACTAAAATCAAAACTGGCATCTTGTAACTTCCATTTGGGCGTGCGGATGAAGTTGCCACTTGCCAGATTCTTTGCACGTTATTCCAAGCCACGTCATAGCAGTTAGGGTTGAGGGTTCACGGTGGCGGGTACAACAACCAATTCTGGAGCACCATCCCTGCGGCCCGACCGCTTGCGCTGGCGAATTCGTGTTTCTCCTCCACATGGCCGTAAGGCGTATAGACATATCTTTCACAGTTGGGCTCTTCTGTGGATTGGGATCCCGTTCTCGCGAATACTCCAGTCCAGGCATAGAAGTGATCGGATTGTTTCAATTCTTCCCAAACTTCTCTCGTGTCATTTATTTCGCCGCCCCTGGGTTCGAGAGAAATCCCAACCCACCACTATCATACTTATTTTTGTACTCGAATAGATCATCCTCATCCCAATCCTCCAAAACCAAATTCGCCAACAGGGATTCTTCGTTGGATACCTTATCTCCGCGGCAACTTCCGATCTCTGTCGGATCGAACCGAACTCAGTGAACAAATTAAACGTTAACATCTTGTAGGTTATCCAGCGCTTACACAACAGCTGTGCACACTGGAAATCACCGAAGACTGTATGCGAACAGTTGTACGGAGTGCATGTGGGTGATCTACTGTACTGGCCATAAAGGTTGGGACGTCAGCAGTGTCTGTCCCATCGTTTTAATTTTTACATGCTGTCAGCGTCAGTGACATATGTCCTACATGAATTTCCACCTGTCACTTATATCCTGTCCCGGTGGAAAAAGGCTGTCAGCACTACACCATGTCCCAACCTCAATGACCAGTATAGTATAATTGCGGCGCGATGTAGCGGTGAGGAAGAGGCTCTTCGGCAAGCGGTCACTCTGATGCAAACCTAGAGATTGGAAACTAGTCTTGTGTAGCAAATGTTATTGCGCCCCAAAGTCGCCGACTTGGATTGAGTTAATTACGCGCATGGTGTAGCTGCGGATGTCATGATCAAGGCGAAGCGCTCGGCTAGCACCGACCACAGTTGCAAATGCGATGTTCCTAGGTCTTATCGATATACTCTCCAGACCTAAACAGTGTAAACAAACGCATCGTTTTCTAATCGTCGGGTACAAGGGAAGAATTGAGGAGTAGACGGTAGAAATCCACAAAAAGTAAAGTTCCTCTCTGGCGTAGGTGTCCAGGAGGATAAATCGTCGGCTGCAGGGCTGCACTCGACATGCACGGGGGTATATTGGTAAGAGGCGCTTCACTTGACTTTTACAGCCGCGTCTGCAACAATATTCACGAGTAATATAGTCTCGATGCAGACAACCATGGTTTGCATATCTCTCGCTAGCAAGAATCCTTGGAAAGCGTAACTCGTCCATTTCTTTCTTTTGGCGTATGCATCTCGAAACTTTTCCCGCATCTACCACAGTAGCTCCCCCCACTCTTGACTGCATCTGTACACATAGCTATACCGCCGATAACCCACCCTTTCCAGGCGTCACTAACCGCACATCGCAACCGCCAATTCAGCATCACCATGTCAACCTCAACCGGTGTTACCGATCGCGACAAGATAGAAGTAGACCCAGATGTTGTAAGCACCCCCTCACTCCCTCCAACCTCCAACCACCCTCCGTCCTCCTCCACACTAATATCTCTCAGCTAGCCAACGAAGATGAAGATGATTACGCCTCCTCCGGCTACGAGACATCAACCACCAGCCTAACAAGCTCCATCAACTCCTATGTCTTCGAAAACGGCACCCAACTCCCCTTTCCATCGCCACCGTAATGCTACCAACCCACTGTAGGCCGTTACCACGCATACTTTGGCACCGGGCGCAACTTCATGCCCACCGATGAAAAGGAACAAGACCACCTGGATATGCACCACGAGATTCTGCTGCAGGTGATGAAAGAGAAGCTATTTCTTGCACCGCTGAAAGATCCTCACCGTATCTTGGATATTGGAACTGGAACCGGGATTTGGGCAATCGATGTGGCGGATAAGTTTCCTGCTGCAGAGGTGATAGGGACGGATTTAAGGTATGCGATGGTTTTGGGTGCGCAACGTGCTGACCTGCGGTTTATCAGTCCTATCCAACCCGCGTGGGTACCGCCGAATTGTAAATTCGAAGTCGACAATGCCGAGCAATCATGGACCTTTCAAGCTGTGCGTATTCCGGCCGACCGGTAGTATGCATACCTAACTTACAATTACATAGGACTCGTTCGATTATGTGCATTCACGCAACTTGGCACAGACTATAGGCGATTGGGAGAAGTACATGTCGGAGGCTTTTCGGTGCACCAAACCTGGAGGGTATTGCGAACTCGCCAAGTTAGGGCTCCAGTCGGATGACAACACTTTGCACCCGGGCATCAAGAAGCACTGCGATCTCTGCTGCGCGGCAATGGAAAAGATTGATCGTCCTTTCCCGACACTAGCGAAGTTGAAGAAGTATCTTGAAAAAAATGTGGGGTTTGTGGATATACAGCTGGTCGACTTTAAACAGCCGCTTGGACCATGGGCGAAGGATACGTACATGAAGAGGGTTGGAGCAATGACCATGTTGATGGCGGAGACAGATAGGTCAACCAGTCCTTAGTGTTAGGCACGGGACAAGATATCCCGGGAGCACCTCCCACGACTGGAACTCGGGGATGAGCAGACCATAAATTCCGTGGCAAGGTGGACAAAACCTCATCTCGTATTTTCTCGTGCCTAACCCTACGGCATATAGCAAGAGATCTGAAGGTCGGTAGGTTTTGAAGCGTACGGAATGGCGGCAATGACGAGAATTCTCGGAATGTCGAAAGAGGATGCCACAGAGGTGTTCACGGACGCTCTAAAAGGGGTTAGGAACAAAAATTATCATACATATAACTTCTTGTAAGGGATTCTTTGCGAACCGAGTCCTTACTAAGAATCGATTTCTGACCGCAGACTAGTCATATTGCTTATGGGCGGAAACCTACAGAAGAGGAGCAGACGACGCGCTAGGAGTCAATTCGGTCTATACAGTGGCGTGGACGGGCAACGATGTACTTGTTCAAATTCAACAAACAGTGATTCATTCATCCCAAACTATTCCTCACACCGACATCGCTTTAACGGTATCCCCTACACGCTCGGTTTCTGCAAATTGGCTACCGCGCGAATTTTGTAGGGCAGAAGTGTGTCGGGGCATCTAGGGCCTGGGTGCGTGACTGGTTAGGGCATGGGGCATCGTTCTTAGGGCTGCACACCCTCTTACTTATAGAGAGCTTGTTTGTTCTGTAGCTCTGCACCTTTACACAATACACTACGTTTTGACCTCTCTAGATCGCTGCGTCACCGTCCCACAAATTTGACATAGTAATCATTAGCTTGCAAGGATTCTGATTAGCGGAGCTGACTTTGTGTATGAGTGATCAACCATGAGGCAATATAAAGTGACTCCGCAATGTTTCTTTTCTCTCACTGAATGATGGTACATTAGCACTTTGGTCTGCCTATGAAGGTAGGCTCTGGGGTGGGTTTTGAGGCGGGGGGTGGACATGGTGTTGGATAACTGTTAATAGCGAAGCATGTTTTGATATCACTTGGTGGCCTTATACGGCCAATTTGCAGAAACCGAGCGTGTAGGGCATAGTAACATGTGAATTGATGGATGTCAGGTGTGGGAGTTTGAACACGTGCAGCATAAGTAATAATAGAAGCGATCCCAATATCACACAGCATCGATATAAGCAAGAAAATTTAAAACCAGTACTCAATAGCAGGTAACCAAGAAGTCTGCCCACGATTCGCAGGACAAGCGCGAGTGAGAAACTATGATACACAAATCGCCTATATATATAAACATGCGTGCCCTTACGAATAGAAAATCTTTACTAGACTGTCGTAAGCATGGTAGGTCTCAAATATGCGTAGGTCGCCGCCGTCTTCCGAGGGTGGGTTCATGATGCGAGTGATGTTGGGTGATATCCATTATGGTCTGCACACGTGTTCAATCGCACATACAGCCTTCTTTGGTCGCAGCCACAATATAGCCGGTATAGATGATGGAAGTCGATCTGGCTACTGACTGAAACATGATTTTGGACTATTGATCAAAACATCCGGTTGTTGTGAGGGACCGTAGACAAGAGCTCTCAGCCCCACTCAAAATATGTGGTGTAAAATTCTTTTCAAGGTTAGTGAGTATGCGAACGCTTTGGCACCAGAAAAATCTAGGCAATATTACTAGATGTCACATCTCCCAGCACCACCACTATCATGAGGCAAACGAACGGCGAATATTCTAGCGGTATAAGCTGAATATACTTTGCAGTGCAACCACCCACGATTTGGTAACCAATGACGCTTAAATCACATATAATGACTTGGTTGCGTGCGTAGGGCGTTGCTATCTATTCATAAATTCATAAACCTTAACACACTGCATGCTCTCTCGGCAAAGTGGGGGAGTGGTGTAGGTATGGCCGTAAATGGACGAATGCATAGTTCTGGATTTTTGGATAGGACAACGTTGTATCCTGGCAGATACAGTTCTGTGCGTCGCACAAGCTTTCTTCTCGCATATCAAACATTTAAATGAACTCGCACTCCCATGCAATAAATTTCAGTCAGAGAATTCCCTGCCTGCTCCTTTGCTTAGCTTCAAGTCCAACATAACTGGATCTGTATCACTGGCCATTAAGTCCCCATCGTATATTTCCTATATCCAGATCATCAATCATATAGATCGTCCTTAATAACATAACTAGCTGCGGGGCATTCAACAGACTAACTTTAAGCACTCTTGGTTCGAATATCCACCACCTCAGTCACATTTGGAATTATGGCCAAAATTCCAGTCGATCAGTTTTCAGAACAGTTTCTCAACAAAACACACGTTAAGCGTGCCAAAGCTTGGCTGGAGGATATATCTACCAAGGTCACGGATACGGATATACCACAATCCACACTGGCGGGCGGGGCTGGTATGACGATTCTCAAACAATACGTCGAGGAAGGGACTCGATCTAGGACACTTCTTCGGTCAAGAAGCTCTCAGAGTCGCCCATTCCAACGAACCAACCTTTGCTGAAATTCGCCGCTGGCCGTGCTAGGTTCACTGGGGCATTAACCGACGTCGAAAAAGCTGCAACACTGGCACTAGAGGTGCTAGAAAAGGCGTCGTTGAACTAACCGCAGCTGTGACAAATTGTGTGAACGAGGTTCAGATCTCTCTATCAATAGTGACTATTCCAATATTTGCAAGCCTGCGTCAATCGAGAGCACTCTATCTAAAGAGCTCGAAACACATTTACCATCCTTGCTCGAAGTCTCGCACGATATTCCGGGTATGTTTACCGCCAGTATTCCTAAGTTGCCTGAAGATGTTCAACTGTTCCCCTTTTTTGTACATCCATCGGGTAAACTGACTGATTGCAGTTCCTGACAACCATACTCCGAGTAGCCGCACATAAAATAAAGCTATCAGTGATGAATTCCATAACCGAAGTAGATTTCATGTCATAATGGAAGATGGGTTCAGGCCGGAATGGATTACAACAGACGAGATTACTTCAACGAATGGGCTAATCATCGAAGGCTCATCCTGGTGCAATTGTTTTGGGGATAGCAGTGGCTTTACGAATATAAGGGTGGATTTAAAAAGTGAACTGTCTTGCGTGGTCCATATCTACCCCGAGAGTACCCTACTATCCCGGAGAATATAGCGGCACCATTGAAGTTCCACAGGCGTATCCTTTCCAGCCAGTGAAGTCAACGGTTCGAACCAGTCCCGGTTCGGACGGTGAACCGGTTGACCCGGTGCGGTTCAGAGGGAAGTAATGGTTCGAACCTGAACTGCAGGTTCGGGACTCTAATGGGACCGGTTCGAACCAGTTCCATCATGGTTCAGCCATGGCTTGTGTAGTCATACATCCGGATGTAGCTTTCTGTCTTGATAGCTCCCCACATGGACGCTGAGGTGCAGGTGGTGCAACCTGGGGCAGCTGGGTGCAGTCGAACCGGTACCGAACCGCACCGCGAACCACCGGTTCGGACTGGTTCATCATCGAACCGTTGACTTCACTGTTTCCAGCAACCGTTTCTTCATTTCAACAAACGCCTGTTCCATAAGATTTGCGGTGGAGGTGGTGGATTCAGCAGTTATTGCAGGGACCTGGGAAACTGGACTCCGATATACCAGATATTGTATAGAATCGCTGCTGTGTTTGTTACAGATTTCTTGATGAAATCACGTATGCTCAGCAACGTCCCATACGACCATCACGAAGTATCCCAATCCAAAGGGTTTCAACAAGACTCCGAGGACTCAGACCGATTCATGCGTGGAACCAACTTTTTCTCGCGTTGCTACCTGCAAGAGAGCTATGTACGAACAATTAACCCACCAGTTAGGAAAGAAGATTTAGAGATGTCTATTTTAGCAATTGAAGAATTGTTAGAGTATCTCACGGATTCAAAGGAGCTAGATGCACCACCGCCAGGGTCGATCTCGCATATTCCCGCAGTAGCTTTCGGACAGATCACGACTAGGAATGGATCGCAGAGTAGAAGCGCTGGGGTACGGTAATAAATTCTCTTTGTGGAATACGCTTGGACTAGAAAGGGAAGCGCCGGGATTCTATGGTAAGCGAGTGCTTTTCCCTCTTGTCGGTGTTGTGACTGACTATCGATTGCCATTTCTCATTACCACAGGTGTATCGCCTTAGTTGCCTTTTTCTAGTTTTGACGGCATCACCGACCCTTAGCCAAGTGCTGCTTTATCGCCTGTAGAGTCGTTTCTTTGCCACCAAAATATCGTTGGCTTGTTTCTTCCTTGCAGCCCCAAAACCTGGGTATTACAATTATTTGTGACTTTTGTTGGAGTGTTTAGTGCGGAGAATTATTGCAGAGTGCCATTGTGGTGAGTGAGTGTAGGTGATAGAGGGTGGATGGTGGACAGCGATGGAGCGTCTACTAGGCAGGTACACGTACATGGGAGTAAATCGAAATTCAATCTTAATGAAAGATCGGACCATGCCTATTGTTGTCGTCTTTGGTGTCGATGGGTGCAAATATTGCAATGGCACTAGGAATGTTCTCGTACTCGTATCGCAAATAAGTCCTCGCTGCACGTGATTATGGGTTAGGGGCCTAGGTGTCGCAGGTGGCATGATTCCAGACATGATTCATCAAGGGAGTCTCCCTGGCATGGGGAATGTGTAATCCACTGTATTAGAATGGCAATAACCCGCGGTGGTTGACATTTACTCATTCTTTGAGGAAGAATCCCAGCGTTTGCGAATGCACCCCTACTTGAGAATCACTTGGTGCGAGAACTTTTCGGCGACATGAGCACCCAGGACGGCGGTACAAACTGACAAAACTATTAACGTTGCAACGCAGCTACAACCACCACTGCTGCGACAGCAGAGAGAGATATGGAGCAAGGGAGAGTGTGTTTGGGTACATACAGATAAAGTAAAAGAGGTAAAGGACCTATACCGCCTCACAGCGAGTTCCTATTTTCTCCATCTACCATTTGGGTTTGACTTGACGCAGTTGTTGACTCCTTGACAGTCCAATGCTCTCGTTAGCACAAACTGAAGATGGTTTTGCGCGGGCGGTGGTAATCTATTTCTTGAACTACAACAAGAATACGGGTGGGTGTTGGGCGGATCCGAATGATACATCAGGCCTGTGTTACTTTAAAGTTCCGTATACATGTGAGAATGGAATAATTGCTGCTATGTCATGTGTAGTCTAAATGTACGGAATGCGGCAAGGAATCAAGAATTATTTTGTCTTGCGGCTCTTTCTGATAAAAACTTGAATAATACAAGGTCTGGAGGCGGCTTTGCCGACTTTCGACAATTATGTACTCAGTAAACCCTAATTGCTGTTGACCATCACAACTGCTGAGGGTCCATCACTGTGTCCACTGCTTTATATCTCCTACTGTATACCTGCCACAATATATCCACAGCTGTATATCTGCCACTGTATATTTACCACTGTATATCTCTAGGTATCTATATATCCAGTATGTATTTGTCACTGTGTATCTACTGGTGTGTATCTAAAGATGTGTATCTGCCACTTTGAATCTGGAGTTTCCACTGTATATCCACTATATCATGATTGGAATGATACTCATAGATTCAATTAAGCTTGAAGAATCAAATTTTGAAGTTTCAGTTCTTGAAGAGTAGGCAGTCAACCAATAAGTAGGCTTTGTATGAAAATTTCATGCTCACACACATGTCCTTACAATTATAACAAATACTGGAGGTGACTTTGCTGCCTTAAAAAGATATTATTAAACCGATGTTCATGAACTGATACCCTGATCACTTTTCAGACCCTGTATCATACTGTTCAGCTGTATCCACTACTATCCTTTGACCTCTGCGGCTACTGGTGTACTACTGTTTATCTGGTACTGTATATCAATTGTTGTGAATCTGAATTAGCCAGCTTATGTCTCTCACTGCTTGATATATACTTCCATATTTCAGCCATATGTAGAATCATAATTAGATCGCACAATATACATCTTCAACTATTTATCAGCTACTGAAGATCTACTACTATATGTTTGCCATTGGATATCAACCTCCATATAGTCATCACCATGTATTTAGTGTTCATAGGTAGCCTGGTCAAATCACTGACATTATACAGACAGCCTCATCAGTCAGGCACAGTATAATTTCAAAAAACGAACTGTGCCACCAGATATCCATTTTAGCGATCTATAGATCAGATAAAACTGACAATATCTGATGATACTCAGTCATTTAAAAATTACAGGTGGCAATTGAATATATCTGGTGGCATGTGTAATGGTGGCCGGCCTATGGCAGGGTAACCGTCCATCCGCCCAGTATATAGTCAGCTCGTGCGAGTGCTCTTGCACGCCATCGATAACCTTACCTATTGAACCCACTCTACTATATTCACATATCCTCGTTTGCAACTGCATCTACCTTATACTCTTATACGAGGCCGTACACGGATGTACGCCTTTACACTGTTATCGATCTTTAGTAATTGGATACGTTTCGTTCACGGGATTTCGTGAATTATCGCTTTTCGACGCGTTACTACTTGGTACGTATCATCGAGAAGTCATACGAATACACGAGATTACTTCGAGAAATCACACGAATACCCGCGATCTACCCTCGAGAAATTGTACGAATCGACGAGAGATTACCTCGAGATATCCTACGGGTCTCATTACCCCTTTCTTGACGTGTCGAATCGAGCTCAATGCGAAGTCGAAAAGACTGGAAGGAAACCGAAGACAAAATAAGACCCAAAGACACTTTAAGGCCCAAAGACGAAGTAAGACGAGCATCTCGGTTCAGTATTTTGATTTGAGCATCTTTATAGTGCCGAGGCTGCTCAGGCAACTTCGGGCTACCGCTACACGAACCGGTATTCATCTCCACCCGGGCTGATGGGCAGGTGGAGATGTCTGCGAAGGAGAGTCCAAGGTCGAAGGGCAAGGTCGAAGGGCAAAAGTCGGAGGGCAACCGAAAGTCGGAGGACGAAGCGAAGAGTAGTCGATGACGGTTGGTGTGATGACCATACCTACGATCCGGATTTCAAGCGGACATGATCACCTTATCGTTGCACGGAAGTGCATGTACCTTATCGAAGTGCACCTGAATCGGAAGCTACGAAGCGCACTTGACGATCACCTTCCTACGATCTGAGCGGAAGCTCTGAAGCGCACTTGACGATTACCTTTCTACGATCTCAAGCGCACTTGACGATTACCTTTCTACGATCTCAAGCGCACTTGACGATTACCTTTCTACGATCTGAGCGGAAGCTCCGAAGCGCGCCTACGAGTGTCAGCATTGCACGGAAGTGCACCTACGCAGAACGATTACACGAGCACGGAAGTGCACTTACAGAGAAAGACTACCGAGGACACAAGCTTTGCGAGAGCTAAGTGTACTAGATTGATATTGTAAGTTCGATCTTCTCTTGGATGCTCACGAGTTAGATAATCGGCGGATCACATACGATTGATACGTGACGAGACCTTCGAATCGGTCAATGACTTCCGAGCTTGCACGATGAAAGCTACGGTATGCCGAGGGCTTGGATATGGAGATATGGAGGTTACAGGGGTCAATTGGACGTTTCCTTCTTGTTTTCTCCTTCTCTTCTCTTCTTATTGGATCTCGGCCCGGTATAAATGGCGTCGGCACGGGTTTTACCACCTACCACTGGAGGTGGACTTTCCCCTTGTGCCGGATCTGCCGAAAGGTCACCCTCGAGCGGTACCGATCGGTTGCAGGATTTACGAGGGCGTATGAGGGCGTACGAGCTTGAATTTGTTTCTTCTTGGATTGTTTCTTCTCTTCATGTACGGGTATGCAGCCCAGAAGGTCTGCAGATAAAGAGGGGGATGATGTAATGGCGGCCGGCCTATGGCAGGGTAACCGTCCATCCGCCCAGTATATAGTCAGCTCGTGCGAGTGCTCTTGCACGCCATCGATAACCTTACCTATTGAACCCACTCTACTATATTCACATATCCTCGTTTGCAACCGTATCTACCTTATACTCTTATACGAGGCCGTACACGGACGTACGTCTTTACAGCATGCGAGTATTTGCAAATATAGTCAAATTCTGGACATATTTCTGGATATCTCAAGGATATCTGACAATATCTAAAGGCTGTAAGGACGTACGTCCGGTACGGCCTCGTATAAGAGTATAAGGATAGATACGGTTGCAAATGAGGATAGGTGATAAAGATATGAATTGTACAGTATGTAGGTAAGATAATCGCTAGCATACCAAAAGCACTTCGCGAGGTGATTATATATGAAGGGCGCTTACCCGGCCTCGGCAGCCAAGTGCACCTGACACCGCCATTATATCATCCCCCTCTTTACCTGCACACCTCCTGGGCTGCAGCATATATATATACACATAAAGGAAGACAAGATAAGGTGCATACACCTTTGTACATCTGCAAAAGTCCCGCGACTGATCGGTGCCATCACGGCGGCCTCACGGTGGATCCGGTGCACGGGGAAGTCCACCTTCAGTGGTAGGTGGTAAAACCTGTGCCGACGCCATTTATACCGGGCCGAGATCCATAAGAAACGAAGAGAAGAAAAGAAGTAGAAAGCAAGAAGGAAATGTCCAATTGACCCTGATTCCTCCAAGTCCTCCTCCGAATCGAAGCCACTCCAGCAGGCTTGCAAGTCCATGGTTCTGAATATCCAAGTGGGCTCCCAGTTTCTCTGAAACCAAGCAATTGATCTCCGTAGTGCTAGTTCGGTGGTGCTCGAATCGGTAAATGCTATTGGCCGACCTGTGGGTGTCATTCGGCATTGATATATAGTAGTTGACAGGTGATATGCCGGACAAAGTCTCGACTTCCGACTAATCGATCGATCGTACGTATACGATTTCTTTCATTGAACGTGTTCGTGAGTATCATCTGAGGGGCAAGGCCATCGCGGCAGGTATTGCATCGCTGCAGCAGTCAACTAGCATAATTGCATGATGTACTTATCTTGGTCATAGCTGCTGCTCTTGAGAGCTTCTCGGATTCGTATGATTTCTCCAATTCCATGTCTCTGTGCTTTCGTATATCCAAGCACATGGCAGGCCTCCGCTCTCGGTATTGTTCATATGCGACTCACTGATTGGCTTCAAGTTGACTCTTATATCGGTCATCTGGATTCGACTTTCCGTTGTCATTCTGCTTCAGGTTGGTTGACTTGTATCGGCCTCGTTCGGCCCTCAATTGCAGTCATCATATGTCGACATGCATTACTACATGCTCATTCGAGTTGCAATATCTTCGACTTCTGAATCCATGAAAATAGTGGGTTTGCACATGCCATGCCCTTCTGAGCCGAGATGTAGAGCGTGCACCCTAAAATCTAGCCTGATACGGTAAATCACCACTATCTGCGGCGACGTCAATCGATTATCGTCATGGCTTTATTTGGTGCTCTCTGTTACGGGGATACTTAACAATAAAGTTTTGCAGCCTACTTCTTAGAAGTCGTATAAATCCTGTAGATAGTCTTCCGAGTTGTCGTAGTCGGAGTTCACCTTGTAGTCTTCTACTGGAAGGTTGTGGTATTCGGAGGGAAGTTCCCTGGTATAAAACCAGTGAAAGTATTCGTACTCGATGTCATACATTTGAATAAAGATACTCGCAATACGGTAGTCGTAAGGAGTAATGGCTCGTTCGTAGAGGGCGTGAGCGTAAAGAACAATTGAATCAAGATCTCAAAAATTCATAAAGGATGTTTGCAAATAGTAAATATTCTTGAAGTAGAAAAACAACAATAATATTTTAGTGTCTTGTCCGCTGATGTGTTCTGACTGTGGATTGCTTCTAGAGCTTGCTGTTTTACTTTTGCGGGTGCAAAGGCAGTTCTTTTATAGAGCGAGTTACTCGTATACTCTCTATGACTGCGGCATTTGTACTAAGATAGCTATGGCCTCCGATCGTTAGGCTGTTTACTCGATCTCGGTAGGTTGCGTTACTTTTCCGTTTGACGTTCGGTACTTTTTAAAGTACGAGGCATCCCTTTAGGTTATCCTCATGCCGCCATTCTTTTGCCACGTAACCACTTGGTCCGTTTGCTTATCTTCTGGTCTGTATGCTTTACGCAGAAAACAGGTTTCGGCCACGACCGCTAACGCGTTCATCAAACCATCACTTCCGCTTAGATCTCTCGCCCAATGTTAAATCGGATAGTGGGTTGCAGGGATATGTTTACCCTCATAGACTGGCGTCGGCGACCAGTCGCTGCTATGCCACGTATCGCACCTCCCATCTCGCTGGCTTTTACTCCCATTTCAGGGCTGCAGCTTATGTCGGACCAGACCACCTGCGATCTGCCGTTACTCGGGAAGTCAACCCACACACAAGCTCTCAACAGGTAGATTTAACTACCGGGGCGCAGTTAACATATGGAGTCCCTAGACTGTATAGTTATCCCCATAGTAAAGTCCCTCTTCTTGAGCTCTGACGTGTGCCTGCCGGAGAGTGTAGAGGCATATCCCGCTCTAGCCGGCTGTCCCATATTACTGATAAGGTAAAGTAATTCTGGTCGAAACTATCATGCATGGCTGACCCATAAGTCCCCACAATGGCGTGATAGTGCGTTGACAACTCATGACGTCTCTAGCTATCAGGGGCCTAGGCATGAAGTAGCATACCACCCTAAGTGTTCGAGACTGATGTCTTCGCCAGCTGAGTGTCGTGACTATCGCTGTTCGATCGAGAAGGTGCACTGCCCACGTGCGGGGTAATCATTTCGCTTTGCCAGGGCTCGGTATTGGATAGGCTCGTTTATCACGTAGGACTTCGTCGCTCAAAGGATGGGATAGCTGCGGGTATAACATCGACCGACCATAGTGACAGGCGGCCGAACGCAGATTGCCATGGACATCCTTCGTACCTCGTGTACCTGCTAAGGGAAAACCCCTAACACTCTCGGAGGTAAGTCCAATTGCAGAGCATATTCGTTTGTTGATATATCTAATTCGGGATCAACCCTTGTACAAGGTCATAGTTACCATGTAATTGGGTCATCCGTGCTCTTGGCTCTGAAGCTCCATGTGGTAGCCTTCTCATATGTCCATTAAGGATTGCAGCCGATTGTGTATTTGATGCGTTCTGTAGTGCTTCCGGCGATTCGCAGTCGCTGACGTAATTCCTTATGTACGTGTTCATCGTATGCCAATAGAATTACTAGAGACTAAGGCAGCAGTTTTAAGAGCTTTAAGGTGACCGGACTCAGGGTTGTCATGAAAGAGACTTATTACTTTACCGCGGAGAGTATCTTCCGCAGGGACATATATCCTCCCCTTATAGGTCAGAGCTCCAGTGACGACACTCCGTTGGCTTTCGTCTTCGGCTTTGGCTGTGGCTTTGGCTGTGGCGATTTGGTTATCGACTAGCATACCCAAGACATCGACCGCCAATGGGTCAGTAGCCAGGGCCTTCTTAATCATCGGTAGGATGTTATCGTAGGGTTCAACTGTCAAGGTCGCCAAGAGCCATCTGACAGGCTTCTCGTAGCAGATCTCATAATCAGGCCGTCTCAATGGCGGAGTTTTGTTTGTGCCTTCCAGGTGCTCGATAGTGAAGTCGTATGCCGATAAGATCTCATCGACTTCTAGTGCTCGATAGTGGAGTCATATGCCGATAAGATCTCATTGACTTCCAGTGCTCGATAGTGAAGTCGTACGCCGACAAGATCTCATTGACTTCCAGCACTCGATAGTGATGTCGTAGGCGAGGCCAAGTGTGTCTGCAAGCCAAGTGCACTTACGAGGCCAAGTGCACTTGATGTCTGCATGATGATGAGTTATCGTTCCAGCACTTCTGATGCGGATTTTCGTTGTAGTAGCGGTTTCTCAGATTTCAGAACGGTCGTTCCCCTCTTTTGAGGTCGGTGCTCTGTCGACGACTAAATGCGGTGTCGATTCTCATCGATTTTCTCGTTAATAAGACGGTTTCGATTGCCATTGGGACTTCGTACTTCTGTATCTGCATTAAATTGCAAGTCTCGCAGAATCTCTTATAAAGTAAGTATTTCTTAAAGAAAGGATAGACTTAAACATAACCTTGTATCGCCATATCGGCAAGTTGCACTCTGCACTCGAGAAATCTGCATTCCGCAGCTCTCCCATGGCTCAATAAGTGCCATCCGCCCAGCTGCCGTTTCCCATGGCTGCCAACATAGTCAAGCATCTCCGAGATCAATGGAAAGGGTTACCGATTCTTGATTCTGCTCGCGTTGAGAGCTTGGTAGTCAACTTCAGAGTTTCAAGCCGCTTTGCAAAAATATTGCCGCTGGTGATAATGACCGCTGAATGACACCAGGGGCCAGGTTTATCTCGATGTAGGCCTTTAGAGTTCTTGACTGAACCTCCGACAGGTAATAGATACGCCCATATGGCAGCTTCTGCCCGGGGTCGATCACATGGTCAATTGACCGGTATGGTAGCAGCATCTGTCTTGACTAAAACCTTCACGAATTCCTGATACTTGGCGGGGATATGGCATGGCCGCCGTCATCTGTAGTTGCTCCATCTATACTCGTTAGCTTTGTGCTGGTAATCTTAAGATGGAAGCGAAGGTTGATATCCAGGAGCCCTTGTTGTAGCGAGTTATCCTCAATGGGAAACTCCCCTCCGTCCGGTACTCCCTTTGTGACTCGGCGAGCCGGTAGCAGTCATTCAAACTTCACATTGTTGATAATTCTTCTGCCGCAACTACCACCGCTGCTCCTGCTCGCGCATCCAGCTCCAGGCACTTTCTCACCATTGGTGGTGATACCTTCCATGGAAGCTCCCAGCAACCCTGTGCAATCGACAATACATATGACGAATGCCTCGAGAACCTCGTCGCTAGCTATGAGATCCTCAAATGCGGTGGCTCCAAGCAGATATATATCTGGAACCCCGCCTTCCGCCTGTGGAGTCTACGACGTCACCTGGGTGGCCGCAGGGGGTGCCACGGGCTCATTTGAGTCCGCGGCCTTTAACCTATTTCTCTGCTAGGGGTCCACAGGGCTAGAAGTCGACCGGATGTCCAGTCGACCTCAGCGCTCCTAGTCTTGAACAAGGCAAGCCTAGAACCAGGTCATATGCCATGGGCACGACCAGCACCTCCGGTTCGTCCACCGAGAGCTATCATATCACTGCATGGATGGGCACATTCTGCGAATCGCGTGCATGTCTCACCAGTTTGGGATCGACAACATAAATGACGTTTATTCTCCTATATACAAAAGGATAACCATTTGCCCAATCCTGATCAGGGATATGGAGGAGAGGATATGCCTATTCCCGCTAGGGGATACGACGACTTGAGGTGTGATTTTGTTCGCGTTTCGTACTTGCTCATCCATCTTGTAGAATCGCACAATGGAGTATCGGCTTTGACCTGCTTGACACTTTAGAAAATTCAAGGGTTAAACTTCCCGCTCTGAGCTGCTTCATGTTCTGCGATTGCAGCTCCACTATCAGGATATTGAACTCTACCCATCGGTAGTCTTTCTCCGTAAGTGCACTTCGTCTCTGCAATAATGACGGTCATAGGTACACTTCGGAGCTTCCACTCAGATCATAGGAACGTAATCGTCAAGTGCGCATCAGAGCTTCTGCTCAGCTCGTTCAACTCGTTTATCATTGGTGACTTCTCGCCAGACTCGATCGTCAATGAACCGATGCGTTTAGGGGTAACTATAGTAGAACCGATGAATGGACATGTATAGTGGACATCGATGAAGGCTTCGCTAGCACTTCGAGCTGCTGAATAGGTTGCCATCGATTTTTCGTACGTATGTGATTGATCTCGTCGAACATGTTTTGAGGTCGTCTCGGAGGTGTGACCATTAGGTCGATCACGAGTGTATCAGGGTCGATTGATCTCCGAATCGCCTCGGAATGGTCTCTGCAGTAGTCAATTGACTCGATATAGATTACTTATCATGTTTCGATGCTTGAAGGTCTCGAAAAGTGAGGAGTTGCGATGCGTTCGAATTAATCATGTTGAGTAGTAGCCTACTTGGCCGGCGACATGACACTTCAAGCCAATTGACTTCGGAATCGCCTCTGCTTCCGTCAATTAACTCGATTGAAGGGTATACATATCCTGACTCATCAATCGAGTTATGATACTCGTTGTAGGTCAAGAATAGAGTTTTTGAGTTCTCAGGAGTACCTATCACGGCATGTGACACGTCTCTCGGGACTGATTGACATCTAAATCATCTCGGAATCGTCTCTACTACCATCAATCAACTCAATTGGATGCTTATTTATCTTGTATCGGCAATCTAGCGATAGTTCTCGGATGCAAGGTTACGGCGTATCGTGACGCGTCGAAAAGTAAGGGAATTATGAAATCCCATGAGTGAAACGTATCTGATGACTGAAAAGCGATTATAGTGAAAGGACATACGTCCGTGTACGGTCTGGTATAAGAGTATAAGGATAGATACGATTGCAAATGAGGATAGGTGATAAAGATATCAATTGTACAGTATGTAGGTAAGATAATCGCTAGCGTACCAAAAGTACTTCGTGAGGTGATTATATATGAAGGGTGCTTACCCGATCTCGGCAGCCAAGTGTACCTGGCACCGCCATTACACAAGCTTTACAATCTCTCCCAGGTGAATATCATAGGTATAAAATGGAAGCTTTTGCTACTTTGAAAAGAAATTGAGTGGTAAAAGGCAGTAGACTGACAGCATTATTCCTATATTCACTGTAACGGTTACTTCTGACAATATTTGGTTTAACTGATCGTAACTCAAGCCAGTACAACATTGAATTCCACAGCCTAACTACGTTGTATCTGCAATGCCTATATATCTAGTGGATAAAAGCATATCCACTGATAAATAGACCTGATTCAGAGTTTACTACTTTAAATCCACCGATATGTATCTATCACTGTTTATTTACCACTATACATCAGAATCTGCCAGTATATCCATACTGAATATAAGACTGTAATACTATATATGTACCATACATATCAGCCACTATAAATCATATACTGTGTATCTGCTGATGTATATACAGATCAGCCACTCAGTCTATATATTCACTTCTAGTTACCTGCTACTATATATTAGAATCAATCACAGTATATTTATCACTGAGTATTTGCTGCTGAGTATATGGATCTGCCATAAAGTATCAAGCATTAAATCTGCAATGGCAGTCTATCTGCTGATATGTTACACCTCACAAGCTGTACCTCACCAAAGGCCAGCTGAGCGGGGTCACCTACGATCACTCGACGATAGCCGCATTGGGATAGTACAAGCGCCATCCCTGGACATCATCGAAACTACACAGAATATCACTCGCACCAACGAAATCAAATGAGTTGCCATGCAGTCAACCACACCACTGATAAGAAGTTAGAAGTGGCTATTGGGACGATACCTTGCCAGCTCATGCTATCAATAGTACGAAGACAGTTGAGAGGCTGTAGATACGAAAGCACCTGCATTTGCATCGTAGCAAACGAAGCCTCTCTGTCCCTCACGATCGAAAGGATACCATTCACCTGGAAGCAAAGAGATTGAAAGGACTCGATAGGTCCGGATCACATAAGTTCAAAGGAGTGATATCTGTAGGGATTCTATTCGTCTGAGTTGGAGATCTGAGCGGAAAGATGTGGAAGGTCTGAAAGAGCGCTGAAGAGCAGAAAAGGTATTGGAGTGAAGGGAAGGTTAGGAAGAGGCACTCATGAGAAAAGCGTAGATAGAAGTAATTGTTAGAGTGAGAAGATAGAGGTATAAAGACCTTTAGAATCTTCGAGGGTAGAAGGGCAAGCTTCTTGACGAGGGGAATAAGCCTTAACAATATACGCATTGAAAGCCAACATCTTTGTCTTGAATCTTCATCTATTAGTGACTTTCACATCCTGAGCGAATCTTCATAACTTCCATCGCAAGCTAGTCCTGAAAGCAGTAAGGATACTACTTGTGCTGGTAAATCTGGAGTGACGCTCCTGGTATTACATTATATTGTTAGCAAAGAAACACTTCTGTTTAAGCTATCTTTCTACCCTCCAAGCGGTCAAAGGTTCTTGATGCTTATGCGCTTTTATATTCCAGATATTGGCTGCCACATCTCACAGGGAGAGTACTGGTATCACGAATCAGACTTTGATCTTATTACCAGCTAGGAAAAGACCTCTCTCCCTGAGGGAAGCTATGACTGTGAGCTGGTGCGTGAAGAAGACTACATCCAGTTAGCATTGGCAGTTACCATTCATCGATCGAAAACCAAAGCATTATACCACACACACCTCCAAAAACAGCAATCCATCGCATAACTTAGGATAGTCATCTTGCTAGCCTTGATCGGAACCATTGTCCTCTCAGATCTGTGAATGCCCCACTCACTAGACTACAAACTCTCGTTACAGTTACAAAAGCAAGCTGGTGTTAGGTTCCTTGTTGATTGGGATCTCGATTTTGTTCCCTTCTTCGGAACGTAGAGTTTCTACAGCAGTATCTTTCAAGGACAAATTTGGGTCATTCTCTGAGCAATGACAGATGCTGGGTCTGATACGATAATGGGGGAGCCAGTGACATTGGTACGAAGAGAAAGTGCGTTGGTAGTGGCAGGGGATAAGGGGAAAGAAGTGGTTTGTTATGAACCCATTGTGCGGAATGATATCCCTGATTGGGTAGTCTCTTTGATTTGCAGCATTGAAGCAGAATTAAATCGAATAGATGCTTTGATTACCCAGACTCAAGGAAGCAACATCAAGATCAGAGAGGCACTACCTGAGTTGGTCAGAGCATACGAAGCCATAGTGTTTAGGCAGAACGAAATCTATAATGCTGTGGCTTCTGGAGTCGATAATCTACAAAGAGCACAACTAGAACATTACTCAGACATCGTTATCCAGTCCCAGGTATTTGTGGCCAATTTCACCACTGCAATTGCCATTGCGAAAGCACAGTCTTCCGAAGCTTATGAGGAACTACGCCTGGCCCTTGGGCAGAAGATACATGCCTCATCAGTAGCGTGGACCTCTATCTCTGGCATATTGGAAAAGAGGGAAAGAGCCCAGGAAAGGATCGCTCTCCAAGTACATACACAGTCAGAAGAACTTACCAGTATCAAGCGGAAGGCCAACAAAGAAGCCAAAAGGGTTACAGAACTCAAGAAGAAGGCTGACGCTGAGAAAAAGCAGAGAGAAAGCGATATAAAGAAGACTCGAACAAACATGGAAACGAAATTTCGGGAATTCACAAGCACTCTTATGATCAGGCTATTGGACGAAACCACCAAGAAATCTATCAAGTCCTTAGCAAGGTCTGTCCTTGGGCATCAAGAAGGAGATATCAAACCAAGTGATGAAGGATTCCGCCTTCGTTACTGTTTAGGTACTAAAGGAGAAGGATATTGGATTAAAGAAGCCATTACTCCAGATCCTGAAGGAGCCCCACCACCACAAGGAGGTTCTGGTTCGGAATCCGGCTTCTCTGGCTTTGAGGATGAGGAAGGAGGAGGAGATGGTGGTGGTGGTGGAAGCGGAAGAAGTGGTGGAGGTGGAGGAGGAGGAGGAGGAGGTGGAGGAGGAGGGGGAGGTGGAAGCGGAGGAAGCAATGCAGGAAGTCTACACCCAAGCCAAATACCCCTACCTCCTTCCGGCAGTACACACTATAGTACGCCACCTTCCAACCCTTGCCTATCATCCAGATCCTCCAAGAAAGGCAAAATGAAAATGCCTCCAGTCTTCAAAGGGGATAAGAAGGATCCCAAGGAAATCTATCGAGGGTGGATTCGATCAGTAGAACGTTATCTACAGTACTTCCATGACAAATTCCACGATAATATTGACTAGATCATATGGATTGCAGGCCAATTGGAAGACAAAGTCCTAGGCTGGTATGATAACCGTGAAGAGGACATGAAAAAGTTCTTCCAGCTTAATAACAGGAAGTCTTTTACCAGTACGATGGAAGAGAGATTTGTCGATAAGGAAGAGGAAGAGAATTCCCTGCCAAAGATGAATAATCTGAAATACACTGGAGATATTGAGGACTACCTGACAAAGATGGAAACACTTGATTTCGAGTATGTCTTAGCGCAATCTTTTACATCCATTCCCTTAAACAAGGAATGAACGAGAAAATTCTGGATCGAATGTCAACAGCAGAGGAACCACCCAAAGATGACACAGCCTTCATCGAATTAATGAGACAAGTGGGTGTATCATATGAGGATCGGTTGGCAGAAAAGAATGGGTCTCATCAAAATCATAACAACTCCCAAGGCAAGAAGGGAAATAAAGGAAAGAGAGATGTGAACCAGGAGCAAGATAAGAACCAAGAAAAGAAGCCAGAGAAGGACAAAGGTTCTGACCCCAAGAAACCTCAAACAGAGAAAAAGGGACCAAAGCCTATTCACTCTGATAAGGTCGAAGCCCTTAAGGGTATTCCTGGAAGTTAGTAATGGCAGCCGGCCTATGGCAGAGTAACCGCCCATCTGCCCAGTATATAGTCAGCTCGTGAGAGTGCTCTTGCACGCCATCGATAACCATACCTATTGAACCCACCTACCTTATTCTCAAATCCACGTGTGCAACCGTATCTACACTCATATCTACACATACGATGACGTACGCCTTTACACTGTTATCGATTTTTAGTAATTGGATACGTTTCGCTCACGGAATTTGGTGAATTACCCCTTTTCGACGCATTACTACTCGCTATCTATCATAGAGAAATCACACACGCAATCTACCTATCATCGAGAAATTCTACGAATCGATGTAAGGACGTACGCTCGTGTACGGCCTCGTATGAGAGTATACGTGTAGATACGGTTGCAAACGGGAAATAAGCAATATAGATCAATTGTACGGTATGTAGGTAAGATAAT